>VXAB01003996.1:31207-100459 GCA_013399175.1 Odontophorus gujanensis
AAAAAAAAAAAAAAAACAACCAGAAACAAACCAACTTCTACTAATCCAGTAGAAGTATTGTATAGGATGTACATTGCAAGATTTTGGTAGCAAGAGGCTTCAGGGGTGGTCTCTGTAAGCAGAGCCCATCACTGCCCCATGTCAGATCAAAGCCAGATCCAGTCAGCCACAAAAGGGACCTGCCATCAGAATGACACTGATTTTCCTGACAGAAGTGGGGATGAAGAGATACAGACTATACAGACTATCTTAGATTATTCTAATAATTTTCCTTATCCAGTAACTTTTTGAAGAAATTGAATAATAATGCTAATAATCTCATCGTTTTAGATTATTCTCCATTACTAGAATAACACCACATGGCATTACAGCTAAAAATACTAGAAGAGGAGACAAAGAGAAATAAGGAAAGAAGTGGAAGTCACATGAATAAAATGGATTTTAAAAATAAAGTTAAGAAAGAGGAAAGATGAATGTATGGAAACATAATTAAAAAATTGAGTGAAGTGAGAACAGAAATATATAGAAGGAAAAAAATAAGGATACAAAGTACACAGAAAGAATCAAAAAAGATTTAAACCATCAAGAATAATGTGTTTGGTGAATGGCAGCTTATGGGTGATAAATGTATGCGTAAGTGTAATACTGAAAAAAGAAATTCATAACAGTTCTCCAAAATGGAAGAAGCCCTGTTATGTAAATGAGGTACTTGGTGTGAAAATAATACTGAGGAGGGGAAATTTTTCATCTCATCAGTAATGGGAAAGAGTATAGAAATGTACACTGATTAGCTACTGAATGCCCCTTGAAATATTAATTGCACACCATTCATTTATTCTGACAGTTGGAAAAACTGCAATTCTTACTTTGCTACAGGTGTTTATTTGTGAGATGCAGTAGGAATAAAATAGAAAAATGTGCTGGTTCTAGGAATAATGAGACAAAGAATACCAATGTAAAGTCTTCTGCTTGTAGTAAAACCTAGAGGAGTTTAATTTGAAATGCTGTCTTCCTTTTTCTCCTTAGTGCAAGTTGTGATGCAGACTTGCAAAGCTACACAGTGTGACCTGCATCATTCCTAATGACAATTAACATCATTTCAGGAAATCTTAAGTCCATTATTAACGAAAATCTGCAAGGCCAACTGGAATGTGTCTATCTGGCTGCATGATAACTGCCTGCACTTGATTAATGTGTGTCAACTTAGACTATTGAGATGTAAAATGAAGCAGTTTGTACACATTCTGCTTTACCTAGAGGCTATCATTTTCCAAGTCATTTCTGGCACCTACTACAACACAGAAATTGAAAAAGTTGGAGCCAACAATTTTTCATTTTGAAATGTCCTTTTTAAAGTTGGAAGATGCATATTTAATGGTTCACCTGGTGATAAAATCTTCTATTTTATGTTGCAACAGTAACTAATTTATAGTGACATTTTGAATTTAGGATACAAGAAAGTGCTCCTAGTTGGTATAAAAACTTTTTAACTTGGTGAAGCTTTGTCATAAATTCCATTCTTGTGCCTAATTCTGGCTAAAAATTCCAGCATACTTAAGAAGATGTTAAGTATTTGATGTAATTTATTAATGGCTTTTATTATTTTATTAGTTTTAATACTTTTATTAAATGTTCTTCTGATTGAATTTTATATATAGTTTACAGTGTTAAACTAGGATGATCTTGGAAAAAAAAATATTGGAAAAGAAAATCTATTGTATACTTATTTTTCTGTAAGCACGAGAGGTAGCAAATAGTAGCAAATAATGAGTATTAAATAATTAGGTTCATATGCAAAGATCGAAAATACCTATGCTACTTTCACTATGATATGTAGAGGTCAAAGTGTATAAAAAGGAAGCTTTTGCCATTGTATTTGTGATTGCATCCACAAGTACTCCCAGGCTTGATACTAAGAGTCCAAATTATTGGGTTCAGGTACGAATGTTTAACTTCTGTTTCATGTATGTACTGCATGTATTTCCAGAGAAAAAATTAAAAGCTGTGATTTTTCACAGTTAATCTCCTTTCTTTCCTATAGATTCCACCCTACATCTTTTGTAGATAAGGAAACCTTTCATTGTTTGAAGGTATTCTAAGGATATGACAACGTACTGTGCTCACTGCAGTTTTCAATCTCACTGGTGATAGACGTGAACTGAGCTTCAAAGGTGTTAATCAACAAGTGTCACAAAATTCAGCTGAAGTATTTTTAAGAATCCAATCATAACTATACCTAGAGTGCTCCAAAAGTGCCTCCTACTCATTTCTGCAGAAAACACAACAAAGAGCATGATAATTATTTGAAAGAGAAAATTCTCAGCTACAAAACGCTATTTTTCAACTAGATGCAGCTGCGAGTTATGCATTTTCATCAGCAGGGGACAAGAAACTGGCATGCTTTGCTTATAAAAATCTAAACTAACAGAAGTGACCCACTGTTTCATAGCTGCTATGATGTCATTCCTATGAAAATGTTGCCCAGGCAGTGTCTTTCATCAGCCTTAAAGTCAAAAGACACAAAATCCAGACAATATGGTGGGTGTGGTCTAGACAAGACTAGCACAGTGCTCCGTAGTCTTCAAACTGGTATGGAACTGGCACTATCATGTTGCAAGAGAAAGGTTGTCTGGAACTCTGGAAGTTCAAATCTTCAGTTATCAGCACTATGATTTAGTGGTCCAAGTTGATTTCTCTGGGTTTGGGAAGTCTAGAAGGATTGCCCCTTTCCTATCCCAAAAGATAACATACATCCTTTTTCTTGCTGAGGGCTGAGTCCAGGATACAATCTCCTCCCTAACTACTGCTTTTGTTTACTCTCATAAACTGATATGTCCCTAATGACACAGTCCATATACATGATCCATTTTTTATGAGTCCTTTATTTCCATCTATTCCTTCTAAAGTGATCAGTAGTCAGTTTGACTGCATTTATGCAATCATAATCACAACCTTGTCTTTTATGCTTCATCTATTTCATTTACCTTTTTTATTTATTTTTTTAATAAATTTCTTCCTCAGGTTTGTTTCCTGACATTTTTACACCTGATAAGTGAATATTTGTGCAGTCGTGTAGAAACGCTGGAATACTTCAGAGGTATACATTTTCAGTTTTACTTCTATTTTTTTTTTTAATTACATATATTTATTCTGTTTAAAAATATGATACTAAGGAATATTTGTATTAATTTGGCCTTTAACACAATGATGCCTCTTTCTCAAACAATACAGGTAAATGTATATTTTATTTAATCTGAGAACTCAAAGTCTTTTAATCAGTTATTCAGCTTCTTCTGTTTTGAGGAATTTTACACAGCTACAAACATCAAACACAAGGAAATGCTAAATAATCTTCATGCAGCACTTTAAGACACAACTAGAAGATGAATAATAATAATAATAAAAAATCCCTTCTTTTTCCTTGAGAAAAGTCACTAGATAGTAAAGATGTCAACTTTGTAGTGATAAATTTCAGCCTATCCCCATAATACCATCTGTGAGCACCACCAAATGGGCACAGTGACTGAATCTTCAAATACAGCTTTATCTGTACTGCAGATGCTACTTTATTAAACATTGAAACACATGTAGCATCATCACAACAGTCTCAGAGGATTAAACTGGACTAAACACAGTCTTACCACCTTGGTATTCATCACTGGTCTTCAACTTCGAACACTTGATGAAGTTGTAAGCACGGAGAGTGTGCTTGGTGAACAGATGTATCCTTAGATCTCCTAAAAGATGCAACAAAATATTTAGTTTCCACTTGGACAGTCTGAGTCAAAATGAAAGGATACTGGGAAAGTGCTTTTCCAAAACATTAACTTTAGCGACTTTTTGGCCTATAGTGTATCTCTCTAACTGGCCCACACAGACATCACCTGCATGTACCACCTCTTTCAGTCACACAGAATTATATCATACTGTTATAACATTATGTTCTTTGAAATCTTTAAAACAATTTCACAGGAAAAAAAAAAAAAGTTATCTTTCTATTTCTATTGTTCCTAAAGATATCTTAACGTGTGTCAGAATGGGATTTATTTTATTGATTATGAAACACAGCCAATGAAGGTCAATATATTTTGATTTTATAGTTATAGTATTTTATACTGCACTTCTTGTGTTTAATGACTGCATGTGCTAAGATTGAAAAGTAATTTTTCATAACTAGCAGTTAGTGTCTCTGCCAGCAGTGGGAAGTTCATTCACCAGGAAAATAGAAAGATTAATGAAAAATTAATCAATCAATAAATAAGAATGCCAGAAAAATATAGGAAAAAAGAATGAGCTGGGCA
The DNA here is from genome assembly GCA_013399175.1 of Odontophorus gujanensis. NCBI lineage: Eukaryota > Metazoa > Chordata > Aves > Galliformes > Odontophoridae > Odontophorus > Odontophorus gujanensis. Next base: position 35,509 of record VXAB01003996.1, read on the forward strand.
CTACAGAAAAATGTATAATTTATCATTGTTCTTCAACAAAATTGAATTAATTTTCTAATTAAAAATCAGAAGAGACTGTGCTTGAAGCCCATGACATCAGAGGCAGGTGGTGGTAGTATGGTAGTTGAGGCTGAGTATTTCGACCGATATTGCACTGCATTTTATTGCTCGGGGACAGATATCAACAGAGGAGCAGTCTGACAAAATGGCATCTGACCCGGAAGCGCGTATGAAGCAAAGGTGCGTTACTGAATTCCTCAGTGTAGAAAAAAATTGCACTCATTGACATTCTTTTATGCTTGTGGAACATTTATGAAAACCAAACACTAGATGTGAGCAAAGTGAAGCGGTGGATGGTGCATTTCAGGAGTGGCAACAGTAACATGAAAGACAAACCATTTTCTGGACAGCCATGTGGATTTTTACAGATGTGAAATGCAGGCTTTCATTCAGCACTGGCAAAAATGCATAGATCACGGTGGTGACTACGTTGAAAAGTAATGTTTTTTAGCTGAGAATTTGCTCTATCAAGTAGTGTTATGTGACCTTCCTATCTATTTTAGTTTCTATGGAAATAAATAGGAAGCATTATTTTTGGAGCAACCTAATTATGTAATCGATTTATATATGTAAGATCTTTTATAAATGATAATAGTAAAAAGATATTTTATGCCAGTAATTAACCATGGTTGAATAAAAATGGACAACTAAAAAGAATGTATACGGAATATTGAAGATGAAAGATATAAAACTAAAATTTTGACACAACAATTTTAGGACAAGAATTTTCAGTCATGTGGTAACAGTTCTTCCCCAGTGGAAAAAGCTGCTTATTAGATAGAACCATAAGGCAATTGTTTGTTATTCTGTAGTCTGGGAATTCTCCATCAAAGTTAGAGGTTAAAGCCTTTATGCCATTATAGCCCTTATTATACCATTATAGTCCTTCGCTCAAATAATAGGGGTATATAAAACTACAGCCATACAGACTAAAAATTATATTTTCGACAATGAAATTACCAAGACCAGAGGAATACAATATTTCTGATACAGGCAAAATAGAGAAATAAAGGTTATATCAGTTTAAATATTTAAAAACATATTAAAATATTAAAAATAAAATTAAAATATTGAAAACATTTGAAACACTCTGCCTCCAAATATTTAATTCCAAGTTTCAATCTCAATGTGAATAATTATGAAGTTATTATTCTGGTTTATATTACAAACAAAAAACAGCAAAAACAAACAAAGAAAACCCTTAGTCTGCATGCAGTGTCTTCAGAAATTATGAATAGTGAGGAGTATCTGAAGTCAGATTTGTTATGCTTAATAGCTAATCTTGTAAAATAACCTTCTGATCTATTTGTGTGCTCTTTTTAATGCACTCCAAGATAACATTGGCCTTCTTGGTCACAAGGGTACTCTACTGGGTCATGGCCAACTCAGAAATCTGATATGTGTGGTTTACAGTCTGGAATCCTTGAAGTTTCACAGTCTTTTATTTGGAAACAGCCATATCTTTGTACCTATTTTCTTCTGAAGCATCTAGGAAGTCTTGGTGTGTTTAGCAATCTTAATAAAGGACTACATTTTGAGATTAGTATTTCTGATTCTCTTCATTCATGCATATTTCCTTTTAAGTTTAAATTTAAATCATCAATTACTGTTCTAGAAACAAACCATTTTTGCATTATGAAGTGACTTACTTTTCCATGTAAATGCCTTAAAGTCATGATTTAGGCTTGTATGACATTCTCTCTCTTGTTTGAGGCAAATAACATGAGTGTATGTTATAAAAAATTATTTCCCATGGGAAAAAAAGTAATCCAAGCCTTTCCTACGTTTATAGGAAACAGTTGTTAGATCATGAAGAATGCTAACATTTGTCAGCCAACGCAGAAAAATAAAAGCACATTTTATTCAAGTTCACCAAAGAAAATACATGAAAGCATCTACTCTTTCTAGGTGTTAACATTTTTGTATTTCCAATCTGAGCAGAAATCATATTGTAATACTGAGTTACAGTTTGTGGAGTTCTGGACAATCTAGCCAGCTCTCTATAGTAGAGAGAGGATGAGATCACTATGAAGTACCATCTACAGAAGGATTCCATTCTGTATCAATGGGCACGTAGAGCCACTTGGCTTCGCTTCAGTTGCAGAAACTGCTGCAGGTCCTCTAAATATCTACCAGTGCTATGGACAGCATAGGATGACCTAAGTGTCAGTAGAATCTTCAGTGTTTTTGATCTAACTAAAAGAATAGAGTTCTTGCCCCTGAGAATATAAGCTCATATCCTGATCAAAAGCAAATAAACAAGCAAACAAAAAAACCTCATGCTTTTTAGAAAAAGCTTGTATGTTCTAACTTTCAGTATTCACTTTACATTAAATAAATGCTAAAATGTTCCAGCAGCAAGCATTACTGCTTGTCTTAAAAAGAAAAAATAAAAAAATAAAAAGGATAAATTATCTTCCATACTTCCAAATCCAGATAATTTTCATTTGCAATACTTTTCTGAAATTGTCAGAAATCCAGTCAGTAATTTCCTGGGAAAACACAATTGGCCCCCAGATCTGCTAAATCAAACCAATACTTTTTGAATATGCCAAGTTCTATTCCAAGTTTCTTCAAGAATCTTTGAACACCTAGCTATAGCCAGATACAGCACCTTAAAATGAACTAATTCTAGACTTTTTGAAAAATTCCTCATAAAAGAATGTCTTGATTTCTTGCCAATGGTGAATGAAAGGCTGAGGTTTGAAAGCTAATGTACATCACTTGCATTGAAAACTGCATGGAGACAAAGATTTATGGCAGATGATAAGCTTTTAATTGGATCTTGTTCAGGAAATATAAACACCAAGCATCTGTGGTCAAGGTACTGGTTATGTAATTGTCAGTGAACCCACAGTAAAACTGGAAGTTTCTTACAAATGTACACAGGCAGTTTCCATTTTTAAAATTACTTTTATCTAAGTAGATGAATCTAGAAATTGTACTTCCTGATATAGAGCTTTATACAATAAACTTCACTTGCATAAAAACCTTACGTCAGTAAAAATGAAGTCCCAGTATCCTAGGAGACAGAATCTTTTGCAGTAAATTGGAATTAAATCAGATTTAAGGTGTATATTTCTATTTAAATTCTTCTAAAGATTTATCAAAAACCTGATGTAGATGGCACATCAGATGATATCAATTGAAAATTCCTAGAAACTGGTACAAATAAATCATCTTCTTATGAAAACTACATATTGAGCATCACTTCATATGACAGACACAATTTTAATACTGAGTTTACATTGGAGCTTGATTTCAAGCAAATATACATAAAGTGTTACCCACATAGTATGATTCAGTTTGAGTCAATATAACATCAGATGTTATTTCTCTGAATATGAAGTATGCAAATACCAGAATACACAATTTGATAAATTTGCCTGAAATATGACTACTTTGCTCACCTTCTAAAAATGTTCTTATTCCCTAGCTAATACTGATGCCTATTTACACTTGACACTGAACATACCAAATCTTTTTTGCTAAGCGTCAGTAATTTCACTGTTAAGCAGCAGAATGATCCAATCTGTTTGTCAAGGTAGACAAACTGGGTGCTGTGGGTGCCCTCAGTTTTAGCTGTGACCAACAGGTGCAACCCCACAGTCAATTAGCAGCCAGTGAAGTCAGGATGGTGAAGATAGGGTCCAGGAGAAGAGGATGAGGAATGGACAGGAAAAATAGCAACCTGACAGGAGAATTAGAATAACATATCCACAAACAAAACACAGAGATTGCTGTGAAGATAGTTCTAGTGTGATGGGCAGGATAGGAATTAGATTGAGGAAGATCATATGAAAACTCTGAAAAGAGGAAGGGGAAAGGATTCTTGGTCCTTGGTTCAGGCAAATTTTGAGAAAGTGTCCCCAAAAGACACTTATATGGTCACCTACCTAGAAAAAAAAGAGGGTTTATTCTTAGAATTAACTGCTGATCATTTTGGATTTTTTTTGTCTGAATTATTATTATTGAAATTTATCTGAGTTATAAATTTCATCAGTATATACTGACCCAGAAAAGAAATTTTAAGGCATGAAAACATGTGTGAAAATCTATCTGTTGCTATTAACAAAATGAAAAATAAGTTTATATGCCTGTACTGAAGATATAGGTATGTATAGTTTAAACATTCTATGCATAAAGTGTGCACAAGATTTACTAATAAATATCCTCAAATTTATGCTGCCTGACACTGTCTTCTGAAAAAAATGTGTTTTCCTGTTAGTTCTTCTTGGAGGCAATAGAACAGAATTCAACCATCAGTGGAAATACATGGCTTTTATTTCACATTTGTATTATAGAGAATATGCAAATGATCACTAATTGCTCTCTGGAGAGCTGTGTGCCTCCTTTTTGTTCTTTGTATTTATCCTGTTCATTCTTCTGAAATTACAGAAACACTGGAGGAATTGCACAGTCATTATGTGGCTTGAAAAAAGGTTTTGAAAGAGGAAATGCTTTAGAATGTTAAGTGTATCACATTTAAATTCCTCAACTTTCCATTTATGGATATATAGAATATCTCGAGGAAAGGTTATATAATATCTTTGCACATCACAATTGCTTTTGATTAAATCTTTCATTTATTTTGCAAAATGCCTATATCTATGTATAAGATATATATACTGAATCCCTACTTAGTTAACATTTTCAAAAATAGCTTATATGCCAAGTGTTCTCCAAACTATTCCAAATATTTATAAAATATTATAAAATAGTCCACAATATTTATAAAATATTGGAACTCCATCTGGTGACCTCAGAGTCTAGCATAAGTTTAGTATTTCACAGTCCCCCCAGTGTGGTTCATGTACTGAAAATTTCATAGTTACCCCTGGAACATTTAGGAAATTAAGTCTGAAATTCTCACCCCACAGCTTTTAAATATATGGATAAAACTCTATCAATATTTAAAGAGATATTACTTATTGTTTCCATGTCTGGTCACTTTCAGAATATCACCATTTGGTTTTTTTCTTTCTCTATTATGAGAAATTTCTTGTGCAATATTCTACCATCCAAAGACATTCCTCCCATTGTGATCTGTAACAGTTGGAAAGAGGTCATATGGATACAAAGAAATAAACCAAGTTAATGATTTATAATCTAACAGATTTTTTTTTCTTTCAGTGATTAAGAAATTGACTTACAAAACAGTGAATCTTTAAAATATATGCAGTTTCACAGTTGCTAGCATAAATTAGTTATCAAAATACCATTACCCTAAAGGAAAAAGACACTGACCTAGTATGTGATCATGTAATGAAATTATGCCCCTTAGCTTCAACACTATACTAAAAATACATGAAGCTATAGTAACAAATGCTCCAGGATTGAACAAGCCAAAAAATTAGGCTGCAAAATGATTCTCTCCTAAAATTGCTAGCACACAAGAAGAAAATTTTATCTCAGTATGACCACATCTTATTAAACTTGTAAAATAACATTGTCAGTCAATATTGATGTAACACTAAGCAGATATTAAACTGGTATAAATTGGCCAAATCTCACTAAGGACAATGGAAGTGTACCAATTTATGTCAGCCCAGAATCTGTTCCCAGAATTTTGTTCTCTTGTATGTACCTATCCATGAAATTCTAACACTTTATTATTAGTAAGAAGAATTATACTTCACCAAAGATTTCAGTCATCTACAGCTTTGAGAGGTCATCACTGAAACTTATTCTGATCATAAACAGAGGCATAGTTCCTCATTTTTTAATTGTGTCATTCCTTGGAAATTCTAGGAAAACAAACTTCTTTGTCTTTCATGTGATCTTGCAGATGAGAGAAAAAATGTCTGACAAGTTCATGGAATCTTGTCAGATCCAGTTAGTAGTCTGGAATTAGTTAAATATATCTTCAAATGGTAAAACAAACAGGTTGACATACTCTGTCTAAATATAAATAGCTGAAAGACATTGACAAGGCTTGTCTCAAGTTCCAAATTTCTCACTACATTCAGTAAAATCATTAAAAGTCTTGGCTAAACACATTTGTAGTTTCAGAATTTTTTCATATTAAAAGATGTGGAATGAATCATGAGTATTCCAGTTCACTGAAAATATTTTGATTATACTCTTCTGAATCTTACTTTTATGACATAGTCAAGATTGAAGTGGGTTCATGATGAATGGAAAAGGTTGCATATGCAGAATTTCAGTTTCAATCAAGTCTAAGAAATTTAATGCCTTGACAGTTTTATCCAACACTAATTTAATGAAACATCAAAGAAATGCTGTCAAGTTCTTCCTTCAGGAGCCAATAAGGTTTTGCTGATGACTGTGGAAATTGCTTATGTTTAAGTGTTTTTTCTGAAGGAGAAAAAAGTGTAAAAAAAATCTGTCTTTAACATATGAGTAGATTTTCACTCATTTTTCAATTCCATCTAAAATATCATCCCCTATACCCAAGGATGTTTAGTTATATGACTTTCTTCCCTTTGCTATGTGACTGAGTATTGTACTGTGAGTATTGTACTGTACTGACATGTAGATTTTCATGCACATGAGTAAATCAAATTCTGACATAGTAAGGAACTACAATAAAACCTCAAACACAATGGCTGAACTGTATTGCAGAATAGTGAGAGATCTTATCTTCTCATTAAAGTACAGATCTGAAATCTAAGTAGAAGTCAAGACTGGCACCTCACCGATCCTGCATCTGTATAGAGCCTTAAAAAGTGGGATGTCACGCTTAATGCTGAGCAAAAAATTTGTTCACCTACACCTCAGTAGAACTGGAGAACCTTTCTGTCATAAATGGAGTGCTGAAGTGCTGACAGTATGACTCATTTGGCTGAAAACAAGAACTACTTATGATGAAAGTGGTGCTTAACATCTGACTTGGTGGAAATCTGTGTGGGTTTATTGCACTAAAAGTTTATTCTATTATGCTGTATATTTTCCTGCTACAAACCCACCTCTGCTTGCTCGCCTGTTTCTTACTTCTGTCAGTTTGTCATACCTCAGTTCGGCCCCTTCACTCATGTGGATCTTCAGGTATAATTGGCTGAATAACATAAAGACCAGCTTTGTGTTGTGCTGGTGAGAGAGTGGGAAATCAGCTTAATTGTTTTATGGGAGGAATTTCCTAGTGGATAACTGCAAAATTTTGTTAATGTCAAATCAGCCAAATCTGTTGAGGCTGGGTCCTGGATGTAGCAAGAACTAGCAGTTTAGCCAAGCCAGTTGATTTCCCCTGCATCCAGAGTTTGATACAAAATAGGTTTCGGTAACTTTCTATCCATCCTTCTATAGTCTCAGTCAGCCTTAAACGGTTGGCACATTCTGAAACCCTGGGGTGAAAATCAAAAAGCCCTGGAGTGTAGGTGTTATCTAATACCTTTGCTTAATGAGTAGCTTGCTCCAACTTTCATATCTCATGAGTTAAGTGTGGTGCTTGTTCATAGTAACAAGTAACAAAAAGAAGAATTAAATTATTTTTTAACCTCTGTTGTATTGCAAGGAATATATATTCCATGTGAAGAATGATGGTGTAAAAATATTTCAACAACAAACTATAAGAATTCATACGTTAGAAAAAAAAAAGCCTCAAATCTGTGCCAGGGAAGATCATGAAGAGAATCCTTCTGGAAGAGATGTTGAGGCACATGCAAGATGAGGAGTTGATCCAAGACAGCCAGCATGGCTTCACCAAGGGTAGATTGTGCTTTACCAATGTGGTGGCCTTCTGTGGTGGAATGACAACACTGATGGATAAAGGCAGGGTAACTGATGTCATCTACCGGGACTTGTAGAAGGCCTTTGATACTGTCCTTCACCACATCCTTATCTCTAAATTGGAGAGATATGGATTTGACTGTTAGGTGGATAAAGAATTGGTTGGATGGTCACAACCAGAGGGTTGCTGTCAACAGCTCTATATCCAGGTGGAGGTCAGGTCCTGCACTTTGGCCACAACAAACTCAGGCCATGCCACAGGCTTGGGGCGGTGCCTGAAAGATTGTGTAGCTCCTGGTGAATGAAAAACTGAACATGAGCCAACAGTGTGCTCTTGTAGTTTGGAAGGCCAATGATATCCTTGTCTCCACCAGAAAAGAGATGGCCAGCAGGGACAGGAAGGTAATTGCCCCTCTCTAATCTGCCTTTGTGAGACCCCACTTGGAGTACTGCATCCATGTATAGGGCCCACAATACAGGAAAGATGTGGAGCTGTTGGAGTGGATCCAGAGGAGGGCTATGAAGATGATCAGAGGGTTGGAACACCTCTATGAAGACAGGTTGAGGGAGTTGGGTTTTTTCAGCCTGGAGAAGAAAAGGCTGTGAGGAGACTCCATTGCAGCCTTCCAGTATTTAAAAGGGGATCATAAAAAGGAGGGGAATCATCTTTTTACAAGGGTAGACAGTGATAGGACAAGGGGAAATGGTTTTAAGCTTAAGGAGTGAAGGTTTAGATTGGATGTCAGAGAGAAGTTCTTTACAGAGAGTGGTGAGGTGCTGGAACAGGCTGCCCAGAGAGGCTGAGGATGGTCCATCCCTGGAGGTGTTTAAGACCAGTCTGAACAGGGCCCTGGGCAACTTGGTCTAGTACCAGATCTGGAGGTTGGTGGCGTGGCCTGTGACAGGGTGTTGGAACTTGATAATCCTTGGGGTCCCTTCCAACTCAAGACATTCTATGATTACATCATTCTATGATTCTATGAGATATTAAAAGACAGAAAAACAATTCGGAGAATTGTAAATTTATTTACTGATTCATATCTTACAGTTATAAATGGCATCTGATATTTTCCCCGAGATTTCTGGCTTCTTGGACATATAAATAGCTATTCTAGAAATCATTTAAATAACAAAGGGGAGGTCACTAGCATTTAGTTCTAGAAACTCATTTCAATTAACATTTCTGCATTTCAAGAACTCATATTTATGATCATATAAGTTGAAATCCTTGTTTCATTGTAGGGATTTCTTTTCACCTCAGGCATGATTCCATCATTTAAAAAGATTATCTGTATTCCTAAGTGCATTTTTCTGTTTTTTAGAACTTTAGCATTCTAGAGGAGCTGGTAGAAAAAGGGAAAGCAGCGCTGTAAAAATTGTGAAATTATCTTAATTAATTTCCTTCCTATTATTTAAGAAAAAAGAATTCCACTCAATAGGAAAATATTTATGTTTGTATGTAAGGTACACATTTCAGTATATTCAGTAAACCTCGAAGGATATCCAGGTACCTCCTTAAATGTCATGACCTTTAGTAAACTTCTTTTAGCATGGAGATTACTGAAATAATGTAGTAGTTTTGAGGAGGCAATAGCATGACTGCAGAATGTTAAGCACTTTATAAAAAAGGTTTTCTTACCAAAGTAGCTCTACATGAAATAGACATCTGTTTTTACTCCAGAAACATTTAATAAGCTAGAAAAGTAGATACAACAAGACCACAGAGAACATGAAAGAAATAGTTATGCATAATTGGGCTGAACAATTTCTATTTGTATTCAGTAAATGCCATTTACACACTCATTAAGTCAGTCACATATAAACAATTATATGATGAAAAGGAAAGCTTAAAGAAGATAATCATATTTGGAGAAATTCAAGGGATTTCTTTTAGGCAAATTGGCACTATAAAATGGAGATGATATCTATTTCAAAGTGTGACTTTGCAAATACCATGTAGTAAATCCCATGAACCAGTAAATAATTCAGATCTGGATATCAGAAAGATTTTCACTTCTTGCTCTGATGCCACTTGCTTTCTGATTCTACAGTCTTTAAGGAACTCTGTGTTAAACACTCCTCTAACGAGAACACAGCGAAGTAGTAAACTTATCTTAGCAACATGTACAAGATGTATAATGATTGGAAATTTATTTCCTTACAAGTTTTTCTTATCATAAATAGGGAATATCCACACTAAAAAATCATTTTATATATGATCAATCTTATGTTCTTTACTCAATTTTGTATGCCTATTTTATACCTCTGTTATTATTATTATTGTTGATTATTTAAAAAGTTTAATACTGAGTCTTCATCAGATTTCTCCTGCATTTTCACAGGAACCAAATAAATAAATAAATAAAAAGGCAGACTTTGCAACAAAAGCTTACCATAACAGTTAAATACCACCACTATACCAAAGGGCCTGAGATGATCTTCTTGAAAACATCTCTAGCAATTTCTGTAACAGAGAGAATATGACTTAATGGTGAATTTAACTAGAACTAGATCTTTTAAACTGGGGCTTGGGGAAGATTTAATATATTGAAAAATCTTTGGTATCAGATATTTTAAAGCTTTTGAGATAATTTACATATTTATAGGCAACCTCATATTTCATGCCTGTATTTACTGTACTTTTATGGACAGTTATTAACTGTCACACTGTAAGGCTCTGAAACAGCAGATTGATAACACAGTTCAGTGAGTTTCTGATGGTAAGTACTATGCATTTTGTTTGCATATTCTCAGGGATACTTGTGGCTGAAGATAAGCAATCTAAAAATTGTTTTTATCTCAAGAAGATTGGAATGTTAAGAATAATATATTTTATTTTATAAGACCACAATATTATCCATGTAAAAAATCTTGCAGAGAAACTGTGTATGCAATTCCCTTTTCTTCTTTTTCTTTTCTTAGTGTCGTGTTATTGAATTACATTTAGATATACTTGATTAACAATATTTTACCAAATATAAAAAATAAAAATCTATATTCAATTGAATATATTTAAACTCTCTCATTTTTTAATTTTTAAGAGAAAAGAAATGCTACAGACATTCCTAATCTGTTCAAGAAGATAATGTCATCAACCACATATTGCTCTTGACTGGTGTGGTTAGGACCAGTCTTCATAATAATGCTGAAAGTAGCTCCATTCAAGAAGCAACATCCTTCTGGATGTTAAAATTACTGAATATATGCAGAATGTATGTACTGAAATTAAAGAAAAAAATAATATAAGTAATTTTAAGACTGCTTTTTCTAGGCCTAGTATTTCAAGTTATACCTGACTTACTTTAGCTCTGTAAAAAAGCTTTCTTTCAACAAGTGTGTGTGAGGTCCAGATAAAACCAGCAGCTGGAATTACTCTTGGCAATTCAGAGATGTCTCAGCACAGGTTTAATTTAAGTTTTAATTAATAATCTTAATAAAAATAATTTAAACCTATAAAAACATATAACAGAATTAATAATACAATTACTTTTTCTTCCTTTATGAATTTCTGATAAAAGTCTCATAATGGCTATTCTCATTAATCATTACTTTTTTCTTTTTCATACTAATTTGAGATAAAACCTTTGTTCTTTGTGTAGCTCACATTGACTTATGCCTCCCAATTTATTCCAGAAGATTTTAACAGGTTAGGAGGACATACATAGCAATTTTCTACCGTTACTTTTATTACCAGAATTTGCATATTCTTTTTTACTGAACTGTGAAATCATCATTACAAATTCAAATAAGCTACAGTTTCCAGACATGAAAAGTAATTATAAGGCTTAGATAAGATCAGCCATAAGATCACCTTTCTCGGATCTCCCTATGTTACTTTGAATGCAGCCTTGTTCTGAAATCAGGTTCTGACAGAGAAATGTCATTTTATATAAAACAATCCTAAAAATATAACTTTCTGTTGTTTGGCATCAGAATACAGGAACATTAGTATGATAAAGGATGATGCAATACAAAACACAGTGCACGAACAATGGCAGAAAAGTTTCAAAACATAACAAAGTAGAGCTTTTACACAGTGACTGGGAAGAGTCATTAAAGATGGTGTTTGCTGTGACATTAAAAGTAGAGTGAATCTGCATTATGTACAGCATTAACTCTTTAAACACTTCTGATTTAGAATCAAAAAGCAATTTCTTCACTACTCAGACTAGCAAAGAACTGTAGACCCTTTTGTTTTACTTCCTCATTTATAAGAGCTATTTTTCACAAACTAACTTTGGAAGGCGACAGCCTTTCTCTGAGAACATCCAGGCAGACTGCCAGTGACATTAAAGGTCTTACATTTATTAGAGGGTGTGCAGATGTTCTATGGTTTCTGGTTCATTTGGGTTTGTAATGGTCTTTATGTTCTTCCTTTGAGATAATACCTATTCTAGTCATCAAATTGGCAGGCTGATGTGATGAACCACTCCAGCTTCATTGTTCTGTTATAAATCTATTTTTGACATTTATATTATTAAGGAGACAACCTCTAACTCTGATTGAAACTAAATTCTAAGATTTAAACATTCCTTTTATTATATTTTAACTCCAGTCGAATTTTATAGACTGTCCTATTTTTTCCAAGATGGACAACTGAATGATTTCAGAATAATTTTTAAACTTTGGGTGAGCTCAGCTCTTGTTATTAAATATTTCTGACTAGAAGCTTATTTTCTATGAAAAGCATTTAAATTACAAGAGAGTTCTGGAATTCAAGTTGTTATGGACTAAAGGGAGACTACTGTCATAACTTCCTGTTTAAACCTCAGCTATGAAGTCAGGGTAGGTTGCATAAATCTTTCTCCTCTAGGATCTCCAAAAATCTTCAGGATGGATAAGAGTACACAAACGTTGTTATGGTACTTGAGTGTCCTAATGACTGTGTTGGGTTATCTTCACTGTCTGTCAGATGTGCTCAGCTGTTCTCTTGCTACCATTTTTCAACAGGGCAAAGGGAGAAAATAAGGTGGAGAAGACTCATGGGTAAAGACAAGGATAGAGACTGCTAAACAAGTAACATCACAGGCAAAACAGATATGACTTGAGATAATTTATTGCCAATTAGGATAAGTTTGGCTAGTGAGAAATAAATTAGAACACCCTATTTCTCTTTTTTTAAGCCCTACTTCAGTTTTTCATTATCAGTTCCCCATACAATCAATGCAGCCACATCCCTCAGTGACAGACAAGACCCTTAGTCCCCAGATACTGACCCAGCGGCTAAGAAAGAGGAATTCATAAAGCCTAAAAAGAAGAAGGCTCCACTTAGCATCTTGATTTAAAATTGTCATCTCAGTTATGGCCACACCTGAATGTATGGCAAAATCCTATGATTTGTTTCATTCCCCCCTATGGAATAATGAACATGACATAGTTTTAACAGCACGTTTAAAAGGAAAAGGAACAACATAGGACAACACCCTCTATAGCTTTAAATTCCTCACTTATTTTCAGCCCAATACACCTGTGTCTCCTTAACAAGGATAGCTTCTTCTCTTATTAAAGAGTTTTGAATAATTAGATTCAGCTGAATGTAATTAGCTTCCAGCTGGCAGTGCTTATCCAAGTTGTGTTGAATAGTGATAAATTCCATAAAAGAAGAAAAAAAGTAAGTAAAAGAATCAAACACTTCTTTCCTACTTGACATTAGTTGCTGACAATAGTTGGTGTTTTCTGTTAATTTTCTTGTGATTTTCAGATGTATTTATTACTTTGTTGGACTGCCTGCTTTGTATCAAAAGGGCCCTTCAATTAGTGAGTTTAGTCTTAGAAGTAGCATGCTGCTTATTCTTGATGTGAAAGTTTCTCTGAGTGTCTGAGTCTTTAGTTTCCAGAAGTAGGTTTTGCTCCTTTCTCCCCAATGATGTAAAACTTGGTAATATTATTAAGATATTTTATTATTTGCTGCCTCAAAGGCAATAGTTTAAATGAAAATTGTTGTGAAATGCAGCTTCTTCAGACTAAAGAGACTAAGCTATCTTAGCCTATAAAGAGATGCACTCCAGCCCTAAGATAATCTTCATGGCCCTCCTCTGGACACACTCCAACAGCTCTGTGTCCTTCTTGTGTTGGGAATTCCAGAAGGGGATGGAGTACTCCAGGTGAGGTCTCACAAGAGCAGAGCAGAGGGGAAGAATCACCTCCCTTGACCTGCTGGTCACACTTTAATTCTATTGACTTTCAGAATTTCTGTTTTCTTTTGTATTTTCCTTTTTCTATCTCTAATTCTACCTTTCAGGTTTAGTCCTTATTTGCCAAGAGAAAATTCTCAAGTATCATGTTATTTTCATTTTGTAAGTCTGCCTCTTCAAAATCTTTTTTTCTCCTTCTTGACTGACTTGAATGTATACTTAGAACACTAAAGTATCTAAAAGAAATGCTATGGAATTGACTTCTTTGGACTTTATTCATTTCCTTTATAGTCTTTGCTTTTATTCTTTCAACTCTATTGGCCTATATGTTCTGTTTGTTTTCATCTTTCACATCTCACTTGCCATTTGAAAATTGCTAAAATAGTGATTAGGAGAATATCTGCTAGATCATCTTCAATACTTGTAAAAAGGAAAATGCTGTTTTCACTATTCTTGAATTTTCTTTCCAGTGTAAACAGAATTCTTCCTGAATGACCATAGTTGCAACAAACAAGTAAACAAAACTAGACTTTTAAATAAACAAAAACCATTATTCTTCATTATTTTTTATGCTAAATATGTGTGTGTGTATTTTTACTCCATCAATACAGAATTAGGGAAAAATAATAATACTCTTTTAAAGGGGCAGCTAGACCTCCTTGTAAGATATTTTCAGTTTAAGGTTTACATATATATGGCTGTATGTATTCACTGTATGATCAACCTGAAACTTAAAGTTCTATTCTGTCCTTTGATATCCTACCCTTCTTCCTTCTTTCCAGCCTACAAAAAGTTGTAGTTTTGTTTTATACAATTTTGGATTTTGCGTCAGAGAGAGTAAATTAGATTCGAAGTTATGTACCTACGTCTGAAAATAACCATTTGAGAAGTTAAGTAATGAGTTTAACACCACATTCCAAAGGGAAATTGTTCATAATAGGTTTTGTTTTCACAGCAGTAAATTCTATAGTTAAGCCTACTTCCTATTAAAGTTCATTATTTTTTAAACATTGTTCTGACTTGTCAAAGTTTTTGTATGTGTAGTCTTGTGTAACTACTGTGTTAAACCATGTTCAACATCCTTAATGGGAAACTAGTGATCTCATAAGGTAAACAGGACAAGTCTTAATGTGAGCTAGAAAGGTGAACTTGTAACTGGACTTTCTGTTAATGTGTTAATTTGCAGATTGAATAGCTAGAATATCAGACACCATCAATAATCTAAAAAAAGTGCTACTGTAACAGTTTTTTGTTTTTTTGTTTTGAGTGAAATAGATTCATTTATATATATATTTCATATCAGTGTATTTTACCAGGGTATGAATCTAAAATTAGTCCTATACTTTCAATTTTTAAGTCATAGGAAGTAAGGAAAATACACTGGTATTTTCTTTCTTTCACTTTAAAATAAATTATGGAATAATCCTCCGTTCTTGTGAGACTCCACCTGGAGTAATGTGTTCAATTCTGGGGCCACGGCATATGAGGGACATGAACAATTTTGAGAGTGTCCAGGAGAGGGCCACAAAGGTGATCAGAGGGATGGAGAATCTTTTCTATGAAGACAGGATGAGAGAGCTAGGATTGCCCAGCCTGTAAAACGGGAAGCTCTGTGGAGACCTTACTGTGACCTGAGGGTGGTTTACAAATCTGGAAAGGAACTCTATTAGGGAGTATAGTGATAGAAAAAAAGGGTGATGTTTTAGACGAAAAGATGATAGGTTTACATAAAATATCAGGAATAAATTCTTTATGAAGAGGATGGTGATGCACTGGAACAGATCTCCCAGAGAAGCTATGAATGCCCCATCACCGGAAGTGTTCAAATGAAAGGTTGGAGGAGGCTTTGGTAACCTGATGTCATAGAAGATGTCCCTGCCCACGATATAAGGGTTAGAATGAAATTATCTTTAAGGTCCCTTCCAATCCAAGCCATTCTTTGATTCTACAAAAATGTTTAATATCTATCTTATTATATATGGTCAGATTATGGGGCTTGGTAAGTTTGATTTGGTTGCCTCTACTATGGGGTATGTTTGCTTATTAGAAAAATGTTTGTGGAGAACTCCCTTCCTAAAACTTTATGTTCACTTTTCTTTTTTAATGAAAAAAATAAATCAAAGGTGAAATCTCTTAGTTTACAGTTATTTATTTGAAAACAGTACCTGATGCTACTTGAACACGGCAAACAAAACAATGACTCAGTATTATAGTGAAAAATTCATTAAAATATATTTGTAATACTGTATTCATGATATCTCAGTCTCCTTGCAATAAAACTCAACAGATTGTTGTACTCTGTGATGAGTTCTTGATTTGGAAAGGTGTGTGCATACAGTCAAAACTATTCTTCAGTAGCCATAGCTACGTGCTCAGAATGCAGTATTTAGAAATATTTTCTGTCTTTGGTCCTGAAGCCTATATTTATCTTCTTTCTCAATCAAAATCAAAAAAAGAACCAACTTGTCTAACAGTCCAGTCGATAACCAAGACATCATCTTCATCTTGGACCTCTATTTATTGAAATTGTTATGAAATGTTGCCTGTGTGTAGATTATGCAGATTTTAAAGCTAAGGAAAATAAGAAAATTATTTTTACCAGACAATATTTAAAATCAAAGCAACTGATGTCTCCAGCTGGTATGAATTTTTAATTGTATTTCAGTAATATTTAGCTGCAAATGAAAATTATTATTTTATTACAGTTGAAATCTTGTTTATGGGCGAAAAGAAAACACAGCATATGGATGGAAAAATATATGTATATAGACACAAAGCTAAGAACGTAAATGAATGAAAAAGGAATTCATTAGTATAGTCTTAAGAGTAGTTATTATTAGTCTAGATCCAAATGATCGGGAAGCTAAACTAATAAAATGTCATTAAAGTGTTTGTACATATACTTCTTGGTTTCTATTTCTTTTTCTGTCTTTTTCATTTCATAAATAACTAATAAATCATTTTATTGTGTGGTCAAATGTAATTTTTAACAGATTCCACTGTTGTTCAACAACTAATTATCTTAATTGCAAAGCAAACGAGAGGTAAAACAGTCTACTCCCTGTTAAGATCTTTCCTCATTCATCTGCTGATTTCTGCTTTCTCTAGACTGTTCTAGAGTTTACAGTTAATATATATTCATTTTTAGCAAGTGGTCATTGCAAATAGTGCTCCTAGCCTTATGGAAATTTTTAAGGATTGCACCTCAGAGGATTACTACTTCTATGAAATAACTAAAGTAGGAATAATATGGGAACTATATTATTTTTTAAGACCATATGGTTGACACATTCTGCCAACTGACATAAAAATGGATTGCTGGTAACTTGAAATTTTGTATGCTACTGCCAAACGTTTATGGGCAAGCATAGTAGCAGACTACTTTCAGCAGACTCAGCTGAATATAGGGTCTATAGTTGCAGGAGATATCTGTGACAAGGATTTAAGGCAGAGGTAGAGATTTTTCTGACCCTTTCTCACTTTTCTAAGGACAAAATTCAATTTGTTATGAGACAGACTCAGTAGTATGTTTATGGGAAAAGATAAAAAGGTTAAAAAATGCGAAACAAGAGTATTTTGTTTGTTTTTAAACGAGAGCTGTATGAAAATTGTATTCAAGTTTGGTGGCATTTAAAGCAGAGTGCTGGATATGACTTTTCTCTTCCTATGCAGTGACTAAATACTAGCTTAAAAAAAAAAAAAAGAAAGAAAAAAAGACAACCTATGTTGTAGAAACTCTTGTTTCTACAAAATAAGAGATTTCCTAAAATAATTCATTTTATTCTTCACTGGGTACAGAAGTGACTTTTAGCACAATTTTCCACAGCGAGCATCTGTCACTGATTTAATACAAGCCCAAAAATATTGCTATAATTGTTCTCACCCAGTCCTGGGGGCATTTTAGAGACATATGGATGTGGCATTAAGGGGCATAGTTTAGTGATCAGTAGGTGATTCTGACCTGATGATCTTGAAGGTCTTCTCAAACTTGCATGATTCTATGATTTTATGATTCCAAAGTTCTTGAATAATTGCACTTATTTTCTAGCCAGCCCAACTAAAAATACTGTGTTAAAAATAAGATTACTCAAGCCCACACTTTTCAAGTAAACCTTAAAGATTCTTCGTCTATATTTTGAAGTATTAGTATTTATTTAATTTTCTCATAATAAAAACGATGCCAGATTTTTATTCTGTAGACTTCTTAATGCTTTTCTCAACTGAAAGTCAGACTGATAGTATGCGTTCTGCTAAAACGCTCTGCTTTGGCTGTGCTAGTGCTAGTCTTCAGAGGAATCCTGTATAATCAATTCTAAGCAGTCTTCTAGACAAAGAAAATCATACTCAGAAAATAGAATGCATTGTGTTCAGTGGATTAGAATTTGAGTGCATTCTGTTCTTTCTTCATAAATTGCTAATATTCCCTAGGAACCATCTTGTTTTGAATGAGATCCTGTTTCTCTTTTTCTTATTATTTGTCTTCATTCATAACAGCTGTTGTAATTACACAGCAAAATGTTTTTGAGTTTGCATTTTTAGAATATTTTGTCTACTGTACAGAATACATCAGCAATTATAACAAACCAAAGCTGATTAGAATTTAAGGTGTGAAGATGTCAAATGACTGTCTACAGTGTATGTACAGAGACAGTTAATCATCTGCCACATAGAAGAAGAAAAGAAAAAAAGTGCTCTGATTTTCAGATGGATTTATAAAGTAACAGGTTTTCACGGTACATGCTGCTTGTACTAATCAGAAAGTCTAACTAGTTTACAGTAGAATCATAGGCTCATAGAATCCTAAGAGTTGGAAAGGACCTCTGATGGCCAATGCAGCTAGATCAGGCTGCCCACACCTGATCCAGCCTCACCTTGAAAGTCTTCAGGGATGAGGTATCAACCACATCACTAAGCAACTCGTTCCAATGCCTCAGCACTCCCACAGTAGTATCAGGTTAAATGGATTTATAACGTTGAACAGATATTTTAAAATTATTGTATGGTTACTGATTTTTCTTCTTCAGGATTATGGAAAATTTAAATGATAGTTGCTGATGAAAGAATAGGTAAATACAATCAATTAGAGAAAAAAAAATGAGGAAAATAAATCAAGCAATAGAAGCAAAAGCATTAAAAGGTAACATCTTTTTTTTTTATAAAATGGCAAAATTAATGTAATCCTGGGGATAAAGATCTTGTGATAACAACTTTCCTACTTTTGTATGTCTAAAGGTTATCACAGATCTGTTTTACAGAAAGGATTGCAGTTGCTCATATAGTAGTAAAAGATTCTGTTGTGATATTCCAAAACAAGTGCAGGTAATAGTAACTTCTTGTGGACAAACGTTTTGATTTAAGTGAGGTAACACACATTATGTCTCTGTAAGAATCAATAGACTATACTTATTGGTTTTCATAGAAAATTTCTTTCAGACAGTATAACTCAGGATATTGCATGACTGAAGAGGAAACAGAGCAGGGAAGATTTACAGAATTTTACTAAAATTTAGTCATTATCACGAGACTCCTCGGCATGTTCTGCTCCATCAGGGAAATGAGAGGGAGAGTGTCCCATCATGAAATGAGGATCAGTTTCTAGGAACAATAGTTACCTCTTTCCTGAATATCACTGTTAATTTTTGTGAGATGTTTTACTTGTCACTTGTGGAAGCACATAGATACACTTTCATAGTACTCCAAATGTCTGCAACCATGTTAAAGATGGTGCGTTATGTATATACCTGTCCTTCAAGTGTCTGATCTTCAAGTTCAGCAGCAGAGTTTGTCTAAATTTTACACCTAAGTAGTATGTTCTAAGCATGACTGTTACACTGGACAATAAGTTTTGTTGCAGACCTGTGTCTCTCCTTTGTTATGCTAGTAGTTTTTAATAATGCCTGGCTAAGTAAAGCTAATTGTAATTGTTCTGTGAACATTTAATCTGTAAGCAACAGAGACTCCATTTGTGGGAGGGGAAAAAACAAAAGAAGGAAAAATGCTTGATAGTTTGTGATAACAGGTGAGAAAAACGTATTTCCCAATTTTGGATCAAAGTCTTTATGTCCCTTTTTAAGAAATGCTGAAATCAACATCAATGGTAACAGTAGGAGGGGTAAGGGGGGAAGAGGTATCTCTCTCATCTGACTACCTGAAGATCTGTACATATTTTTGTCTAAGACTGTCATATAGATTTTCATGTAGTCAAGAGAGGGATGTTGGAATTCAGGCAATTCATTTTGCACTATTAGTTTAAATAGTCAAGCTCTGTATGTCCAAAATTAAGTGGATTCACAAATGCTATTTCCTTCATACAAATTCTTGATTCATTAGGCACTATCAAAAAAATTCAAAAAAGGGAGAATACAAGGAAGTATAAGTACAGGAAGGTACATATACATTTAATAGAGAAGAAGGCATAGAACTCAACTGAAGGTATTTCTTTTATCTCAGATGAAAGAAAGAATATATTTCTCTAGGTATGAGATTTCAGGAGTATGTTGTAAATAATTAACGTGAGGATTAAATAGATTTTACTAAACCTAATGAGATGTCAGAGAGTAGGTACTTCATCAGCCAGATCAAATACAAAAGCTCTTGAGGGAGAGAAGACATGACTTTGGGGTCAACTTAGAGCCCAGATCAGTTGAGCAGTCCAGGGTGACAAAGTAGGTCCAAAGGGCAACCAACTGTGACCCTACAGTTGAGCCCAGTTTGGCAGACGTGGCTGTAATGTGGGGGGAGCTGTAGTCCAGGTGGGCTCAAGATGAGATCCTGAGCTGGAAGTGGCTTCTCAGACTGTAATTCAGCCCTAGCAACGGTTCTTGTAGCATCTGAGAGCCTTTCCCCTATTACTAGCTGTGCTTACTTGACCCTAAGCTCTAGTGATCAAAGTCCTAGGAGTAGGGATGTTGTATGAAAAGTCCTTTTTCTAAGTGTAAAAGGTTGAATGGAAGAGATGTTATACTGAAATAGCATTTGGGAAGTGCAGGATGGAAATGGACCAAGTCTACTACTGGGCTCAAAGGTGTTATTAAAGCTTGGAAGTCATCAGAGAAAAATCTCAGAAAGAATCAGAGAAAACTCATGTTTCAACACAAAAATATGTTTAAGAGAATGGTCTATCTTCAGGACATGGGTAATCATCACCAACATTCAACCAGAGTTATACCATGACACGAAAATTCAAAAGTGTAATGGAGGTTGAGTTTGCGTGTTCTTTTAGCACTTAGCTGGTCGTCTGTGACAAAATAACTTTAATTAAAGTGAAGCTCTGAGTTCTTTAAATTGCAGGGTCTGTCATCCTGATGGCTGGATCATTTAATTTTAGTTTGCTTATTGCTACTTTCTATAATGATGGATCTTCGCTAATTTTGCGCATACAGTCTTAATTTTCTCTCATTATTACCTGACTTTAAATTGGAGGGGCCAAAATATTTTTCTATTTTTCTCTTGCTATGGATTACAGAATTTTGCAGATTTTTCTATACCTTAGGCTATCCACAAGTTCTTTGATTATTCGGTGGAAATGTTTCAAGATTCAGACAAAATGATGATCTCATTTTTATCTCTTATCTCATTTCCTTTTGATGTACTTCAATATTTTATTACTTCCTTTTGCTGCAGGGCACATAACTTCGGAGAAGTTTCTAAATGCTAAGGTAGTTAAGTCCTCTGTATGGTAGCACCTTATGCATTCTTGCTCCCGCTCCTTTCTTTCTTTTTAAATACTTTCCTATTAACTTTTTAGTATTGTGGCTCTGTTTAATCCATACCAGTTTTGATACCTTCCAGCAGACTCTTTCCAGTATGCATTGCCAAAGTGATCCCCACAACTATGTGAAAGCATTCTGCACTCCACTGATACAGTACTATTTTTTTGAAAGCTTCTTTGTTGCTGGGTGTATGAAAAGGTAAACATAGCCAGGACATACCACAGTTAATTTATTTTTTTCTCTAAAATGGCATTCCAGTTTCATGGTGATGTAAATTTTTTTAATGTCTTGATTTATAAATGCAACATGTCTACTGTTTTGTTTTTTATTCTTGCACAATTACTAATGTTAACTATTTGAAACATTATGTATCTGAGTCAACTGTAACCAGAACTGGATACGATTTGTTGTTGTTGTTTAAAAAGAATTTTCAAGAAATGAGAAGTTAAAATGAGACTCAAGAACTATATCAACGTAGTAGAGGCAGTAAGGAACACAATTTTCTGACTGAATTTGATATTACTATGGGTAACAAATCAGGAATTCAATTAACATAAATCACTACAGTCTTATCAATCATACTAGAGGTGTACAGACCTCCATTGATGGAAAACCTAGTGTATTATACGAGGTCTTACTGAGCATATTGCAGTAACTATTTGCAGAAGCAGAAAGCTCTTCTCTGTCTCTTATTAGGGAAATATGGTCTGGTTAGGCAAAATTATCAAATAAAATGTGCTAATTTTCTAGACTGGCTCCAGGAATTTGCATTCTAACATCCTTTCTTTTTTTTTTTTTTTTTTTCCAGAAACTAAAGTACACATCTTGATTAAATCTGTAGATTTGCCAGTTTACATGTAACCTGGACTTTCCTGTTCCTTACTTTGTTCTTCATGTTTTGCAGGTCGTTGTTAATTGAGACTCCATTGGTAAGAGTCTGGAATGAAACTTTGTCACTTTCTGACTCCTTAAATAAGGATCTGATATATATAAATAGAACATACCTGCTATTTCATTTTATATTAAGAAATTGATTTTCAATTGAATGATGCTTACTTGCAGTAGCTGCACAGCACTCCTAAACACCATCATTCAGTATTATTAGTATGGCTGTAAATTTTCAGAAATATGAAATAAGACATAGAAGTTTATTTCAAGGAATAAAATTTCTTGTGGTAATGACAATTGCACCACTTTTTGACATTGAGCTGTGACAAATGATCTCTATTTGTTGCCTAAACAAACATTTTTCTTCACTTTCATAAAAAGTTTCAAGTCTCTCACAATTCTAACTCAGTCTTGATGAAACTTATTTTACTTACTTGTCTGGCCTTTCTATAGTTGTATAGTGATAATTATTTGCAAGCCTCTTGTACTTTTATGCTTCTCATGAGTTGTAGTCACACTAGTATCGCTCTTTATTCAACTACTTCAAATGTAGTAATTTATTTCATTGAAAATTCTCGTAACTCTGAACTACTTTCTCCATTCTAGTGAGGGACATTTTCTCCCCTTTCCCCTTCATACCTAGTTTAAAGCTCTCTCAACAAGCCCTGCCACCTCCTAGCCTAGGATCCACTTTCCCTTTGGAGACAGGCAAAACCCATCTACAGCCATCAGGCCAGGTGCTGAGTAAGCTGCCCCATGATCAGGGAAACTAAAGTTTTTGTGGCAGCGCCAGACTTTCAGCCACTTATTATGAGCCTGAGTCTTCCTAGACTGCTCTGTATCTCTCACCACCCCTGAAGGGAGAGAGGAAAACACCACTTGTGCTCCTACTCCCTCAACCAACCTCCCTAAACCCCTGAAATCCCTTTTGATAGCTCACAGGCTTCCCTGAGCGATTTCATCACTGCCTGACTGAATTATCAATAATGGATAACAGTCAGAGGATCGAACCAGATCTGGGAGTTTTTAGTGACATCCCTGACCTGGGCCCCAGGGAGGCAGCATACCTCTCTATGGATCGAGTCAGGTCTGCATATGGATTCAGTCTGCATTTCCTGTCCAATACTGAGGAAGTTTAAATTAAAAAGTTTAAAGTAAAGAAAATGAAAGGACAAGGTACTGATTAGAAATTCAGAAATTCATTTACAAAATAAAAATATAAAATTCAGTTCCAGAAAAGGACTTCTCTATTAAATAACTCTTAGCTATTTCTGGTTTTCAGCTCATTCAGAATGCTCCCTTTCCTCCAAAAGTTTTCAAAACACTTTTAAAAAAACTTTCTTTTTTTATGAGATAGATCCTCTTCCTCTTTCCTCTGTCCTTTTTCTTACTTTCATCTTTGGTTCTTTTTTTCTTAAAGTATAAACTTCTTATCTGTATAAACAATGTTTGTGATAGTTTTGTGATTTTTATCTTTTCTGAACTTTGCAGCTTTGTATCCTCTTACTTCTTACCTTAGTCTTGTTCACTCCCCATTAATGAATTTGTCTCTGTTCCTTCTGGGTTTGTCTAAATTTATATTTCTATCCTATTCATGAACATGTTCTTCTGAAATTAGTAGCACTTGTGCCAAGATGGCATTACCATGTTATGCAATAGCATGTTACAAGATGCACTTAGTGCACAAACATCTCTTCAGATTTATAACTTTTATCTTGGTATTTGGTATATAATTTGAATATATAACAGCACATTGAGCACTTTTAGAAACTTCTCCTCCCTTCACCATTTTTTTTATTGTTGTTGCTTATGGGTGTGAAGTTTTGTCCCTTAGCCATACCTCTTCCTTTATGCATCTCTGCAAATTAACACATTAATTTTTGTCAACTATTTACATTACTTGTATTTTGTTGTGCCCTATCTTTGCTTTTCTCTAACACAGAATAAATACTACAAATCAATAACTAAAAGGAGGTGAGGAGGCTGTATAATTCTCCTGCCACTGGCAGGTACTTCCCATGAGAACCCACTGTAACAACACAATTGGGGTTTGCAGCAGGTGAACAGCAAGGGAAAATACTGCTACAGAGTCTCTCAAAACTGCTGCCTTGGCTGTCTCAGCAAAAGATTATAGAGCTGCAAATTACAAGCCCTCAGGTGATTGTTTTTTTTTTTACCATGAAGTGTCATGAGACTGCTCTCCTTCAGCATGAGAAAGGAAAGGAGAGGGGAATTGGTAAACAACAGGGATTTGAAATATTACTTCTGCAGGAAAAGAATCATCTATTTTGTCTGGTCTTCTTCAATTGTGTTATGGCACAGGATTTCCAGAAGCAGCTGACGTCAAGAGCCTTATGATATTAAAATACTTTATTTAATCAAGTCTGAATTATTTTAATAATCTTATTTATGTTTATATGTTCTGAATCAATAGTATTTTTGGAACATTTAATATAAAAATAAGAGTTCAGATGAATAATACATACATACGTTTGCAATGAATTTTTCTTGTTGACTTTTAGAAAATTTTAATAGTAATTATTTTGCTCTGCCAAAATTTAAAATATTATTTCTATCACCTTTACCTTTTGTTTTCCAGCAAAAGTTTTTTTCTGCACAAGCCAAAAAAAAGATTAACTTCAAGAGATGTAAGTATAACCACAACTTGAAGACAGTTGTGTGTTTGCTTTTTAGTTCTTTGTTTGTTTTTTGTTTGTTTGTTTGTTGGCAAGTAATTCATACAAAAATATTTAAAAATACATAGTATATGCAGAAGACTATGCCAGGCATGAAGAGGGATTTGATTAGCAGTTTTTGATGAAGAAAGACAGGATGTTAGGTAAAAATATGCCATTATGTGTAAAAAATTATAAACTGCATTCTAAAGCAATTTTCTTGAAGAAAAATCCTAGCTGAATGATGTTTATACAGAAGGAGAGATTGTAATTTCAAAGACCATAGGAAAATGATCAACAGTCATCTGATGTCTTAATGTAAATGCATCCAATAACACTATGAGTTTTTATAAGGCCAAGCAGATTTCAAATACATTTGAAATTTGAAGCACGCTCGTTAAAGCTCTTTGGAGATGGATTCTGCTGAAAATGACTTCAAAATGGAAAAATAAGCAAGAACAAATACAAAGCTCTTCAGTATCCAGGTTTATCTCTTATAAGGATAATCTTAGTTCAGAGACTTGCCCCATAACTAGGGGCAGAAGTATCTTTAACATGTACCAAATCAAGAGTCCTAAGGAAAGGAAACTAGTTGCACAGCTGTGAAACAAATATTCATGGTGTCAAACTTTTTTTTTGCTGTTGCTATGAACTAAATGAATGTTGAGAATATCTGGCACTACTGGAGGCTGAAGTCTTACTTCTTAAGAGCTCTCACTTGTTTGAGATTTTGGTATAGAAAAACAGCTAATAACTGCTCTCCTTAGGTGACAAAGTTTCAAAATGTTGGTCACAATGAAAATATCATGGTTGATCTCTAAACTGTGCTGAAACTGTCTTAAATTGTAATGTTTTATTTATAGGAAGACAAGTATAAAATCATTTTGCTGATTCCTTCATCTGAATTTGTATATTTTCTATTGAATTTGTGTGATCCAATGGTAATACATATTGTATTTTGTTCAATACTTCATTGCAATCTAAGAAGCAAAGCAGTCAAAAAAAAAAAATAATTGGAAATCCATTTTCTTTAATTAGCAATCAAGCAATAGTTCAATACATTTAGCAAGTTTCAAATAACCTTTCAAGTAGTAAGTACTGAAAAGGTAAACAAAATGCATATGATATATTCATGTAAATAGTACCTCAAAAAATGTGTGCATATAAAATCACTCCCAGTACTAGCAGAGGAGGGAAAGAAAAATAATAATAATAATAAAATTATAAACATTCCTCCTTTAAATATAAAGTCCAATTTCTCTCTATGTTTTATTTGTGTGATTAGAAAGATCAGATGTTTATTATGCTTTTGTTAATGTACATATTACTGATTACATAATTTTGAAGACATTACATTTTAGAAAGACTAAGTCTCAACAACTGAACCACTTTTACAAATTTTCTAAGATCTGAAGCCCTAGTTAAAAATGGAATCCATAGTAGAAAGTCTATTCAGTTACTTCTTTGTGAGATATACATGATACTTCAAGAGCAGGTGGTAAAATTATACACACATGCGCATAAAGTTGTTTACTATAATACATTTCTCTATCATGCAGTCAGCAAGTGGAAAAGGAAGTTGAATTAAGCTTGCTTTACTTTGTTGTAAGTAAAATAATTTGTGTATCTTTAACGAAATAAAATAGCACTGCCATATATCACTAAGAAATCTCTAAGGAATAATATGCATGGAGCAGCAGGTGTTGAGCCAGAGATAATATGCATTTCTTTTGAATTGCTGTAGTCTGATTGAAGAAATTAGGTTGGCAGAACAAAGTCTATTACTTCATGAATATATAATAACAAATTAAGTTCTGTTACCTCTTTGCTACAAAAACAGGCTTCTGTCAAGTACCTTTGGAAGCTGTATCCACGTATACTTGTGACTACTTTAATTAATAACTGGCATATTGCATAAGTCCAGAATATTGAAATATGAAAGCACTATATTATATATAATAAATTATTTATTTTGAACTCAAAATTAACACAGATGAGGACAACTTTCCTTACTGAACTTTCACTTTCACTTGGTCTATTCCAAAGCAAGGGGACAACTAGTGAGCAATAGAAGGAGACAGGAGGTACTTCTAGTCGTATCAAAATTAGACGAGACAAAAAAAAACCAAAAAAACTTATAGCGATCTGATTTTGAAAGTGTGACCAGAATTTGTTTTCTGTTTTTTGGTTTTTTTTTTAATGATTATTACATATGTTGCTACAGGTCTAGAATAGTCCGCAGGGAGGTGGCTGAGTCACCATCCCTGAATGTGATAAAAAGACATCTGGATAAGGTGCTCAGAGACATTGTTTAGTGGTGGGTTGTGAAAGTTAGGTTATTATGGTTAGGTTGATGTTGGACTTGATGATCTTGAAGGTCTTTTCCAACCTGATTCTATGATTCTAAGTGAATGTTTATAACCATAAGCACCATCCCTAATACATTATTATAGCCAAGAGTAAACTGTTTAAAAAAGTTTAAGTTACTAAATAAATAAATTTCGGAGCATACTCAGAAATGGATTGTCTTGTTTCTGCCATTTTGCAACCTCTAAGAACTTACTTCAAAGTGGTTTCTGAATGTGTTAAATTATGCAACCGATGAATTACTTCATTTGTTTCTGTTATTAAATCATAATGTGAATGGAGTTACAGAATGAAATAACTGTTGTTATAATTAGATATTATGTGAACGTGGATCCAAATCTCACCTAGGAACAATATTCACAATAATATTTTACCTTCAGCTGTCTTTCCTTATTTCAGGTTTGTTCAAATAATTATATTTTAAAGGTATGGCACCATGAAAGAAAATAACAAAACAGATGTTTCAAAGATGTAATGATAGTTCTTTTTTTTACTTGAGACAGACTAAGTGAAGTTAAGGAAATGCATAGATTTAATTTGTTAGTATATGTAACGGAACTGTTGAATCATGGCCTGAACCTCTGATTGGTCACCTGAGGTGAGCATCGAGTCAGCCATGGGGGCACAGGTAGAGGTAATAATACCTGTGTGATTGGAAGGGGGGGAGTCTGGCTCCACCTCTCCCCAAACCCCATTTAAGGGCTGACCACCAACAGGAAAGGATCTCTTCTTGGAGATCCCTCCTGCATGGAGTCCACTATGAGCCTTTTCCATCTAAAGGTGAGCCATTTTTCCTTTTGTATTATTTGTATACCATCTGTACAGACCTAACTAAATATACCATCTCCTATACTATTCTTAAAGTGCTATCTTTAAGATCACTCACATTATAGTATAATAAAATCCACACTGAATTAATTTATGGTATTCCCTCAGGTTTACACCTAGAAGTACAGGAATGTGTTTGTTTATTCTTTCAAATTGAAAACTATTGATTTCCTTTAGGATCTCATCCTTGTTGACTCTGAATCAGTATGTTTATTTCACATTCCCATAAACATGCATCTTAATAAAATGCACCACATTTTTCTTTTGGTAAAAAGCTATATTCAATTTTGAGTTACATCAGCTTTAAATTAAATATAGATAATACATACAGCTTTTTCACTTTTTGAAACATAAGAGATTTAGCAAATGCTGAAACTATCTTAATACCATCTAAGCTTGGACTGAGGGCATTCTTTCAGTAGCAGAACTTGTTTAAATCCCCCTACCTTTCTTGTCTGTCCTTTCCCAAATCTGTGATGTGACCACAGAACTGTCAATAACACTGTATGTGGTGAATCAGACTGGAATTTTTTTTGGCTTAAAATTGAATTAGGTAAAAAAAAAAAAAAACAGTGCATAACTCCTCACAAATATTTAATCCAGGAAAATTATCCGGTTTCAGTCATCATATTGTCTGAGAACATATGAACTAATCCTCTGGTTTGGGCCATTGAAGAGTGGAAAGTGGAAAGCAATCCTCGGGTGAGCCCCTGGCACCATTTATGAATTTTACATTAAGTAAAACACTTGATAAAATACAATAATTTTAGGTAAAGTTGTAGCGTTATCATTTTTTAAAGCCAGCTGCATTGATAGGGACAAGGGAGATTATGTATATATCTTCTCTATAACTACCTGAAATGAGGTTACAGCAATGGGGGTGTTGGTCTCTTTTCTCAGGTGAAAAGAGATAGAAAGCAAGATAACAGCCTCACACTACACCAGGGGAGATTTGGATTGGAAATTAGGAAGAATTTTGTTCCTGGTAAGCCTTTAGGCATTGGAAGAGTTTTTCCATGGAGGTGGTAGAGCTGCCATCCCTGGAAGTATTTAAGGGATATGTGGAAGTGTAGCTTAGGGTCATGGTTTATTGGTATACTTTTAATGTTAGGTGATAGCTGGACTCAATGATCTTAAAGATCTTTTCTAACGTAAATATCTACATGTTTCTGTATTGGGCACACAAACCGTGAATTGGAAGCAGCCACATTCACGCTGAGAGTGATTGCTCTGAATTCAAGTATTATGTTAAAAAAAGGAGAAAATGGATGCATGTGTTTTGCTTTTTGGTCCATCTGGAGAGATGATCCTCCATTCCTTTAGCCATCTGATGCAAATTAATTTAGATTCTCACTGCTCAAATCTAGCACCATTTGAGACTGACTTCCAAGCAACAATGGCCACATTGCCTAGTTCAGTGCTTATACCACTGGCATGGCACCTAACTATCCTCGTTCATGTTGGTTCTTCTTGTAATCTTTAATATAGTCAGCTGTTTTTATTAGTTTTATATAGTTCTGTATTCCTTTCTGTGAGAGGACATGCCTAGAGTTTTGAACTATTATCAAAAAGCTAGGCTAAATTCTTCAGATACAAGTAGTCTTCCCTAAATCCTCATAATCCTGGACAGTTTGGGATATGCTACCACAAAGTCCTGGATCCTTCTGTAGCATCTGTTTGGGCCTGAGATATTTTCATACTATTTACTGACCCTCTTAGATGAATATTCATAGTGCATCCTGGCTGAGAAGTCTTACAGGAAAGAACTGTTGCTTGCAAATGTTGTTGTAACCATGGGGACTAAGAGGAAATACCAGTTATATTACACTGACAGTGCAGAATTATGAGAACAGGAAATTAAAAGTACTGGTACATATAATATCCAAGGAGAATATTAGCAAACAGAGTGATGATTTTGGAAGCCAATTCTAGACAAATTTCATTTCTGAAACTCAGTATTCACCACTGAGATGTACTTACCTCTAACACTACCATGTGTGTCTACACCTAAATCCAGTCCTTTTTCTTGTACTAGTTAGAATGGATATCAAAAATTGGTAGTTTTTTTTTCTACAGTGCTAGGCTAGAAAGCATGTTCTGAAACTAACATACAAAGAAGAATAACAAGCTTTAGTCTTTAGTAAGATATACTAAATCTGATTTTCATAACATTCATGTGAATTAATATTGCTAATTATATTTAAAGATTGTTGTAAATTATTGTAACTAGCTAATGTTTTGTAACTCCCTTTTAAAATGTATTTTTCTTCATAAAAAGAAGACCTATTTTAATCTAGACTAATCATTTTCAGACTCAAGAGCATTATGAAAGAGAAATCAAAGCATGGTAATTGGGTAGCTTATAAGATAAAGTTTGAGGAAGACAGTTTTAGAATCTAGGTTGTTAGTAAATTAAAGCTCCCTAATTCCCCACTATTGCATGACAGAAATTTTGTCAATAACTTCAAATGGACAAGCAATTTAAAATTGTATCTACTATTTGTACGCAGGAAAGTGAAAGTTTCAAGATTTTGTCTCAGTACTGCAATGATGGACTACAAAATCTTGATGTAAAATGTTTTATTTACAGAGGAGAGTCTAGAACATGTGGAAAAGCTAGGAAGAAATACTTAAAAACTGATGAATTGTTGGTGTGGCTATCACTAAACACTTGAGATTGATATATAGAATATTTCTGTGGAAACGCATTGCTATTGAACTGGTTACATCTGCTATGTGATCTTGTAAATAAAGATAGGGAGTCTAATACACTCACAGGAATAAGTTTTTGTTTATTTTATTTTATATTTTTAGTGCTGGGAGAAAAGTGTTGATTGAATTTTTTTTTTTATGATATGTATATGTAGGTCTTTATGGATTACTTCACTTGCTCATCAGAGTAAATTAGTTAAACTTTCACTCATTTTTCTGGAGAAGCACCTCTTTAACCTGACTATGAGAATAACCTGAATATAAGACAGTCAATATAAAACATATGATGAAACCCAGATTTCTATAAAACAAGAACAAAGAGTTGGATTGCCTTCTTGATTACCTTTCACAAAGCATATATGATTAAAGACAAGAAGAAGGGGAAACTTTAAGAAGAGGAAGGCAGAAGATGGAGACAATTTTCAAAAAAGCAGCGTAAGTATTTGTAATGTAGCTAGTTTGATTTCTACATTACCATAAAAGCTATCAGAATATTGGATTTCTCTTATATTCCTTATCAGTATGCCACTTCAGACATGTTCTCATCATTCTTTTCCCTTTCTCATGACTAGTTTTTTTATATTGCTTCCATCATTTGAAAGTTTTTATGCTGCATATTCAGGTGCATTGAGAGCACCAAGATCCATTAAACATGAGATACTAAGTGTTGCAGAACTAGTTGTTGTCTAGTTTAGCTGTGAAGTACAGTTAGTTTTAATTTATCTGCAGGAGATCCTACAGAGACATTTTCTACAGAGTACATTTCCTTTGATCTTCCTAGTGTATCTCTGAGGATTTGTCTTTAATTCTAAACTTGATCACTACAGGCAAAATCACGAACAATGGTTAGACATAACCCATCAGTTGTATATTCTGTACATGTTCTCCTGTGCATTTCTGTCTTTTCTCTTTTTTGTGTCTGTCAAGGACTTCATGTTTCCTGTGTTCCATTTCAACCATAGGGTCCTATTACTACCCAGGCATGAAATAAAAAAAACCTTATTACCTAAGTTTAATTGCACACATACATAAAAATAAATAAATAAATACAAACATAATAAATAAATAAATAAATCCTCGTGAGGATATAGGCTGATTTTTCAGTGCTTCCTAACAAATCTCCTAAACCTGAGAGGACATGCTCTGGCATCTTTGCTTTAAATTCACTGCTTATTCTCATGGTACATCATGGAACATCACACTATAATTTTATGGCATGAAAACAACAATGCAAAACAAACTGGCTAAGTTCCATCCTCTGAAAAATATTTTCTTCCATGCTAATTGTTTGTGTTAGTAAAAGGAGAGGTGTGAGGTGTGGTGGGGTAATACCCTCTGTTATTAGATGAGGAAAGTAGTACGACAAAAATTCACAGCAGATGGAACATCTCTTGCACAGGCAACTTTGCTGAGACCCTCTTTTCTGGAATGGCAGCAGGATGCAGATGAAATCTATAGATTATTTCCCTGCCAAAATTTAGCAAGACTTAAATAATCATAAAAGCATTGAAAAATATTTAATGGATCTAAAAATATACTGTAGAATCTAGTTCAATTCTGACAAATGGCCAAAAAAGTTTCTGAACTTGACTTACAATCTGAAAATATAGACTGGACGATTAGAAATAATAAATGATTAAAAACATTGTGTTAAGAATCGTCTTTACTTCGAAAGCTTTCAGTATGGATGCTAATAACATGAATAATGTAGAAATGTGCCAGGTGTGTGGAGTTTCTGTTTTGTTTTTTTTCCTTTTTTTTTTCCTGCTGTCATATTGTACTCTATATTCTCATTTTTTTTCCCAGTTTTGCTTAATTTACTTGCAAAATTCATCACTTAATTTTATCTCCAGACTCTTGCTGATTGTGCTTATTTTGCAAGTGAACAAATTATTCATTGATGAATCAGATATCCAAGTTTAATTCATCTGGAAACATGAATTCCCCTCCTTACAATTCTACAGGTGAAAGATAAGTGATTTAACTCACTGCACAATGCAAATCCTCACAGTGTGCTTGTCAGAATATGACCACTGGATTATCAAACTCTTATGGAGCTCTGGGAGTTTTGCATCCGGAAGCTGGTACCCATAAATGATTACTACTAAAAGGCTATTTTAAGTTACAGTTTTTATGCCATTTTTTGAACATATGATATAAATTGGGGCAGAGAAAACATTTCCTACATACACATGAATATTTCTTGTGTGCAAACTATTACTGAGATCAGAGTCTTTCTCAACCTCCATTTGACCTGCAGTGCAGCCCTGAAGAGATCTTATGAAGAAGCCTTGGCTGATCAGAAGTTACATTCTGGTGAGTATGTAAACTCCTGGGCTCAGAGCCAATTAAAGCCTGTAGTAAGTGTAGACGATATTTTTTGTTTTTTCTTTCTGTATAACGGTGCATCAGAAACATTTCACATTTGCAGTCATTGAGCAATTTAAAACCTGGAAGAAAAAAAATATGTAGTAATTCCACTGCATAGAAGTGTGCCAGAATACTCTGAACAGGAATGGAGGCAAGAGCAGCATAACCTTAGAGCCCAATGCTACTGAAGTTGATGCTCTTTCTCTTCATTCATTCCTTCCTGTCCACTTTCACCATGATTTGGGATGGAAAGTTTAAAATGAATAATTTGTACACACTCTAAGTAGTGTCAGCAAAAGATTTTCTTGAGGCTATGTCATGGTTTTATGATTTTTGTTATCAATATCATAACAACATGTAAGGCTCTGGGACTTCAAAGAGTTAACGCTCCCATTCTGTGGACTGGGAAAGTTCTGGGTACCTGGTTCTCAGAAGTGAAGAAGAACTAAATATGCCAGAGGATTTCAGGTTCCTGTTTCCTGCTCAGAGGGAAAGATAAAACTGCATGCAAGTCCCAAGACTGCCTCTTTGTTTGCTGCTCATCTTAGCAACTCACGCTCCCTACCCATCTCACCTTCAGCTTTAGAGAAGGGCCTCCAGTTTCGGACACTCTTTCACTTAATTTGATTTCTAGCTTCAATTCCAATGATATTGTGTTATATCTTGTTATTTTGCATTCTGATATCTTATTTAGTAAATCAGTTTTCCTCCTCAGATAACTACAGCTGTTTTACTTTTAGGTCCATCTCACTACCCTTTGCTTTTTCCCCCTTCCCTTTTTCCCGGGTTGAGGGTCCATTGGTTTCCCCACTCCATTAGTCATGTAACTGGGCTGAACCAGCCTGTAAATCTTTGACAAGCTATCACAGAATAGATTCAGAAGTGAATTAGTAAACTGTGGGCACTGGAATTGCAACAAGAATATTTGAGGAGTCATGGTAGTTAGGTGAAGTCCCTGGGGACTGGAAAAAAGGCAATATAGCACCCACTTTTAATGAGGGTAGAAAGGACAACCCAGGGAATTACTGACCTGTCAATCTCTCCTCTGTGCTGGGGAAGATCATGGAAATGATTCACCTGGAAGCTAGGCTAAGGCACACAGAAGAATGAGGTGATAAGGGACAGTACCACGGGTATATGGTTGGACTAAATGATCTTAAAGTTCTTCCCAACCTTATTGATTCTATGATTCTATTAAATCCAAAACACAAGGAACTCAAATCTTTAACAATAAATTCTAATGTTTAACACAGCAGAAAAGTTCAAGCAAAGCAATCACAATCACAGTTCCTTGCAACCGGACACATTTCCCAGCACTAGCTTCTAAATTTTAATTTGAAACAAAAAGTAAATAATAAGGTGAAAGAAAAAAAGAAAAAGAAAGGAGGGAAGGAAAGAATGAAGGAAGAATGTAGAAAGAAACAATTATAAAAGTTAACCATGGAGCTCTGAAGTTAGTTGGTGGCAACTCTAGAACCAAAAAGAATACAGAAAGTGAGTGGTGGACTTAAAAGATAGGCAATAACATCAGGAAAACTTCTCATCATGGTTCACTTACCGCTGTTCTGGCAGCAGTAAGGATGATATTTTCAGCAGCCATGCTGACTAAGCAGGAGAGAAGTATACTTTGCTGGGAGCTATGTTTAAAGTAAAAGGTGCCTTATGGATATTATCATGATTGATTCTTGTAGCATGCTGGAACAGCTAAAGGCTCATAATTCTGACATTTCTGATTTGTATACAAGCAAAAAGGATTTTTGTCCCTCCTGTATTAGCTTAAACTTCAATACAAAATGTTGCATGTTAACAGGAAATATAGTTCTACCTGACAAACAATGTTAAATATTATTCTATAAGAAATGTTAAACCACTTTTCTTGACATACTATCTGATGTACTATAATGCACAACAACTATTCCTTCAGATGCGAACTACGTAAGTCACTGTGAAGCCTGGTAATACTGCATTTCCATAGCAGATTAGCACAATGTGGTTTTGCAGCAAGTGCTGGTGCATTTATGAAAAAGCAAGGACAGTTGAAATCCTTAGTAATCCCTACATTCCTTTGTTGAATGTGTTTGCATATTGGCCTCAGTAGTACATAGTAAGAGAGGTTGATGATTGAGATCGTCTACTAATATATATTTCTTTAAAGCTATTTGGGTGTGCACACCTAATCTATTCTGCTAGGTTTCCCTATATTTACAACAGTGGTGTCACAATTTTTATGTCCTGAATGGTTATTAATATCTAAAATAAGTAAGATTGAAGAGGTGACAATATCTTTTTTTTTTTTGTAGGAAACTTGTTGAATAGAGTTAATTATCACCATATTGTTCAAGCGAGTACAAGTGTCTTGGTCTGACTGCTGAAAAAGATAACGTATTTGTTATGTAGAAAATATTTTAATGTCAATCATATGGTGTATTCATATTAATTTTACATCTATTTAGGAGTTTGGAATAATGATATTTTCATCAGTAAGGATGATGCTAAGATAACCATTAATAATATGGTGAATGTGGAGGGAGTTCATATAACGTGATCATTTCTGTATGAAAATCTTTTAAAACTTTTCTCATGGGTTTTCCCTCCCTTCTAAATCCTTAAGGTGCTGTTTCACTTATAAATCATTTTTCATCCTGTACATGCTATGTTCTACCAATGAAGGGAGGGAGAACTGATCAGGTTTTGCAAATCCTCCCTGTTCTGTTAAGGTAAAAATGACATTCAAGATCCAAACACTAGAATGAGAATCTCCATACTATAGCCATCTTAAAAATATATGCATTTAAACTATGAAACTGTGAAATAAGCTTTGTGTTACTCAACAAATTTATGAGGGAAAAAGAAAGAAAAGAGACAGAGAATGGGTTGAGGTTCCAGGGGCAGGGACAAAGAAAAATACCACCAGTCTGGGTTCCAGTGTTGATCTAGCCAGCATGGAGGGGAGGGAGGGAAAGCAGTCCACATTTTGTGAGAGTGCTCATCCAGAACTTCCAAAGTTCCAAATTCAGAATTCTCAAAATCCCCCCATTGTCTTCTCCCAAACATCCTTTTATGCCTACTAGATTTACGGGGTTTCCCATTAACAAGTTCTCCATCAAGAAGTTTACAATCAACACGTTCATCATCAACAAGACTGAAGTAAAACTTTGAAGTAAATTAGGGAGTTTTGAACAGAGGAAGGCCATCCTGTCTCTGAAGGGCTCCTTTCTTCAATCACATCTTCAGCCACTGGCCTGTTGTCATGGTGATGCTCTTTTAGACAATTCCAGGCATGTCACAGATAAAGTGTTTTTTGTTGGTCTGCTTCAGTAAGTATTTTGACATATTCAAATAAAAATACAAATGTAATGGAATGCAAAAGATTATCTACATTCAAGGATGATTTATGGGCATATATTGTTAAAATTAATAAATACATTCAGTAATTCATCTGTTTATATAGCATTTAATCTTTAAACTATTTTATGTCTTTATTGCTTTTTTCCTCAAGTGCCACTTGACCACTTTCAAAAACAAACAAAAATAACATCCAAAAAACAAAGAAGGCAGTAAAAGAAACCTATCAATCTATTGTCAATTCAGAATTACTTCTGAAAGAAGAGTGTAAGGCAGCCAGAAATATTACTGTAGCAAACCCCAGATCTCTGAATGTCCGCTGTAAGAACTGCATTAAACACCCTGCCATCAATTCTGGATCAAAATCAAGCAAAGAGATTTCTCACTATTATTAAATAAAACCAATAGTTTTATTCCTCCACTTTGTTGTTCAATAATTAGTATACCTCATAAAAGAATTTCTTGTTCTCAGATCTACCTTTCAATCTGTCAATACATTCTGATATCCATGTCTTCACAAAAAGAACATTAACTGATAAGATACGTAGAACAAGCATTTCAAAAACTTCATATTCCCTATCATTTCAGGAACTCAATACCTTTTGCTAAAGCATCCATGTTTCATGACCAAATTGGAATGCACCTCAGAGTACACTGGGAGTGTAAATTAGTGATAAAGCATATGGAAGCATAGAAGCACAGATTAAGAGGAAAAAAAATAACTATTTCCAATGATATCTGACTAGTAAAATTCCTAATCTGCTTAAATATAATGAATGGAGGTGTAAAGGTAGGGGGAGGAATAGCTCATGAATCATTTAAATTTCAGTAGGAGTTGAAAAGATCACCGATTTTGAAGATGAATGCAGATTTCTAAATGAATTTGTGTCTTTTTTTTATAGACTATGTCAATGAAATAGTCTTACAAAATATCTTTGATTTTTCTGTTTTCTTCTATATGCTAAATTTGAATGACTCTTTATTTAATGTACCTTTTCCTGAAGCCAAATAATAGGACAGAAATAATAAAACTCTGAGGCATGACAGGTGCAAAAAGTACAGTTTCTCATTTATCAGTATCATTACCATTTTTGTCTGAACATTGATATATTAGTTTCCTGTCAAATTTCTCTATTAAGTAACCATATTTTCTTAGTCTTTGCTGCAATATTTCTCTTTCATACAAAAATTACATTAACTGGACTACCTTCAGATGCATTCTTCCCAGTTTAGTGCATGTGGGCACGTTCATCTTAAGCAAACAAAATTTAATTTGATCATTCTTTATTGTCAGCTACTTTTCTGCAGCAAACATTGCTACTATGCACCAGGGCCTGGAATACATGTTTAAGGACCCTGGGTGGAAAACCAGACTCTCTTCTCCTGACCTGTTTCACTTGAAACTCCACCCCTGTACTTAATCAATTCTTAATTTCCAGCTTTACTTTAGTTATACTGCAGGAGCATCCAGACTTGTTGCCATTGGTCCTGACTCATTATCTAGGCTGCAGTTTCTGACTGAACTTGCAGCTGACTGTATCAGTCTTGCTGGATATACTGAACTGCATTACATCAGGGAAAACACTGTCTGACCTGTGTCCTTGACAACAAGCTGGTCTTCCCTCATGGAGCAATCTTGAACTTGGCAATACCTGAGAGCCTGAGCAGACCTTGAAAGTAGAGGACATCGAATATCTCTACCTCTTCTACAACTGTTAGCACTTGGCTATGACCTCATTTGACAGCAGGACACATTTTTTTCTTGGACTGAGTTTTTACAGTTGACATACCTCTATATGTCTTTCTTTTTGACCTTCATGCACTTTGATCACTTCAGCTTCTGGAGATCTTGATTTTCCTTGGATGCTCACTTTCTCTACACTAAAGCTTTTACTTTGTTACCTATCAAGAGTCATATTGTTAAAGTGTCTCTTATTTCCCTCATGTATTTGTGGATGAGAAAGGGTTAATGTCCCTTTGTGCTGCCTTGAGTGTCTCTGCAGATGTGCTAGGGTGGAGTCAATAGAAAGGCAGGATATAAACATATGAGATGATGAAAAATCCTTTAGGAAAAACAGAATTTCTGCTTCTTATTTGAAATATTGTTTAAGTTTTCATCCAGCCAAGATAAAATGCGAAATGCCTGTATATTTAGCTGGAGTCCTAGTATGAACCAGATAAATCTGAAACATGAAAAATAAGGTCAAGAAAACATGAAATTCTTCTGCTGCTTTTCCATAATAAGATTCCAATTTGAGTAGCTACAGTGTAGGACGTACATGTCAAAGATACTTGTTTTCCATGTTGCTTGTGGTTTTTATTTTTTTCTGCAGTTTTCTGTTCTGTGGAATATACATATTGAATCACTTCAAACTAA
Source organism: Odontophorus gujanensis (assembly GCA_013399175.1). Classification (NCBI taxonomy): domain Eukaryota; kingdom Metazoa; phylum Chordata; class Aves; order Galliformes; family Odontophoridae; genus Odontophorus; species Odontophorus gujanensis. The sequence goes on from VXAB01003996.1 coordinate 74,666, forward strand.
GAAAATCATAGGATTTTTCAAGTTACCCCATGATTTCACTTTTATGCCAGATAGATGAGTAGAATTATTGTGCAATACATTCAGAGAAGGGTCAGACAAATCATATCCTGTAGGAAGAATGATATTTATCACTTCCTACTAATTGTCCTACCACCCTACAGATAAGGCAGATAGCTATCTTAAGCAAGTTCTTGTGCTTTTCAGTTCATCTTTCTCTCTGCTGGTCACCTAGGGAAAGTAGGTGTTAACTTGGATCTCCTTCTTTTCCCTTATTTCACCTTAAATTCTTAAAATTTGACTTCGTAAAGCTGTTAAGTTCTAAACTTAGTATACTTTAATAATCAATGTATTTTGTTAACTAGAAGTATGCTTATAGACTAGTAAGTTACCAATACTAATGCGCAATGCCTAGAAATATAAATTATTACGCTGAAAATGACTTTTAAGGAAAGTTAATATGAAATAGAAAGGAATTGCGATTAGACTGCTAGAAAAAACTGTGACCTGTGTATAAGAACGTTGTCTTTCTTTCTTTAGATTTGTTTTTTATTTCTTCTGTTACACTCACATAAAAATGTACCAACCAGCAGAGTGCTGTCTCATTAATAGAAGGCAAATTTTATTTCTCTAAATTTGTCTCTGAAAACTGCTATATATTATGGTTATTTTTAAGCTTTTATTTATTAGCAGCTCAATTGCAATTGTCAGACATATTACCTGACTCTATAAAATTAACACACAATAATAGTTGCTATCTGAATTGTTTCTATGTGGCGCTACATGAATAGCTGCACTGAGAACTTAAAATTCACCTTGCTGAAACAGTTAGAAAAAAGCTTTACATCAGAATTGGTCTATAAAGGAACTGAAATGCAAATTAGTGTACTTTTCTCACAACAGTGTGGCTTGATTTTCAAATCATATGTGCAAAAGCTCTGTCATAATTAATAATTTTCTAAAGAATTATTAAAAAATATCTAATAAGTCATACACATTTTGGATAGTAGCAAAACCCAAAAACTTCACTATTAAGAGAGCAGAAGTTGACTCTGTATTTTCCTGAGAAAAAAATAGTTAAGAAAGCAGTAAGTAAACCAGGTCTGAGTTTCAAAAAATAAAAATAAAATACAATTTCACTGCAATGCTGTTAAACAAATTGTGTAGAAACAAGAGAAACAAGTAATGGAAAATTCCAGATTATTTCTATAATTTGTCATCATAGCTGAACAGCGAATTCCTAGTGTGTACAATAATTATTTGAAATAAAAATTCCCATATACCAACTACAAATATTGCTCCCAAATCTGATACATCTACAGTATTTCCTACAAAGATATCACAAGGTATTTGAGGTTGAGCCGCTGTGCAACCATGGTAAAATGGGATTGTTAAAAAATCTGCAATTATGTAGGAGCTGATAAGTGGAGTTTATATTTGAGAATATAATGAGAATTGACAACTATTTGTGACATGACTGTATCATAGATTGCCAGCAGCATGATATCATCACCATTTCTAGCAGCAAAGATGTATTTTCTGAAGGTTAAAATGTCATTTAAACAGTTGATACCTTTCAAATAGTCCATGTTAAACGCTTTTTACTTTTCTTGCCTTTTCAGAATAAAAGTATGCCACTTAAAATTCTAGATAAATAAATAAAACCCCTGTGACTATCAAATCAAACTAAGCTATACATTTGCAACCATATACATGTTCATCTGTAGAGGAATTTAATTTATAAGGGCATTTAATTTATAAGGGGTGGGGGGGGGGGGCTTAACACTTAAGTCATTATCAACAACAGTCAGAGGAGGAACGGAAATTTACTAAATCCAACAAACCCAAATAAAATGATGTCCAAAATATGAGATCTTTCATGGCATGGGAAAACACATGTGCTTTCCTCCATGCCAAACCAAGAGAGACCCCGCGCATGAGAACGAGTAGCTGTTGTCAGGCCGGGAACAACACCTGTCCTCCTCTGCCTGCTAGAACATTAACGCTTTGACTCCCATTGTTTTACATGATGTTTTCGTGTGGAATATCGACAGCAAAAATCTCAAAATCACAACATGAGTTTGTATAAATTATAAGCTGAGATACAGACCATGGAGCTGTTTTTAAAAAGCTTTTTTTGTTTAGACAGAACCTCACACAATTTTGTCCTCTTACAGAATTAAAAAAAAATTAATAATTACTAACCTGCTCCCATATGAGAGGTAAAGAACTATATTCAAGAGAAAGGTCATGCTGACATATGGGACACAACTGACCAGAAGGGGAAAGAATATACTGGGCAGCAGTCTGGCTGAGATGATCACCAAAGCTTAAAACAATGATTTAGGAAGGGAGTGTACTTCTAAGTGATAGAGAGTGGTCAAGGAATGCTGTCAGGGGAATTAGGAGGTGTCAGGGGAAAACCTCAGATTAGTCCCAGAGGCATTTGGGAGGGCTTCTTCAAGAAGACAGCATTGTCAATGGACTGAATGAAGTACTACACCAATGCACACAGTGTAGGAAATAAGCAGAAAGATGGAAACTGTGGTGTAATCAGAAAACTGTGAACTTATTGCTATCACAGAAACATACTGCAACAAATCACAAACCAAGAATACTACTTCTGAATGCTACAAGCTTTTCAGAAAGGATGGGTAAGGCAGGAGGTGGTGTGGGAATTGACCTTAATGTTAAAATCAGATAGATTGCAAAGAGCTGCCTCTGAGAAATAGTCATGATCAGATTGAGAGTTTATGGGCTAAAACCAGGGACTGGACCAACAAAGGACATCTGATGGTTCAGGCCACCATAGTGAGGGGAACTTGCTGACAAGTCCTTATTGCTTCAGTTACAAAAGGGAATGTGCTCTCAGAATCTCATCCTGATGAGAAATTTTAGCTACCCAGATGTCTTCTGCAAAAGTAACAAAGTGGACTGCAAACAATCCAAGAGACTCCTGGAGTCCATTAAGGATAATTTTCTGGTCCTGGTATTGGACAGACCAACCAGAGATGAAATGTTACCTGACCTTATACTCATTAATGCAAAGTTATTCATCAAAGAGTTTAAAACTGGAGGCAGTCTGGGCTGTAACAACTATATGTTGGTTGAGTTTGTGATCTCAGGAAGATATGGCTGGCAAAGAATAGTCAGATCATGAAATTCAGAAGGAAAATGTCTGTTTGAGGGAATATTGGATGAGATCCTCTTGGAAACTGTCCTGCATGACATAGGATTGAAATAGAGCTGTCAGCTGATGCCTTTATAAGAGCACAAGAGCTGTCCATCACCTAGAAAATTAATCAAGCAGACGAGGGGATGCCATCCAGAGGAACCTGGACAGATTTGAAAAACGGGCCATGAGAACCAAATGAGGTTCAAGAAGGCAAAGAAAAAGACTGGGGTTGGGGCAATCCTACATACATGTACAGACTGGAAGAACTCATTGAGAGCAGCCCTGCAGAGAAGGACGTAGGGTTCGTGATAGATGAAAAGCTGGACATGAACTGGCAGTGCGTGCTGACAGCTTAGAAGGCCAAATATATCCAGGGCTGCAACAAAAGAGGGATGGAAAACAGATGTGTTAGTGGGTTGTGAAATCTTTTGTCTGGAGGACACAGGTGGGCAAGGCCAAGGGAAATGAGAGAAAGAGAGAGAGAGAGAGAGTGAGAGAGAAATAAGCCACAGCTTAAAGACCAGGGAGCAGTCTTTTGTGTAGATTTATCTCAAGGGAGATAGCCATCTCAGAGGGTACTCACATGACAATTACCCAAGCACCCAGGGATGTCACATAGGCAGGAAAACAGGAGGATAAAAGAGGGATCAACAACCATAAGGATAGATGTTCTGCTATCAGAACCCTCACGAGCTGATCCCTGAATGCTGAAGGATTCTTTCCTGGGCCTGCTACCTGAGACCCACTGCTTCCTCCTGGACTTACCCTGCTGCTTCTTCCTGCTAACTGCTTGCAGCCCAAGGCCAGCCATGCTGCTGCTCTCCTCCTGTGTTTTTGCCTTGGACCATCAGAACATCATGCAGTGGGACCGCTGCTGGATCTCAGTGCTGACTGTCCCCGCTTTACACAATTCTTGCTTCTTTCCTATCTTTTCTATTGCCCACATTCCCTTCCCCGTCATCCTAATTGGTAATAGTGTCCATCCTCCCTTTCCCCATCTCCCTGATTAATATTTGTAATAAACTGGTCAGACCAACATTTGAACTGTTATTTCTTAATCTTATGCCGGGTATACATATATCAAAGAATCTCATCTCCCTCCTATAGATTGGAGCGAGACAGCATTTTCTTATCTAAAATTTTAACTATTTCTCACCAGTTATTGAACATCTCCAACCTGCTTCATTTCTATATTCCCCTTCAGTCTCATTCACTCTTCATCTGTCTTCCAAATACACTTCCCCTTCTCTTCTGCTGATTCTATTTTACTCACCATTGCTTAGAGTCGATTACCTATAATTTATGAACTCTTCAGTTATTTGGTTTGTTCTGGTTTTTTGGGGGGTTTTTTTCTTTTTTTTTTTTGGCTTCCAAAGATTAGTTCTTCCTGTCCCTGTGATAAATGCATGCACCTTTGTGCCCTCAACAGAGATATCCTTGAAATTCAAAATATTTACATGCTATTAAGTACTGCATTGACTTCCAATATAGTCAATCCATTTTTCATTTGCAAGTTTGAAAGGTATAACTTGTAATGACTTCAGTTCTATTCTTAGCACTTTTCTTCCTTCTGCTGGCATTGCTACTCCTTTTGTCAGCAGGAGATTGCAGGGAAAACAATTTGCTAATGGCTAAAACCCTTCTGAAAATCATTCACCTTTTCCTGTGTTGTCCTGAATATCAGATAGAAAAAGTAATGCAATCAACTACCAATTAACATGTATGCACAAGATGTAGAAGATAAACAAACAAGGTGAGATTCTTTTGGATGAAGTCCTTTGGATGTAATATATTGTGTATGTTTTCTAAATTAGCTTCAGTAGGTACTGATCATTTTTTCTAGATTCAAGAAATAAGACAAATGTTACATCAGTTGTAAAAATAATGAATGTTTAAAACTTGTAGCTGTACTATATCATTATTAAATATCATTCATGTAGGCATTACAATGGTCGTAAACTACAGAAGTGATAACATTAGCACATTAGGTAAAAAAAGATTATTTAGTACATGAACATAGTGGAAATTTTTGGAAGGGAAGAGGAAGAGTAGAAAAATATGAAGGATAACCAGTGGAACAAAATAAGTGAAGAAGAGAGTTTTAGGATCTGCTATCAGAACATTATCATGTATTCTCTAATGTTCATTTTCACTTAATTAGTTCATCAAAAGTCCACAGTGGTCATATCTATTTTTAAAAACATGACACCACTCTGAATATAAGAGTACCTAAACATCTCTGTAACAGCATCAGTGTTATTGCTTTGAAAGCGATATGGATCTAATAAATACCTGTGATTTGTGTAGTTTGCAAGAAAGGGTCTAGAGTTTTTTCTGCCTTAGCAAGTTCTCAAAGAATGATGTGTAGTCTACAGTTTATAAAAAGAAGGAGAGGAAAAGGCATTATATTCACAAAGATATCCCAAAGAACACATTTTCTCACATTCAACCAAAGCATGATTAGCACTTCATTGCTTTGTAGCCCTTGCTTCTCAGATAGATGCTGTCCATTTCAGATTTCAGTATGGACTTGTTAAAAACTGTAGGACTTACTCATTGACAGACCTTGTAAACCTTGTAAAACATTACATATAATAACATAAACTATGCAGCTGAATTGTTACACTGAATTCTATGTGAAATTTTAAGAAAGAAAAAGAAAAAGAAAAAAAGAAGCAGTGTTATATAATCTGTATTCACTAGAGAATAACTGCTAGATGGAAACTGAAGTAACAGCTTTCATTTATGTTCTTACTCTCATAGGCGACAGAGGTAATGATGCCTACAGTTATGTTTGTCCAGAACTTTCCCATTGCAAAACTCTCTTGGCAGTTATAATTTTGCCAATTCTCAAACACAGGAGTTGCCTCCATCTACTTTATTATTTATCTACTTATTATTTTTCAAGTCATGACAAAAAAAAGTGTCCTGTGTCTAGCTTGTAGCCACTTGAAGCACACACAGGAAGCTATTCTCACAGCATTTAAGACTCCATGGGTTTGCACAAATTCTGTTAATGCACAATACCAAATAGTGATGAGACATCTGCTGTGAGTATATGAAGATCTGTGGAATATAAATCCTTTGAGAATCCTAGTCTTGGGGAAGTACAGCAAAAAAATCGTACTCGGAGGTATACGAACTGATTTTGCAGGAGTGACCTCTTGTTTTCTCTTTGAGAAAGTTCAGTTTTATTGAAGAAAAATTTTAATTCCTGAACCTCAAGAATCTAGCTTTTGTATTCTATATTTTTCACAAATGGACATTTTCTTCGTGTTGTGTAGAAATCTATATTAAGTAACTATAATTCAGTGGAAATACTTACATCATTTTTGTAATGGACATGTCAAGTCAAAATGTATTGACTTGCCATATTAACAGGTACGTAAATGAAAGGGGTTTTTTATGGGTTTTATTTTTTTAATTCTTAATCTATACATAGTTGTCTGTTTTTCTAAATACATAAATCATTGTGATGCTTTCTACATTCAGAAGCAAATACTGATGACTGAACTTATTTAAACTGACAATGGATTTTACAGGCCTAATATAGACCTGTTTAGCTGTAACCCAGTTATGCTAGTTCAGGGTTTTTCATTTCGTAGTCGTAGTTTTAGGTTTCTGAGATGAAACGACTCTGAAACTAAAAATATCACCCAGGTGTTGGTTTCTTTGGGTTGGAATAGAACAATTTGTACTAAACTCCATTCTCATCTAGTATTTCTACTAATTCAGACATTTTATAATTTTCCTTTTTACTTGATGGAGAAACACACACATGAAAGTACACACAAACAGAACAGAAATCAGATACATTTTATAAAAGGGTTATTCTTTATATGTTTTTGCTCCATTATGTAGCAAAGATCTTTATATGTCTACATTCTATTTTAAAGAAATCCTTCAAATACACAGGATTTCAGGAAATAATTTGACTCCTTTACTCAAGATTGAAAATACTTTTCAGCCTACAAATTCCATAGAGGCTTGTGTCTGTCTACCTATGTAAGAACAAAAAACAGCACTTCCATTGAAAATTCTAGCAGGTGAAGGCTTCTCAAACTATTTAACACACATAAGTCTCTGATTTCTTCACTGCCAAAATATGTTAGGCCATGTAAGAAAGCTTATGCTACAAACAAACACACACAAACTAACAAACAAACAAAAAAAAATCAGAATTTCTTGTCTCTCTCTTGTCACATTATTATTATTTATGCGTTGTATGTAAAAGAGTTGTGATGTGCTCTTTATCATATCCCTACATTCTTATTTAATTTATAAGCTGCTCTTTTAAAAGGGCACCCACAAGCATAAGTCATGCTAAACTTTTATTATTTTTTTTTATAAGAACACAGAAGTTCTTATTTTTTCTTATTTCACCATACTTTTAGAGCTGGAATGGATGAATCCAGCTTTAGGGCAAGAATGGATCGTATGTTCTAAGCTGTTATGTTCAGGTTTTATTGCTTCATTTCCATTTCATCTCTTACTTTCTGCATAAAATCCTGCAGAAAGTTTATCTTGGTACAAAATTTTAAAGCTAAGGGGTGGCAGTAAAGAAAGAGAGGGAGAGTATAATAAAGAAATATCAGTCTGACTTTTTTCCAGTTCAATAAAGAAAGTTGGCATCCTAATCATATCAGGTAATTAATTCTGGCAACAACTTTACTACTTTTATGGTCTTCCTGCTGTGAAAATATATCTTCATCACATGTTGTGAGCAGCAGCATACAATTCCAAACTGAGCTTGGTTTCAGAGATAGATAACTACTGCAGCTCCATATCTAAACATGTCATTTTTGTTTGGAGTATGCATGCATTTTTATTCTCTTACCCAGCTTAGAAAATGGAATGTTGATGGGACTGTATCATGCACACTACTTTTCTGCATCTGCCTATTGCAAGAAGCATGAAATGGAATGCTCTGTTCAATCATTGATTTGTTGCCAGCGTAATCTGCTTTATTCAAGTCACAGTCCAACTATTTCTCCAACAGAATGTTATTTCACAATTTCTCTTTCCCAAAGCTGATCATGCATTATGAACAAGCCAGATGTGTTCATTCATCTTCGATTTTTATACCTCTTTTAAATCAATACTTCAGTGATTGATCTAAAATTTAAGAGTCAGTGGACTGTATAACTGAAATGGCAAAGAAAGTAGGTGGGGGATTTTCAGCTTTGATTGAAATGAATGTCGGGTGCTATACAGTGATTTCAATGATTCACAGAAATTAATTAAATGTGTTGCAATATCATTTAATATTGTACCTGTTCTCTTTAATTAAATGATACATCAAACCATTCTTACTTCTGTCAGATTTGGGACAAGCTGACAAGATGTCAACAAGAGCATATAAACACTTGTTTAAACTGTGTTTTTACAGTAAGTTTATTTCAGTTAAAATATATAAATCTTTTTCTTAAGCTATTTTCTTAAATTGATTACTTGTGTATTGTAGCCACTGTTACCAAAACATAGAGAGAGCTACAGCAGAACAAAACAACACTCCACTATTCCAATGTTTTGTCTACAGCAGCAGTCAACACCAGATACTGCTGAGGGAGATTAAATTCTTCCAGTTGAGTAGTTATGTAATAACAAGAAGACAGGAATTAACCCTGAAAATTATTACTTAACAACTTGAGAATTCATAACCTCTGTCAATTTCCTGAACAGTTAAAGAAATTCAATCATGTTCTTCTTACAGGATATGTCAAAGTTGGTGGCAAAATTTCTGTCACTGCATCTGATCTACAATAAGTTCTTTACATGTCTTTTAGTTTTGTTATTGTGTTTATAAAAAGAGGACATAGAAGAACCTAGCTCAAAATTTGTATTCTCCTTATGCTATCTATGCATGTTATTGCCCTTCTTACTGTTTTCTATAGAAATATTTATTCTAAACTATTTAAAACAATCTTGTATATGATTCCTGCCAAAAATTAACTTTTTTTTTCATTCTGGCTAATGCTCTGATCATAATTATGTACTTAAAAGTACACAGATATATTCTGTTTATACTGTGCTTCCCCAGATGGAATTTAGAAAGCTAAATTAAATAATTATCTATATTGAAATATATTTTTCTTATGATAGGATTTGTCAGTATCTGATTGTTCTTTTTTGATGTTATTATCTCTTACTTAGTCATAGAATTATAAAATGGCTTGGGTTGGAAGGGATCTTAAAGATCATCTAGTTCTAATCCCCTGCCATGGATAGGGTTGTTACCCACTAGATCATATTGGCCAGGGCCCCACCCAACCTGACCTTGGACAAATCCAGGGATGGGACATCCACAGCTTCTCTGGGCAGCCTGTTCCATCACCTTATCACCTTCCAAGTAAAAAATTACCATCTAGCATCTAACTTAAATCTCCTTTCTTTTAGTTTAAAACCATTTACCCTTTTCCTATCACTATCCACCCATGTAAAAAGTTGGTCTCCCTCCTGCATGAGTACTGGAAAGCTGCAATGAGGTCTCCCCAGAGCCTTCTCTTCTCCAAGCTAAACAAGGCCAGATCCCTCCCAATTCAAGGGAGAGCCCTCTGATAACCCTTGTGGCCCTCCTTTGGACCCACTCCAACTACTCCACATCTTCTTTATGCTGGGGCTCCTGTATGCAGTATTCTGGGACAGCCTCACAAGAGCAGAGTAGAGGATGACAACCACCTCCCTCACCCTGTCGGCCACTTCCCTTTTGACACAGCCCAGAATATAGTTGGCCTTCTGGGCTGTTCGAGCACTCTGCTGACTCATGTCCAGCTTTTCATCTGCCAGGAACCCTAATTCCTTCTTCACAAGCCTGCTGTCAGTGAGTTCATCTATCAGTCTATGCATATTTGAAGTTGTCACAACCCAAGTGCAATACAATCCACTGGACTTTGTTGAACTTCTTTGGCTTCTTGTGGGCCCATTTTTCATGCCTGTCCAGGTCTGCCTGGATGTCATCCCTTCCTTCTATTGTGTCAACTTCACCACTCAGCTTTGTGTCATAAGCAAAAGTACTGATGGTGCACTTGATGCCAATGTCTATGTCATTGATGAGGATGTTGAAGAGCATCAGTCTCAAGACTGACCCCCAGGAGACACCACTTCAAGTTAGAGATAAGAATGTGATGTGGAACCACATTAAAGTCTTTACACTAGTCCAGGTACACTGTACCATTTGTTCCTGTGTCCATCATTGCCATGTTGTAAAAGACATTTCATATCTGTACCAATACATTGTTTGTTGTTGTTGCTTAATATTTTGTAATAATCTAATAAAATATTGTGTTTGTATAGGTACCAGTGGAAAAAATAATAGGAAAATTCTTAAAACACAGAAAATGTTTATTTGAATGGCATAAATACAAGACATCAAAGCACTTCTTATTTCTGTGTTCAAAAATATTTACTTGAAGCACTTACAGTAACTGTTCTTTTTTTGCATGAAATTTATTTTTTTCTTCAACAAATTATTGTATAAATTAATGCCTTTTAAATATTTTCTTTCAAAAATTGGAATACTACTGTTTTGTGTGTTGAACTTTCTAAAAGTTGGAAGAAAAGAAAACCAAACACTCTCCCCAGCTGAAGATCTTGTTAACAGGTATCCCACAGTTTTATTTAGTATATAGTTTCATAGTTTTATTTAATCCCCATTCTTCTAATGGCTCTACTGCAAGAATAATTTGCTGATTCTCAGGTTCTGGCAACAATTCCTATATCTGATAATATGATGAATATTGCTTTCTAAAGGCTTGATATATCATTGTGCTTTTCCACTGCCATCTGGAAGACTTGCCCCTGGGAAACCTATGGATAGAAGGCTTTTTTTTAAAAGTTCTCAAACTCATATTTCTATGGTCAAGCCACAATGAAATGCTTCGGGAAGCAGATCTTTATAATTCAAGATAGCCTTATATGTACTTGTTTATACGTCTTCATAACTTCAGGTAGTCTTAAGAAAGCTTATATACAAATTTAAAATGTAATTATATGGTGGATAGATATTTGCATAAAATGAAAAGTTGCTCACAAACTCCTTTGCCTATTTCTTTTACTTCACAGTTTTTTAATCTGTATTATTCTTAGCTGCTGGTTCACTGCTCTACATAGCAGAAATTTCTGTATATGACAAACCAGAGAATAGTTGGAATATATGAATAAATAGATATTAAAAAATACTGTGAATATTATTTCAGCCATAACATAAGCAGATTCTGAATTATTTTTTTAATGATGAAAAGAAATGCATTAAATCAGTGCACCAGCTGACAGACACAATGCAGACAAACACTTTTGCTGTAGAAGAATGAAATCTGTTCTTCTCTTATCCCAGGAATATAACAGTGTTCTTATCAGTTACCTGATGCAGTCATCCATCATGTATATTACTTACTAAGATGGATAAATACATTATAAGTCAAACTTACACAAAATCACATACTATTCATCCGATATAATTTAGAAGTACTGAGACTGCTTATTAACAGTATCCCTGACATTTTCGGATTTTCTGTGCACTCCAGGTAAGTCATGACTATGGACCAGATGATTTACAAGTTTGAATGAAGTGTACCAAATTTTTGGGTAGTTAGCTGTGACAAGAAGGAAATAAGCTGACTTTTTAATGTACATTCAAGAAAATAATTTTTAATAGGTTTGAATATTGAAGTGGAAGACGTTTGAAGATATTATCTAAAAGATAAATATCATAAACAATAATTATGGTTAAAACAAATGAACAAATCATTTATAATCACAACAACAAAGTGTGTGTATAAAGAATTCAGAAGGAAATTTCAGGATAACAGTTTCTCTAGATACCTGTGTTCGCAAAGCAATCGAAGAATGGGTTTAGCCAGGTTACCATTTAAGAAGATGACAATAGCCAACATTATGCTACGTTGTTAAGCTTTCCATATGAATTGAATAAATGTCTTTTCTAGTGCTGTAGATGCCACTCCTACTCAGCATCTTTATATACTTTTGTCTGTTTAACTCCCAACTGATGCCCTCCCAACCTCTCAAAAGCCTTCAGATGCTTTTTATTTTTTTTAATTTTCAAACTTTGCTTGGAATAGAGCACTCATCAGATGTCAATAATCATCAAAACACATACATGTTTTTATCCTTCTAATATAACAGAACTACTTGTAGATATATATATGTATGCATGTGCATATATATATATGTACAATATATGCAAGCAGAGGAATGACTAGCGCTGTAAACAAAAATTCCTAAATAAGTGATTTACTCAAATTGAAACTACTTGAAAGGCAATTAGCGTTAACATGTTCTTCGACATTCTTTGGTAGTGATTTGATTTGCCTTTTATTTTTTTCCTTTTCACTGTTTTTCCTTAAAATTTTAGTTGTTTTTTTTTATTTTTTTTCCACACATTATTGTTTTTAAATAACCTACATAGAGTGATTGTAAAGTGATCTTCTTAGGAAGAGTTTCCAGACAATGCTTTTTATGCAATTTTTATAAAAGTTAGATTTGTTATAATGACAGGAATCATCAGATTAATCACTATAAATGGCAGTGGCAAAAAAATGTTAAATTCAGATGTCCATTTCAAACTGAAGAAAAGAGAATATTTTTTTTTTCAGTTTTACTATGATGCCATGAATATATAAGGCATATAATGTATATCTGTTACCTACGAAATAATAACTCTATATTTTATTATCTGTTCAATATTGAGCGGTGTAAGAATACTGTTTTATTGATTGTTTTCTGTTTATCATAATAATCAAAATCATAACGTCCTGTGGTACTAGCATAAGTTAGTTTTCTTCTTGGAGCTTAATTCTGCAACAAAAGAATTAAACAGGAAATAGAATGAGGTAGTAAATTAAGTATATCAATAAGATGGAGAAGGAAACGCGAGACATATTACTTCCTTATCTATAAATGAAACAGACTGTGCTGTTTCTATATTTCTCTAAAATCCTTAGAACTATATGGTTGGAGAGCTATCTAAAGTCAGGTTTATTGTGATACAATTCACCACTGCAATTAGTTTGTTAAACAGGTTTGGAAGAAATGTTCAAGAAAACACTCAAGAATAAGACCTTATTTAAAAGAAAATGTTCTTAACAGAATAAACATCCATAATCTATTTATTTCCTTTACATCTGTCTAGCTAACAAGTGCAATTCAGCTGAGAAAGGTTTTATTTTTCTGATTTCCCTCATTATGATTCTATTAAACAACTAGCCTTCACACAAATGCAATATCACTAGAAGAAATTCTTTACCTCCTGTTAACATTCCTCTGCAATCCAATTAGCATGTCTCTTGCAAGATATTAAGCTCTTGCATCTAAAATAATCCTGGACAATTCCAAAACTAAGAGACAATTACTTTTCCCCCCTTTCAGCCCATGGATTGTTCGGTTTTGTCTTTCCCACCCCTCTCCCCTTTTCTAAGCTTAACCTTTCTGAAAAGATTTTCCCACTGTCTAAATAGATTACTGCAACCACTTCTCTCTTGGCTGTGTAAAAACCAATACTTAGAAAATCTCAGGAGTAGGTAGACTGATATGCTTACAGCTCTTTTGAACATAAATGCCATGACTGCCAAGTTAAAGAGTTTGAATATGACACAACCATTATTATTCTTTTAGTCGTCTGTACTATTCAACCTAATCTTATTTATCTTCCCTGCTCTGTGCTTTAGTGCAAATAATTTCATAATATCCAGTGAAACTCTTAGTTGACTCTTCAGTTCCCTTGGAAACAAAGTTTAAAAAAAAAAGTCTGATTTTTATATCCAGTTTCTGTTATAACTCTCTTGGCACAGATATTACATTACTCTGCTAGTTACAAGCAGCAGATGAACCAGCTTTGTACACAGTCTCACCTGTTCATCTCAGCATCTCCCTTCTATGCCAGGCTTGTGAGAATGAATGAATAAATTAATCCATCCTTCTATCACAGTAACAGTTTAACAAATGTAGCATCACCTTCAGTATGAGCACATAGAGTGAAAGTCCAGGTGAGAGAATCTACAAGGAGTTCTCTGGGAATCGGACGTAAAAAATGTTTGAGATCTTAGCAGAATATTAACTATTATATTTGAAATAAAATCAGATATCTTACAGAGATTTTCAGAACCAGCTTACAGATAGCTGTTGCAATTAGAATAGAGGTAACATAATTAATTAATTAATTAATTAATTATAAAATCAGTTTAAGGTATCTGCAGAGTAATTCAAAGCTATCTTCAAGAAAGCATTCGTACTGTAGAATTTTTGTTGTGTTTTGTTCGAGTTCATTTATTTATTTATTTATTTATATTATTTTCTTCACTTTAAAATCTTCATAGAAAAGAATGGGACATACTTTTCTAACTGTTTCTGTTTTTAAAATTACAGAAAATATTCCTAAATGTGACTCTAAAAGTGAGAAATTGTAAGCTTTTCAACAATTAGAATGTGCATGAAATCTCTTGTGGATTTGTCATCCAAATACCTACTTATCAGAGACAAAATGATAAAGTATTTCCTTTCAGAAAAGACTTGTATCATTTGCTCGTGTGTTTTTGACATCTTTGCCACTCACAACTTCAAGAATAAATTCCCGGTTCCTTATGTAGAGAATTCTAACCTAGTAGATGCCTAATTCCTTTACATTTTGTATCTAGGTTAATTTGGATGTCAGTCACTGCTGTGCACTTTATTGACAGAATTGAGTGCATTAGCTCAAGCTTTTCAGTGCTCAGCATCACAAGCCTAAAGGATCTCTTTTGGATTCCTGCCACTAATGCTTTTGGTAAGTGCAGGAAACCTGCTGATTCCCACACTGTAGGTGGAATACACAATTGGTCTCAACTCATGTTCCTTCACAGCTATTTCATATAATGTTAATGCGGCTTTTACCTTGCTGTGAATTCAAACAAATTGCCAGCTTTCACTATCGATGGGGTCATGGGGAAAGAGATCAAGCCAATCTATTAGGGCTTGATCTTCAAGGAATACAGGGCATTAACAGAAAGCTACCTCCACAGCTCCTCCACATCCCAAAACATGACTTAATATTCATGACTTAATATTCATTACTTATTTAAATGCTGGGAGGAACAAATGTCTCATGGTCTGAGCTTCTTCAGAAATACAGTATCATTAGCATTTGCCTCTCTTAGACTTTGGAGGCCCATGAGTGAATTATCTCCATTATGCTAGAGCAAAAAACGAAAATGCAGGAGTATACTTTTGGACAACTATATTGAGGCATCGCTTTTTCCCTTGGGGAAAAAAAAAAAGAGAGAGAGAATGACCATTGAAATTGGAAAGATTTTTATCAAAAATAATAATTGAATGTCCTTGGTTTGTATATGGTGAAGCAATCTTTAATTACATGGCTGCAAGATTATGCCATTTTGTTTGTTTGTTTGTTTTGCAGGAGTTGATCGGCTGAAGTGTTCTTCTGTATTTTTTCTTTCTTTGTTTGATTAATTATGAAAACTTATCCTCAGTAAATATTTAGGATGAATGCTGAATTATTTATTGTTCACAACTATTCTCTTATTAAATTCTTGCCTTATTTGCAGTAATATCTCCAAGACCTGCATTGAGAAAAAAAATATAAATATATTTCTTTCTAGGAAGATCATTGTCACATTACAGGGATAATAATAATTTTCTTCTTCATTTTCTTCATGAAGGCATGCAAAATTGGAACCACTATTTTCAGATAAAAATTAAAGACTGTACCCAACCTCTAAAAAGTCTGTTAAGCTTCAGTTCCAGTTATTTCCGTCCTGTATCCCCAGATCTGTCTCATTCTTCTGAGTGTTTACAGTTTCTTAAGCAATGTTGAAATTATATTTTATTATTTCAGAAAAGTAAAGATACAATTGCATTTTCTTTGTAGTATTTGGCTGCTCTAACTTGAAGATTGTCTTTCTGTGCCATTCCCTGACAAATTTACTGACAAAATTCAATAAGGCCAAGTGCCGGGTACTGCCCTTTGGCCACAATAACCCCATGCAATGCTATCGGCTTGGGGCAGAATGGCTTGAAGACTGTATAGAGGAAATGGACCTGGGGGTGTTGGTTGATGCTCGGCTTAACATGAGCCGGCAGTGTGCCCAGGTGGCCAAGAAGGCCAACGGCATCCTGGCCTGTATTAGAAATAGTGTAGCCAGCAGGAGCAGGGAGGTGATCATCCCCCTGTACTCAGCTCTGGTGCGGCCGCACCTCGAGTACTGTGTTCAGTTTTGGGCCCCTCACTACAAGAAAGACATTGAGGCCCTGGAGCGTGTTCAGAGAAGGGCAACAAAACTGGTGAGGGGTCTGGAGCACAAGTCTTATGAGGAGCGGCTGAGGGAGCTGGGATTGTTTAGTCTGGAGAAAAGGAGGCTCAGAGGGGACCTTATTGCACTCTACCACTTCCTGAAGGGGAGTTGTGGTGAGGAGGGGGTCAGCCTCTTCTCCCAGATTACTAGTGACAGGACGAGAGGGAATGGCCACAAGTTGCGCCAAGGAAGATTTAGATTAGATTTGAGGAGAAACTTTTTCTCTGAAAGAGTGGTCAGGCACTGGAATGGCCTGCCTAGGGAGGTGGTTGAGGCACCATCCCTAGCGCTGTTCAAGAAGCGTTTAGATGAGGTGCTAAGGGCTTTTGATTTAGTAGTTTAGTGGGTAAGGATGGTGATAGGAGGATGGTTGGACTAGATGATCTTGTAGGTCCTTTCCAACCTAATGTATCTATGAATCTATGAATCTACTGTTCAATTTGTAAATGTTTCTTTATAGTTTTGGTAGTTTAACACAGATGGATAGCTAAACATCACCACACTTCTCTCTCACTCCCCCTCCTCAAAAGAACAGATGAAATAAAATGAAAAAAAATGACTGTGACTTGTGATAACAGGGAGATCACTCACCAATTACTGTTATGAGCAAAACAGACTCAATATATGAGAGAATAATGCAATTTATTCCCTACTGAAAACAGTCTAGAATACTGACAACTAAAAATGAACTCCAAATATCTTTCCTCCTTAATCTACTTACCTTGTTCTAACTTCTCCCCACAAGCATCATAGGGGAACAAAGAATGGGGACTGTGTTCAGTAGTATCCTCAAGTTTAACATTTTTTTTCTGCCATCGAGAAGACTGCACAAGGGATTTTCAAATCCAAAATGTGTATCTAAACTACATAATGCAAAAGTTAATAGTCAGAAGTTCATTACTCAGCCTGAGCTATTTTGACGTAGAAAAGAAATTAGGAGATTAAGAAATCCTGAGTGCACTCCAGTTCTTTCAGAATAACTTTTGCAGTGGAATACAAGGCTGAAATTTATGATCTTTCCAGTCACTTATTTTTCTGCTCCAAGGATTTAAAACACAATCTCTGTTACAAATCTAGAAAGTTCTTTCTTGAATTAGGATGTCATGAAGCCATTCCTTCCACTAATTTAAAGTGTGTTCCAGAAATTCTGTTGTTTAGGAATTGTCTTACAAATACCAATTAGATTTTATTCAAGCTAATAATTGAATATTTCCTGAACAAGAATAAGTTTTCTCTTTCCCAGGGTGTACCTGCTTTGATATAAACTGTCATGCCTCTCTTGTTTCACTTACAATTCAAATTTTTCTCTCTTAAATAACTCTAAATTTCTTATTATAATCTCTGCAACAAAGAACTTCCAGTCTGTGCTTTCCTTCTCAAAAATGGGTACACATAACAATATTCCAGATATGAATTTGCTACAGTCAAGTACAAAAATACATACATTTTTTTGTTTCTGATAGATAACAGGAATATTCTGAGATTCTGTTTGCCACAGATTAACATTTCAGAACTCCATATTTTGATTGTAGACAACCATTATACTAAGATCTTCCCAAAAATTATTTTCAGTCTGTAAGCTCGGAATACAAGTTTTGAAACTAATCAGTATCCAGAATTCCTGATATCACAGTACTCAAGCCAGCTGACTCTACAGCCCTCATAATGATCCTCATTTTCTCAGATGATATACTAAATCTTACATAAAGCCTTGATGTCTTTATTTTCAATTTCAGCACTTATTCCTATTCACTTAGAAATCTTAATGATTTTTTCTATCATTAGTTCTAAAATCTTTCATGTTGAAATTAGAGTAAAACCCTATAGTGGCTGGATACAGTCCTATTATTAATTTGAAGTATTGCATAAATAATTGCTAGCTAATATTATCTTTTTAAATGATATGACCTCTTATATGCTTGATTCATTAAGAATACATTACCAGGTCTGTGATTCCATGTGACAATTTTTTCAGAAGTCTGAGATAGACTGAAATTTCTTTTTCTTCTTTTGCATCTGCTGCATTCCATGAAGATCTTTAAATTTCTTTCTCCAGAGGTGAGTTTTCATTCCACTTCATATTTTCAAACCATTTTCTCCTACATACACATCAATTTTTAGATGTCTAGTGAGTACGAAGATAAAATGTACTTTTCTTTTTGGGGCATTGCTTAGAACAACCTTAAAACCTTGTTTCCTTTTTTTGATAATGCACTGACATACGTGCATCATGGCTCTCTACTTTTTCTCTAATCTTCTTGTAAGTTTATATCCACCCTATTCCAGTACAATCTATATCCATTTTCCCATATAACTTTTAAAGCATTTTCAGAAATTCTTAGTACCGTTTGATTGGTCTGTTTGTTTGCTTAGAATCATAGAATCATAGAACCATAGGGATTGGAAGAGACCTCAAGAGATCATCGAGTCCAACTCCCCTGCCAAAGCAGGTTCCCTACACGAGGTTTGCTTGTTTATTTGCTTGTTTATTTTAATGTACTGTAATGATGTTGGTATTGGAAAGGTACCAGTATGGAAAGGCTAAGGGAACAAGTTCTGTAAGTAGACTTTAGAAGCTGCTTCATACCAGATAAGATACAGTTCCAGTCAAATTCAAAAGGCTGCTGCTGGCCATAGATGAGCTAATGAGCAATGCAGGTTTCATCCCTTATAGAACATATTTAAGAAAGAAAAAAAATGCTGCATGGTAGCATCTGAGAGAGAAGGAGGAGGTGTTCCAACTGCAGAGTAGAAATTCCCCTGCAGCCTATGGGCACTGCGTGGAGCAGATCTCCACATGCAGCCATAGAGGAACCCACAGTGCAGCAGTGGGTGCGGCCTGAAGGAGGTGGAGAGCCTTTGCAGGAGAAGCCCCAGGCTGGAGCTGCAGCCTGTGGGGACTCATTGCTGAAGCTCTGTGGTCCTGAAGAGTGGGCCACTTGGTGGGGAATGATGTTGGAACAGTGCTTGAAGAACAGTTTGCATGAAGCCTGCATAGTATCTGTTCAGGAAGAGTGGTATTCCATGGGAGGGAACAGACAAAGAGAGTGAAGTTGAAGAGAAAGAAATAAGTGGACTGTATGACTGCAAGTCTCATTCTCTGTTCCCCTGTATTTCTTGGGGGGAGGAGATGAAGAAGGCAGATGTAATAAAAGTGTATTTAGTTTCCTTTTAGTTCTCAGTATTCTATTCTGTTATCAATAGTTAATAAACTGTATCAGTCTCCCAAAGCTGAGTCTGATTTCCCTTGACACTAATTTGTGAATTACCTCCCTGCCACAGGTCCATGAGCCTTTTCCTCATTATGTTTTCTCCTTGTGTTCTTTTGAGGAGGGGGACTGACAGAGTAAGGTGGTAACCATCAGTATAAAAACATGGTGTTACTTTTACATCAACTTAATTTCCCTGATGCCAAAGAAAAGTATTCATTTCTAGTTCACTTGCATAAGTCATCAACATGAAAAATGCATAATTTTCACCACAGAATCGCAGAATTGTAGGGATTGGAAGGGGACTCTAGATATCATCTAAAGCAGGGTCCCTAGACGAGGTTGCACAGGTAGGAGTCCAGGTGGGTATTGAACATATCCAGAGAAGGAGACTCCTGTGACTACAGTAAATGTAGATCTAAGCACTTGATGTTGCATCAGGCAATTAATATAGTTTTTAAATTTTTTTACTTCAAAAGATCTTTCTTCCATGATTTTGGGGCCTATTTTAGGTATTATAACCTGATTTGATATATAGATAAATGAATTATTAAGTTCAGATGTGTACTAAAAAATCTGGCATGGCATTCACAGATTTTACGTCTTTGAAAGAGAAATAGGGCTGTCTAGATGGTCATAACTTTGGAGGAACAATCTCACCATAACTGATATGGAGGATGTTAACACAAGGTTCTCAGCTTTGACTCTTCACATAAGAGTCCATAAGTGACATTGTGAAAATGTAGTCCCTCACCTCAAACAACCCTTTTTAGTCAAGGAAAGTAGTACACTATTTAAATTAGTATTTAATTACAATTATGCAAAATCTTAAATAATAATTCTATTTATAATCCTACTAAAAATATCTTTTTTCAGATTATTGGTGTTTATAACCTCTATAATAATAGAGAATTAGAAGAAAATGAGTATGAAGGATTTGTTTTGAGAAAATGAATGAAGAAAACCTGTGGTCATTATGAGTAAGAATGCAAGTAAACAGAAGCATTACATAAAAGATGATTTTTTTTCTTTAAAGCATTTAGGAATACAAGCACAAGTTCTCAAGCAGATTTCTTTTTCTTCACAAAAACAAGACAAACAAACAAAAAGAAACTGTGTGCATGTTCACCTGATGGGATGCTGTCACCCACTGGGGCTACTCCTTTTACATCCTTCTAATTACTCTTCTGGCCTTCTTTGTCACATGCATATTTATATCAGAAAAATCCTAGATGTAAATTTCCACTTGATTTCTCAGGCAACTTCACTGCCAGGAAAAAAAAAAAAAAAATCAGATGTGAATTTCTGCTTGATTTCCAGGCATATACTTAGCAGGAAACCAAATCTGCAGAAAATCCAGAGGTTCGACAATGAACAGATGTGGAAGGTGTGAAAAAAGAAATTCAACTATTGTCATATAAATTTGAGTACAGAAGGCTTACTCTTTTTTTGTTTTCATGTTCATGGGACAGTAGGTAGTATGGATTTCTCTCTCTGTAGTGGCTCCTTTATTACTTATCCGACACCTCCTAAGATTCTGGTGAAGACTAAGTAACAGATCTCAGTGAGGCAAAGAAAATCTTAAGTCCATGGAAATATTTTAATTAAAGAAGCAGTTTCTCTCAAACAGACAGAATTTATTTCATTAAGAAATAATTGAGAAAACTGATTTCAGGAATGATGGATTTTAAGCCCAGGCAAATACTAAGGGAAAGGAAGTAAGATTTTTCTTTTTTGTATCTTGAAAAAACGCGTCTTTCTTAATCAAAATTTAGCACACATTTGAAATTATGTTTATTAAATAACACTTTCTGAAATTATGGTGACATCTATATCAAAGGCAAAAGAATCTGTGTATTAATTTCATTTCTGATAAGATGGTACATTTCTTCTTACAGGTATGCCATTTCAGAGGAAACTGACAGGTGAAGAAAGTGAAGCAGAGCCTTAAAGGATCATGCTAACTACACTGGCAGCTGTCAGGTAATTTCATGGGCCTTAATCTTCTCCACGAAGTATATTTAGAGAGGTGACACTCTGAACTCCCTCTGCACCATCCTTTTCCTCCCTGACCAGTACCAAGGGCTTGGCTAATTTCCCAGGTCACCTGAGAACCCAGAATGCAAAACTGAGACCTTCATTCCACATTGCCCTGAGCTATATGCAACATGGTACAGAGAAGCTGACCACTCTCTGAAATAAACAGTTGTTCTTCTTTTTTGGAGTAGCTAAAAGAGGCAGAAACAATGAAAGAAATTGAGCAACATAGGGGTTTTTGGTTGCTGTGTTTGTTTGTTTTCACAAAATATCAATTACTCAAAGCACTGATGAGAACAGTGTCTGCTGTTAATCTTAATGGTCTGGGGAAGAATAACCACAGTGTGATTCCATTCATTGTTCCAATAACAAGAGAGTAATACAGCCCCAGAAGTCATCTCTGACCGTTCAGAAACCAGGACAGTGTTTAGAAGCTGATTAGATAATAATGATAATTACAGAAAAAGACCCATATGGCCACTATTATATCAATTTTGCTGCTAGTAATTATAGTAACTACTGCAACAAACCTACCTTATGTAGTCATACAAACTAATTAAAAAGTAATTTCCACATCTGCAAATGTTTTTGCCATTGGCTAGATTTCAGTGGATTTTCTGAGTGTACTACAAGGAGTCCTAAAGCTCAAAGAAATCAGTGTTTTAATACTCAAATTGTGCTTCAGGCTCTTCCACCAGCTCTACGTGCCTTTCAGCAATTAACTACCACTGTGTCTGAATACATACCTGAAAGAAAAACTAGCTGTATTCAACATTTATAAGAGAACATGGCAAGTGTCTGAAGCTTAAAAAATCTTAGTCAATAACAGCCAACACTTTCAAACATCAGTGTTCCAAATTTATGAGTTTAAAGGGAACTGGTTCTCAGTAACCAACAGCTAATCTATATTTATTCTAAAAGAAAGGAAACTCAGTTTTGAGAAGTATTAACTCACTGATGTGGTGCCTTCATCCTGATGGACAGATAAGCTCCAACACAACTTCTCCCTCTCTCCTCATGAAAGGAAGAGGAGCAGAAAATAAGATGGAATAGGGTTAAGAATTCAGTTAAAGACAAGGAAATTTCTCACCAGTTGCTTTTAAGGGAAAACAGACTCAGCATAGAGAGATAAATGTTACTTGTTGCCTACTGATAACTGTAGAGACCACTGAGGAACTAAAAGCAAGCTAAAAACAGGTTCACCCCCACACACTTCCTTCTACATCTTCCCCACAAGCATTGCTGAAGAACGTTAAGTGGGAGTTGTAAAAAAGTCTGTAAAGCTTTATCCCTCCTTCATCTGCACGTTATTCCTCTCCTCCCAGTGTGGGGTCCCTCCCATTGAATGCAGTCCTTCCCGAATTGTTCCTACATGGGCTTCCCACAGGCTGCAGTTTTTCAAGAACTGCTCCAACACAGCTATGTACCATGGGGCCCATCCTTCAGAACTGGACTGCTCTATATGGGTCCCCATGGGCAGCAGTTCCCCCTGCTCTCTTCCCCACCATAGGCTGCTTCCCATGGGCTAAAGCTCCAACCCAGGCCTTACTCCTGTGAGGACTCTTCATGAGCTGTACCTCCTTCAGGCCTCATCCTCTGCTGCATCGTGAGCTTCTCCATGGCTGCATGTGGAGATCTGCTCCATGTGGTGCCCACAGGCTGCATGGAGACAGCGTGCTCTACCTTGGGCCTCTCCATGATACAAGGGAACTTGTGCTTAATGCCTTGTTACACTTCCTGCCCTCCTTCTGCACTAACCGTGGTGTCTGCAGGGCAGTTTCTCTCCATTGTCTAACTTCTCCGTGCTGCTGTTGTGTAGCATGTTTTACCCTTTCTTAAGTATGTTTTTTCTGGGATGGAAGTAGCATCACATTGGTCAGTAACAGATGCATTTTGGAGCTGTCTGGAACTGTTTCTTCATTTGATATGGGGTAGCTTCTGGGCTTTTCTTACAGAGGCCACCCCTGCAAATCCCTACTGTTCTGTACCAGAAAAAAACCTTACCACATAATCCCAGCACAACTGGATATGGAGTAGCCGGAGTTTGACATTCACCCCCAGAATACCCATCAGTAGGCCAATGCAAACACTACCACTGTGTTCAAGACCTTAAAATGAACAGATAGATATCTGGATTTTGAGATTTCTGATGTCAGTCAAAAATCTGAATGTGTCAAAGTGCATAAACTATCAATTCAGCAGCTGTAGGAATGGAAGACTGATATCCTTCAGGCCAAAATTAAAGTTACTACAGTCAAGTCAGCTAAGTCCTGACCTGAAATAGCCAGCAAAACCCACAGCAAATTATACATGATAAGAAAAGGGTAAAAAAAGGGTAATGGCTATTGATGAAAAAAAAATTTAGATTTAGATTAGATATAAGGAATAAATTCTTCACTGTGAGAGATAGTGAGACACTGCAGGAAGTTGCCAGGAGATGTTTTTGATGCCCCATTACTGGAATTGTTCTAGGCCAGGTTGGCTGGGGCTTTCAGCAACATGGTCTTTCGGAAGGTGTCTTTGCCAATAGTAGGCAGCTTGGAATTAAATGATCTTGTATTTTTCTTCCAACACAAACTATTCAGAAAGTCTATGATTCTACGTAGCTAACAACGTTATTTAGTCTTGTTTTAATTTTAATTTTAATTTTTAAATAAGTTAACAAAATTAAAAGACTGTTATACTATCCTGAAAGAGAATGCATAAGAGGGAGACAGAAAGAGGAAGATTTTCTGTTTAGACTACTTAAATTGACAAGAAGAATTAAACTACAGAAACAGCTAGTGGATGTACTTTCAAATTATTTGGAGGAGCTCCAGTTATAGGTGATACATCAGAGCAAAATAAATAATAATACTAATAATAGTAAAAAAGTTTGATTGCTACTTGAAACTTCTGAGGGTTACTCAACATGTGAAACAAGAGATTCATATATAAATACCATACTGAAGCTTTTTTTTTTTTTCCTGAGAAATGATGGAATGAAAAAATGTGATTTTCTTCTTCACTCATAATACTGCACCATATGAGTCTAAGAATAAGTATACTCATAGAACAGTGAATGATTTCCTTCTAAGTGAAACCATCAACTGGACCAAATCTCAAAATCCAGACAATTTTTACTGTCATAGATATGAGTGACAACTACCAACTAAGAAAATAATGGAAAGCAAGAGTTGCTCCCAAATGAATTTGGGGAAATTCATGCTGATAAATACCATGAGGGCTNGCTCCAACACAGCTATGTACCATGGGGCCCATCCTTCAGAACTGGACTGCTCTATATGGGTCCCCATGGGCAGCAGTTCCCCCTGCTCTCTTCCCCACCATAGGCTGCTTCCCATGGGCTAAAGCTCCAACCCAGGCCTTACTCCTGTGAGGACTCTTCATGAGCTGTACCTCCTTCAGGCCTCATCCTCTGCTGCATCGTGAGCTTCTCCATGGCTGCATGTGGAGATCTGCTCCATGTGGTGCCCACAGGCTGCATGGAGACAGCGTGCTCTACCTTGGGCCTCTCCATGATACAAGGGAACTTGTGCTTAATGCCTTGTTACACTTCCTGCCCTCCTTCTGCACTAACCGTGGTGTCTGCAGGGCAGTTTCTCTCCATTGTCTAACTTCTCTGTGCTGCTGTTGTGTAGCATGTTTTACCCCTTCTTAAGTATGTTTTTTCTGGGATGGAAGTAGCATCACATTGGTCAGTAACAGATGCATTTTGGAGCTGTCTGGAACTGTTTCTTCATTTGATATGGGGTAGCTTCTGGGCTTTTCTTACAGAGGCCACCCCTGCAAATCCCTACTGTTCTGTACCAGAAAAAAACCTTACCACATAATCCCAGCACAACTGGATATGGAGTAGCCGGAGTTTGACATTCACCCCCAGAATACCCATCAGTAGGCCAATGCAAACACTACCACTGTGTTCAAGACCTTAAAATGAACAGATAGATATCTGGATTTTGAGATTTCTGATGTCAGTCAAAAATCTGAATGTGTCAAAGTGCATAAACTATCAATTCAGCAGCTGTAGGAATGGAAGACTGATATCCTTCAGGCCAAAATTAAAGTTACTACA
>VXAB01003997.1:0-38190 GCA_013399175.1 Odontophorus gujanensis
GCCCCCTCCGCTCGCCGCGCAGCGGCACAACTGCCGCCCCCTGCGCCCTCCGCGCCGATCATTCTGAGCAGGCCCCGCCCCCCCTCCTCTCTCATTGGTCCTCTCCGCGCGCAGCCGCCGTCCGTGCGCGCTCCCGCGGGCGCTCGGTTGCGGGTGCTCCTGCTGAGCTCCCCCCCTCCCGCACGCACTCGCACCGCGTGCATTTGAGCGCTCGGCCCAGCGGATCACGAAAGCTTCGAGCGCATTTCTCTGCCGTTTTCCCACTTCAGCGCTCCTCCCCTCCCACCTGAGTCGCTCTGGAAGTAATGCCTCCTGTTTATTTCCATGGAAACCTCAACAGATGCAAAGGACGCAGCAGCGTGGTTGTATGGAGCAAATCCTCAGCTACAAGCTGCTGTTTTTCATCCTAATTGTGCACTTTCTACAGCCGTAATTGAGCCTGCATATCTTGCTTTTGACTATTAGCAGCAGTGAAGGTGACCCACTGCCCCCAGCGTTTCACAGTTTCACTGCCGTAAATGTTCAGCAGTGCCAATGGGTGCTGGTTTTTTTTGTTTTTTTTTTTCCTGCATGGAGGAATTCATTTCTACCCCTTTGCTTCATCTGCACTTCCATGTCAGATGTGGTTTTGTCACTGCCCCTCTGCTCCCACAGATGTGATGGGATATTGGTGGGAAGGTTCAACCTCTGCTGCCATACCACCACCATCTGTCTCTGACATCATGGGACAACATCACAGCACAGGAGATGTTTAATCAGAGCAGCCCCCATACTTGTCTCCCTGTATGGCTGCCTCCAGGGCAGCACCAGGCACGGACCTTCAGGCCTGTACGTATCCAGGGCTGTGTTTTAGGATGTGAATGAGCACAGGCAGCCTCTCATGCAGAGCTACCTGGTATTGCTGCTGTTCTATTGCAGTGGCACCATGTTCTGCTGACAGGAGCACAGCAGAGTGGCTCTGAGTGCTCTGCACAGCTCTGAGCAATTAGCCCTCATCCCAATTCTCGTCCCAGCCCTCATCCCAATTCTCGTCCCAGCCCTCATCCCTATTCTCGTCCCAGCCCTCATCCCAGCCCTCGCTAGGACAGCCTTGACCTCTGAAAGCAGGCAGGAGCAGAACTGTGTGGTTCTTTGTTTAAACCCAACTGGGAAACTTTAAGGAGAAGTACAGTGCAGAACCATAAAGGCAAAGTAGTCAATGATGTATGGAGATTATTTACGAAGCCCATAAAGCATCCCTGCCCTGGGTCAGCCTATCCCCAGCTGGCAGTGCAATGCCAGGCTGCGACTCGGTGGGTGGTGAGGGCAATAACTGTGGGCAATGAAGATCTGCAGCAAACAAAGGCACTGCAAATGCAAACAGGGTGCTCAGGGAAGCACGTCCCGGGGAGAGCCCGAGCTGCTGATGAGGAGCAGCAGGAGAGCCACAGTGCCCTGCAGCATCCTGAGGGTTTGCTGTGCTTGGTGGAGACATGGTGTCGCTGCTGGGCACTGAGGGTCTCTCTGTCACAAAGCCACTGAGCACTGCCCAGGGTCACCAGAAACCCCACAGTCTCCTCTGCTTTCTCAGGGCTGCAGTGTGAGTGAAGGTCAGTGCTCCCAGCTCCTGCCATCACTCAGGGCAGTGCCAGACTTGTGTGACTCTTCAAGGTTTTGTTGTGCACTTGCTCCGCAGCGCTGTGCTCACTTTCCCTGTGCTCGTTAAAGCTGGTGGGGATGGATTATTGCCTCAAATCCACTCCTGCAAAAGAAAGATGGGAGCGGAAAGTCGGTCCTTTGGCAGAACACATGATTGCAAAGAGGATTACGTTTTGTGAAAAGAAATACATTCCTACGCTGATAAAGGGGGGATTAGCCAGGTCAGAAACTCGATGCGGCCATTGGGAGAGCAGCCTCCAGTATAGCAGCAGCTGGGAGGCTGGTGGGATGTGCTGGGAGTAGCTCTGAGCAGCTGTGACCCCAGCTCTGGCTTTGAGGCTCAGACTCCTGGCAGAGCTGGGTGCTGTGGCTATTCCACCACCGGACACGGGTGGGCATTGCCCTCCTTGGTGCCCATCTGCCTGGGCAGCCAGCAGTGTGGGAGGGTGAAGAAAGGGGATGGGTGGATCCCCTGGAGCTCCACAGTCTGGAAAGTACAGGTGGGGATGGGTCAACGGTTGGGCTAGATGACCTTAGTGGTCATTTCCAACCCTAATGATCCTGTGATTGCACGAAGGCCTGATGGGAAGAAGGTGCTTTCCTTCTGCTTTGTTCCAGGCAGACCTATGTGAAGCTCGCTAAAACCACACAATGTCTCAGTTCCCTGTCTGTAAAACCTAACACAGGGCTTTCCAGCATTGCTCAGGACTCCATTCCCTGGCAGTGCCTGTTCTGCTGGGTTCAGCACTCTGTATGTACACCAACACAAGTTTGGGAGATCTCAGAGGAGCGATGCTGAAAAGCAGTCACTGATCAATGTATCTCCATCAGATGCTGTCTCTTTTTAGGAGCTGTTGCTGTGTGCTGGGCAACACATGTTCACCACAGGTGCTTTCTGTTCCCTCTCACAGTATCTTTGGGTGTGTGTTCAGCAGTTCCCCATTTTCGCACCTGTCAGGAAAAGAAAATAAACTAACACTTCAAAAACAGATGTTTTTGCACCACAGCTAATGTTGGCAGTGCATCACCCCCAAAATGTTTCATTCTGTGGTGTCTGAGAGCAGTTTAACCCTTTTTACATTGTGCTTGCCACAGGCTGGAAGTCCTAGTGCCAGCTTCCATCGAGGCATACCTCCTCATGGCAACTTGGTCACAGAATCACAGCATGGTTAGGCTGGAAGGGACCTTAATACCCACTCAGCCCCAACACTGTGCTGTGGGCTGGCTGTCCCCCACCAGCTTAATTTGCCCAGGGCACCAACCTGGCCTTGGGCAGCTCCAGGGATGGGGCACCCACAGATCTCTGGGCAGCACTGCCAGGGTCTCACTGCCCTCTGAGCAGATGTTTGTTTCTCTGAGCTCCTGAGGGACTCATGAGTCCCCTGACATGAGATCAAGTGACCCTCTGTTCCTTCATTCATCAATCCCATGATGTGACCATGTCCCTCCTGTAGGAACATGAGACCAAACAGAGCAAAAATACGGTTTCACTTCTGTTTTATGGAGTGGCTGACGCCTGTGTGACCAGCAGTGCTTCCCAAGTGGTGGTTAGTTAAAAACTGAGGGAAAACAAAAGCTGCAGAGATAAACAGCAAAGAAAAACACACACCAGGAAAAGACACTGGAGGGAGTGGAGACATGGCAGGTAGCACTCTGTCTTCCCTTTGAGATAATCCTTGTCCTTGCATCCTTCCCCGGGAAGCACCTGGCTCCGGCCTGGCTCCTTGTCCTCAGCTGGCCCGATAAGCTGCAGAGATGAGGGGAGGCTCTGGCCAAGGACACTGTGCTCTGGGACACACGCAAACATGCAGACCCCACCTCAGGGACCCCCTGTCTTCCCACAAGACCCCAAGCCCTCCAGAAGCTGTACCAGGAGGGAAGCAGGGATGGAGGTGCTTGCTACTGCTGCACTTCTTCCTTGAGGCCAGCACAGAGAGTCAGGGGAGAGTTTCCAAATTGTACCATGTCCAAGCAGGGTGAAAGCAACCTGGATCTTTCACTTGGGCCTCTTCACTTGCAAACACTGGGTTTTGCTGGGATGTTAACTCTCCACAGACCTGGGAATCCCTCTGTGCTCCTTACACAGCAGGAGCGACCATGTGTGCAAGGAGGGTGCGGGCTGCTGTCTGCTCAGAGCACTCAGGGAGATGGGGCCACTGGCAAAGACCAAGGCCTGGGAGATGTTCCCCGCTTTGGGGTCTAGGGACTTGTGGTGACTTGGTGGTAGCATGCCTTGGCCACATGGCTCAGGAAAGCCAGGAAAAAAACAGCTGTCCCCATGCCCCAGCCAAACCCTGCACCGTGCTGCTCCCAGGCACCAGTTACGCCTTCTGGCAAGGTGCTGGCCCTTCCCAACGGGACAGCAGCAGCACTGGGACAAATCTCCAGCGTGCACGGGGCTGATACCAACAGACAGCACTCAGCGGGCAGCAGGGCTGGCAAGAGATGGGGCAGGAGCCGTTGGCAACCCGGAGCCCTCAGTGCTGTGGGGTCAGTGTGGTTGCAGTCCTGCTATCTGCAGGGCTGCACCTGGCCCCGATAGCAGCTCAGCCCAGTGAGCCTGGCTGCTCTTATCTACCGCTTGGGACTGCCTGAGCCAGGCAGCTGCAGGGGGCTGTGGGGCTGGGGGCCAGCACACAAACAAGCTCAGGATGTGAACACAATAGGCACAGAGGCAGGGGGACGCATCAAAGCAGCACAGCTCTTAAATTCTGTGCGTTTGATCGCACCCCTGGGCCTGGTCCCTGCTGCTCTGGGGGCTTTAGGTGGGAAGCGGAAAGGGAAAAGGTAATGTGGAGAAGGCATGGGGCTGGGACACAGCCCTGAGGGTCCCCGGCCCCACGTCACGAGTTCCTCACGAGTTCCCTTGGCCCCTCTTTGTTCTGTTCCTCGCTGATCTGTATCTCAAGTGCAAAACACTGCCCCCCTCTTTCCCTCTGCTTCTCTGGGCAGGCATCTCCAAACACTTTTCCAAACACTTTTCCAAAGTGCTTTATTTTCACAAGCACTTCCCCTGAGTCTGCAGTTTTCTGAATCTGGGAGCTTTTGGAGTTTTCCTCTGCAGACTTTGTGGTTTAAGTCCCACCAAACCAGGGATGCCACCTACCATCTGTAGTGCTTCCCTGAAGCAGCCCGTGTGGCCTTGGAGCTTGGGACACGGGGATGAGTTATCCACAGCAACCAGCTCCCACCTGCCCCTGTGTCCCTGTATAGGAAGGGGCAAAAGTCCCTCACTATTCATCCTAGAAGGGCCCGGGGAGAGGCTGGAAAGGCCGGGAGTTTCCCCCTGATTTGCTCAGCAGTGCACACACTGCTGCATGGGGATAAGAGCAGCCAGAGCTGCTGGGTGGGAACCACCCTTCCTGATAAGGGAGAGTGCTGGCTTTTAGATCAGACTTGACCATCTGTATCTGTGGTTTGGGGTTTTGAAATGAATTTCTTGGCAGAAGAGGAGCCCAAATTGGGGAAATAAAAACAACATAGAAGAAGGCAACAACGCTCTGCCATGCTCTGCAGGGGGAAGTTGTCCCCAAGGGCTGAGTGATGGCTCTGCACCTGGAGCTGCTGCAGCCCTGCAGCTCTGTGATCGCAGCTTTTTGGCCTCGATGGCTTTCCTGCTGCTGAAACCATTGTCAGGGTAATTAAACGAGCAGGTGCTGGCAGCCTTTGGCAACTGGAGATTTTGCTTTGTGCTGTCAGCCCGCTGGAAAGCCTCGCTGCAGGCAGATTAATCTCTGAGCAATATCTGAAAGCAAAGAAGGGGCTTTAATTGGGGTGGGATTAGCAGGGAGAGGGGGAGCTCTCTGCCTTCTTGCTAATTACCCCTTATTGGCTGCTGCAAAACCCGCCCTGGCTGTCGGGCTGCCTGCTGCTGGAGTGTGGCAGAGCATGTGGTGCTCAGTGCAGGTTTGTTGCAGATATATCTTTGGCTTCATTTACAGCAACGTGGTGCTTCTGAGCAGGGGTCTTGCAGCGGTGTCACTTTCCCTGGGTGCATGCAACGACAAACCTCGTGCTGGAGAAAGGACACAATACTGGGAAACTGGAAATAAACAGTCTGGGTGCCCAGCCCAAGTGCTGAGCTTCTGGTGTGTGCTGTCGTGCCCCACAGCCTGGCATTGGACGCGTCCCTGCCCTGCATGCTTCCCTTGGGATGCACACGCAGCAGGGCCAGGGTGCTGCTTGGTGGGAAAGCTGACTTACCGCAGGGAAAAAATGTCAGTTCGTGTTTTTGTCTCGATGTAACAGCTAAAAAAACTTCTGAAGGCAACGGAAAAAGCTCTGCCTGTTTCCCCAGTGACCAGAGCTGTCGGCTGTTTGTTTTGACCTCCTGAGGTTTAGCCATAGAGAACTGGTCAGCAGGGACCCATCATTCAGCCCCGCTCAGTCTGAGGAATGGCCCCGAGGCTGTTGTGCGGGTGCAGGCACCTCCCAGCCTCTTTCCTTTCCACCCCTCCAGCCATTACTTGTGGGTTTTACTGGGTGTGATTGCCCCTGCCTGGAGACAGTGCCCTGCTTTGCCTGTGCATGTCTCAGCTGGCTCAGGGCAGCTGCTTTATTAATTACGCTGCGATGGCAAATGAGCGTGTGCCAATGCTCGTGCAGAGTCACGATGCCCACGTTGTGCACGCACAGTGACACAGTTGGGGCTGGGTGTGAGCTCCCCATTGCTGACCCCTGGATGGGGTGGGGTGGGCAGAAGCAGCTCTACCCTTTCCCAAACATGCTCTGTGTGTGCTGGCTCTCGGGGAGAATATTTGCGGGGATGAGGTGTGCCTTTCTACAAGCCTCAGCATTTCCACCTGCGAGCTCCTAACAGGAGACAGACGGGTAAGAAAATAAACTCCTGACCAAAAAAAATGTTCCGGAGCCCACGCTTCTACCTCGTCCTTCTCAAAATGCCAACATCAGCAGTGACGTGTGATATTTTAGGTGGCCACGAGAGAAAAAAAGCCCCTCTGTTTTCCAACAAGGCGCCTTTCATCGGGGCTGCCCGCAGGAACCCGCTGGCCCTGCAGCCCTGGGGCTGCTGCTGGGAGTGGGGAGGAAGCAAAGGCTCGGTGTGTTTGTTGGAGCCCCATGCCGGGCTGGGGACCGACGTTGTCCGTTTGTCCCCTTTGAAGGTGACAAAGCCCATGGCATGCCGAGCGCAGCCCTGCTGGATGTCGGTGTTCTGGGAGGAAAAGCAGACAGAGAGGAGCCCGGAGCTGCTCTGCTGATGGTGGAGGCGGAGAGGTTATCGGGTGCCCCATCTGCGGACTGGGTTCAAAAGGGAGGGGGCGGCTGGAGCCATCAAAGCTGCTCTGATGGCTTCTGTCCAGCTGGAGTGTGGCTCCATCCAGCTCCTGCCCTGCTTCTTCCAGCCACAATGGGCTGCTCTGCCTCCCACCATCCTCCTCCTCTCCCAGCTGAAGACAGCAAAATAGCAGCTGTGTGTGTGCCATGTACTGGGGACAGTGGGACACTGCGGGGCAGAACCAGCATGGCCAGGTCCTGGTCCTGGCCCTGGGGGCACTGCTTTGTGAAGTGTGATTGAGGCCCCAGCAGGGGCGATAACCAGTCCATGGGACACACTGCCTTGGGGCACACCCATCCCAGCTCTCTGCGGCACAGTACACGTTGTATAATAACCTAAATATTATATAAAGACACACACACACACCTATACGGATATGTGTAGCTTTCCTGCTGGCATGCACACAGTCTGACACTGGAAGAAGGTCTGACGCCATGGAGAGGGTGAGGGGGTTCACTCATTCCATGACTTCATTCATTCCATTGGAGGAGAGCATGGGCACTGCATGGGTACTTCCTGCAGTGACCTTGAGGAGTGTGACACGTCTGAAATGCACATCTGAAACTCCAGCCCTCTTCTACAAATAGCACTTGGCACGGGCTGTCCCAGGGCATCGAAGCAGATGAGCTGACGCTGCTCTCCTGCCACGAGGATCATTCCCCATTTCACATGTGGGGAAACTGAGGCATGGCACGCTCCCTGACATCAGGAGCCCCGTGGGTTTGCAGGGCATCAGGTTCCCCACTGCCAAGCAGAGATGTGAAGCGGGGGGCTGCAGCTCTGCCAGGGGTCCCCACCTCCTGCTCCCTCCAGCCCTATCTCCCCAAGAGTGCTCCCGCCCTGCCTGCTGCCCTCCAGGAGCAATCAGGGAGCTGCACGCACCCTTATCTGCGGCCACCCATGGGCAGGACTCCAAGGGCACTATCAGTGGGGCAGCTCTGGCCCTGGAGCCCCCAGTCTCTCTGCACTGAGGCTGGGGGCACCCTGACCGTTGCACATTAATGCTGTGAATGTTGTGTGGTGATGCTCCCGGGCTCAGGACTCCTTGCATCCCTCTACCCCACTGCAGCACCGCTGCAGTGTCACCTTTGCAGGTGCTCAGGTGCAGCACTGCAAGGTGTGGTGTTTCTGTGCTACGAGATCCAGCCGCCGTTCTTTCCCAGCCTTCCTCTTCTGGTGGTTTCCTCCCAGCACCCTGGGAAAGCCTTTTCTGACCCTTTCTCAGTGCTGCAGTAGCTGCACTTTATTTGTTTATCTTGAGCTGAGTCCACCCTCGTGCTTCCAGTGCTCTGTGGGGTGCTGCTGGGACAGCGGCGGGGCTGACTAGGGACACTGAGCTGAACCTAAAGCCGTGGGGTGGGGGCAGCAGGGCCGTGCAGGTGTCAATGTCCCCAGACACGTGGTGTTCTGCGGCACAGTGCTCCTCGCAGTCCCAGGGGGAGAAGAGCATGGAGGGAAATGTTTATTGCCTCTTTGTCCAAATGGACCATAGCACGAACACTGTGGTGAGGGAGGTGCCTTCCCATATGTACCAGCTGCCTCCAGTGTCATTGATGGTTGTCACTCCTCGGCATCCTGGCCACCCAGCACGGCACTGGGCTCTGGGAGGGAGAGGAGAGCATGAAAAGGAAGGATCTGGGAGCCAGGACCTGCTCCAGCTGCAGCCCAGGGAGCCAGAGGTGGGTGGAAAACCACCCCAGGCAAATATTTCCATTTCCAGAGCTTTTCCAAGTATTGGGGAACGCTGACCCAACAGCTGCGTGGGCAATGTGGGCTGGGCAAGAGGGCTCTGGTGGGCTTGTTTGGGCAGGTTTTCAAGGGCCAAATGGTTTTGTTTGAGGAAAAATGCTAACCCACCAGACAGAGCCCTGCCAGCACTGCTGTCAGCTACTCGGAGCACTGCATCCATGGGGCTGTGGCTCCCGAGCTTTCAGGTACTAGGTCCTGTGGGGTGGATGGCTCTGTCTGGCATCTCCCTTTTTCTTTTGTGCCAAAGGGGTATTTTTGGCAGGCAGGAGGATCCTACCTGCACCAGGGGATGGATGCTCACCTGCCTTCAGGTTCTGCTCTTCCTGCTGGCCTTCACCTGTGACAGCAGCCTGTGAGGAGAGGGGTGGCTGTGGGGAGAAGGGGTAAAAAAAAAGGGGATAAGGGCAGGAATGAGAGGAGAAGCCCCCAGCTCTGCCATCCCATTGCATTCCCCTCTCCACACCCATCTGTATGGCTGGGGAAGATGTGAGCAAGGCATCATGGGCATGCTGCACCCTGCTGCCATAGCTGGTGCTGGCTGCTGGTGTGGGAGGTGACTGCTGTACCTGCTGGCTTTCCTGCTCCTGAGGCACTGCTGCATCCACCTGGGGTAATGTCCATGTGGCCAGCACTGAGAAGTTCTGGGATGGCAGTGATCTCATGGGGATGGTGGTGGTGATGGTCTCAACTCTGATGGTGTGGGTCAGAAGCAGCGAGGCACAGCGGGGTGGGGACAGTCCCCACAGTACCTGGAAGGTTGGGGGATCACACCGGGCACCACACTCACCTCAGCTTCCATAGGGCACAGCATAGGCAGGTGTAAGCCTGGGGGTGCAGATGGCATGGTGTGACTCTTGGGATGGGGGCAGCTGGGGGCTCAGTGCAGGCGGTGCCACTGAGAGGAGATGGAGAGGGGTGACGTGGGCAGTATGGGTACCTCCTTACACTCAACTGCCTGCACAGTGGGATTGAGCCATGTGAAGCATCGATGCATCATGGTGCTGTCTGCTGCTCTGTGCTCGGTGCCCTGTGGCCATACCCACTGCCTCAGCATGCACTGTGCTCGGGTGCTCCAGAGGGTCCAGGGCATGATGGGATTCAGGTACAGGATGGTGAAGAGGGTGACTGTGATGCTGCAGAGAAAGTCAGGGATAAACAGCCACGAGCACACTGTGCACTGAGGATATGCATAGCAAAGGCAACAGGCTCCAGCATGCACGGCCCACATGGCACCGCAGGGTGCACAACGTGTGTGTGTGCACATCAGGGCAGGGCTCTGCCTCCCGGCACCAAGGATACACGTTGATCTTCCACAGGGTGATGGGCTGCAGGGGGCAGAGCAGCGAGAAGAGGATGCAGGACAACTTCACCGCCATGGATTGAACCATAGCTATCATCAGCAGGAGGTGGATGTAGTGGTGGTAGGAGTTGGTGGATCGATGCTGTGGGCGATGCTGGGACCTGATGTATTGCCCCTGTGCCCAGCAATGCTGGCAGAAGTGCTGCAACAGAAGGGTACTGGCAGTAGGGGCACTGGAACCAGGGGCACCCAGGATCTCGCTGTCCCTTCTGAGCAGCACTGCACACTTGGGTGTGCACACAAAGGGTGCAGGGTGTAGGGAAAGGTGGGATGCAGTCAGTGAGGCTGCAGTGTGCTGGAGGTGTTCAGCACTTTGTCCCTTACCCTCCTGCAGCTGTCACAGCAGAGGGAGAGGACATAATGCCAGCAGGAATAGCAGCACCTGTGGCGGTGCTGCCACCTCACTGTGCTGCTCTGCTCCAGCACATCCTTCTGGGTCCTTCCTGCAGGTGACACAGTGGGGATCCTGCTCCCTCTAGACCTGGGGCCATCCATCCCCTGCTGCCCCGTCCCCCTATATCTGTGTGTCCCACCTGGCTGAAGTAACTCCAGGTTGGAGAAGCTGAATACCAGCAGGCAATGGGCAGTCTGGATAAGGAGTATGGCGCTGAGGAGGGGGCCCAGTGGCAAGCTGTGCAGGGCCAGCCAGCTGTACCTGTGGTCAGGGAGCAGGGAGAGCACAGAGCTCTCACTCCAGTATCCCTGAGATGTTGATGTGAAAGGGCAGTTCTGTCACCCCATGTTGTCATGGGTGCTACTGTGGGGTGGCTTACAGGTACGAGGCCAGCAGGTGCAGGACCAGGAGGATGCTGAAAGGAAAGGAATCAAAGAGCTCCATGGTGAGCTGGGCAGCTGCAGTGCCTCGCAGGCTGGGCTGGATCCCTTTCCCTGGCAGCTGTAGCACAACAATCTGTGTTCCACTCCTACGGCAACTACTGCATCCCTGCTGCACCCCAATTCCCAACTGCGACTTCCTGTTCCCAGAGTGCTGGGGACCCTTCTGGGGTGTGAGTTCCACTCTGAACTTTGCTGGAGCCCATTGCATACCAGAGCTCATTTTCCTTGGGGTGCTGGGCGGGCAACAGGAGTGTGAACACGCCCACATGCCTGCAGATCTTACTTCGCTCCTCCTGTACCCCAGAAGGAGGACACACAGGGACCAGGGCACGCAGGGGTGCCCACCCATACCCATCCATGAAGTGCCCAGCAGGGTGAGCAGGCAGACACCAAGCTCTGGGGACATGCAGGCACAACGGCACATGTCACAGACACTCCTCCCAGGTCGATAACCCTGTGGCCAAGGCACTTTGCGGGGCTGGGCCAGGGCCAGGGCCTCACCAATGAGCATCCAGAGCTGGTTAAACTTGAACAAGACACCAAAGCCTCCCCGTGGTCCCTGCCCTCGGGACTCTGACCCTGCGTGGGGACAGCACAAGGAAACCAAGGCAATCAGTGCCAAGCAGCCCCACGGCTGCCGGGACAGAGCCAGACGGGATGGACCTCACCATGGAGCTGGCGGATGACCCCAGGTGGGTGCCGGGACCCCTGCGCTGCTGGGTCGCTTTGCAGTCCCTTTTTGGAGCAGGATTTTGGGTTATGTGGAGGAAGGGGTGATAAGAGGGGACCCTCTGGGGCTGGGTATCTCCGTAGCAGCACTCCTCTTCCCTGCAGATTCCCTCGGCCGCTGGTGGAGATGCTGATGCTGAATTTCAGCGTGCCGGCTGCGTGCTTCTCCCTGCCGCCCACCGCCCGGCAGCTGCTACCGCGTAAGTAGGAGAGGGCAACATGGGGGGGACAGACCCTTCTCTTGTCCCTTGTGGCAGCAGGATAGGGATGAGGGATGGAGAGGGGAGGCAGAAGGCTGCTGCTTGGGTCTGTGTCTCAGCCCCCCACCCCAGGCAGGGGGAATGGGACAGGACTCAGCAGAACCAAGTTCTTGCCCCTCCCTGGCAGAGCTGGACATGGTCCAACTGTCCATCACGGGCCTGGCCACCATCCTGACGCTGGTATCAGTCATCATCTATGTGGAAGAAGCCCTCTACATCACCCGCAAGACCAGCTGCCCCATCAAGATGAAGACGCTCTGCTGGAGCAGCTCGGCCCCCACGGTGAGCTGAGCATGGGGGCGGCACCAGGGGTCCGAACTCCCATGGGGATGGGGGCAGCACCGTGCCCAGCCCGTGTCTCCTCTAGGTTGTGGCTGTGTTCAGCTGCTTTGGGCTGTGGATCCCACGCTCCATGATGGTGGTGGAGATGGCAACCACGATGTGAGTATGGCCTGAGCCAGGGCAGCAGGGCCTGCCTGCTTCTGCCACATTCTTCTACTTCCTCCTCCTCCTCCTTCTCCTCCCCAGGTACTTTGCCATCTGTTTCTATGTCATGATGATGGTTATGGTGGAGGGCTTTGGGGGGAAGGAAGCTGTGCTCAGCATCCTGAAGGATGTACCAATGGTGGTGAGCACCGGGCCCTGCTGCTGCTGCTGCCCCTGCCTGCCCCGCATCACCATGAGCAGGTGAGGAAGGAATGGGGCAGGGTTATCACCCCACAGAATGCTGGGGTGAAACAAGTCCTGGGCAGGGGGATGTGACCAACCTCTCCCTGCACCAGGAAAAAGTTTCGTCTGCTGATGCTGGGGACCTTCCAGTATGCCTTCCTGAGGACAGCCTCTGTCTTCCTGGGGCTGGTCCTGTACGCTGATGGGAACTATAACCCTGCTGACGTGAGTGCTGCGGTGGGGGACAGGCAGGGGCACGTGTGACAGGGCAGCCCTGCCAGCTGCTGTTCCTCCCCACAGATCTCGGCTGAGAGCGTGGCACTCTGGATCAACACCGTCGCTGGAGCCTCCACCCTCTTTGGGCTGTGGGCACTGGGGATACTCTTCCGGCAGGCACGACTGCATCTGAAGGAGCAGAACATGCAGGCCAAGTTCACCTGCTTCCAGGTAAGCTAGCAGCCTACCGAGCACCCAGAGCACAAGGAGCTCTTCACAGCCAGATGGTGGGACAAGTGGGAGAGCCAAGCCCAGCTGCTGGGAGCAGGGGTTGTTTGTGGGTCCCTATCACTGATGATGCTGTTGGTGCAGATTCTCCTCGTGCTGACAGCACTGCAGCCTGCCATCTTCAGCATCCTGGCCAACAACGGCAACATCGCCTGCTCACCGCCCTTCTCTTCCAAGGCCAGATCACAGCGTGAGTTAGGAGCTCGGGGAGAGGGCTGCTGGCTCCCAGATAAACACCTCCAGCACACAGCAGGGCGTGCACATGGTTGGTGAAAGCGTCTTCAAGTAATCTGTTTCCTGCTTTCAGAGATGAACGTGCAGCTGTTAATCCCGCAGACCTTCATCCTGGCGGTGGTGACACGGATGTATTACCGCCAGCAGGATGACAAACCAGGCTACCATCCCATCAGCATCACAGCCACCAGCAGCACTGCCAAGGTGTGAGCAGAGCAGGGTGCAAGGGCAGAGCAAGTCCAGGATGCTGCCAGCCCAGCACAGCCCTTGGAACCTGATGGGAGCAAAGGCAGGAGAGGGGGAAAGGACATTTTGGGATCTGTACGTATCCCTCCAGCCTAGGGGCTTTGTGGCAGGCTCTGAATAAAGATAACTGTACATGTGTTGTGTTGCTGACTGGAATGGGGTCCCCTGCTGTCCTTGCTGCACAGGACACAATTTCACATGGTGGGGGGAAAGATCCCCAAAGTCTCTTCAAACCATGGCTCAAATGCCAGACAAGGAGAACACAGCTATGCTAGAGCAGCAGAAGGGATGTGGCACACAGTGAGTTAAAATGATTTTGTATTTATTTGGCTAATCAAAAATGCCTCAAAAAAAAAAAAAAAAAAAAAGACTCCAGCACAAGACACAGAGCTGTGCACATAGGGCTATATAGAGAAACCAGCACAGTAGACACTGATTGAGAAGAGCCAGCCTGAGGCAGCTGGGGCTGGAGGGGACAGCACGACCAATTGATGCAGTATAGTCAGAGATGGGCAGATGTCAGACCATGGGTGCTAAGAGCAGAGCTCACTGCTGGGCACCCCCAAAGCTTCCTGGAACCTGAACATTGAGTCCCTCTGCTTACTCCCCATCACATGTCCTCTGCCCAGCACAACACACTGGGGAAGGGAGGAGCAGAAACGCCAGAACCCCCAACCTGTACTTATTCAGCTTATTCATTTCAGGGAAAACCCCCATCCCACAGCAGGCAGGGGGATGTGGCTCAAACTTTTTGTGGGCAGTTGAGCTCAAAGTTAAACTGCTCAGCCAGCAGATGCTTTGGTGATCAGTTCTAAGACTGTCCAACTTGACCACTCCTAGTAACAGACCATGACCACCACCAGCACAGCATCGTAGGCACCAACACAAGTGGTAGGGTCCAGAAAGTTCATGAGTTCAGGGCAAGGAGCAAAGTATGGCACTGGGTCACCTTGTTGGACAGCTCCTCACCCGGGGCAGGCAGGAAACCCAACTCTGACAGCAGGGAGCTCTTGTGCTTTCCAGGAAGATGTGCTCACAAGGGGAAGATCCAGGGTCTGTTGTCACTACTGCCAGCCTGCTCCAGCACCTGCCTCAGATTACAAGAGCTGGATCCCAGTAATTCCAATACAGTCCCACTCAGGCAGGCCTGTCTCACAGAACCAATGCCTCTAGATTTATCAGGATCAGTGAAGTTTTACTTTGCCACTCTGCCTCTTAATTCACCCTCAATTCTCTTCCAGATGCTCCTTTGGAAGAGAGTGGGATGGGTGAGGGATATATGCAGGACAGCCCCGAAGCAGCAGCACTACCTGTGAGGGACAAGATGCTCCTGGAGAACTTGGCTCAGGGCTACTGCCCAAATACCAAGCTCTGTCATATTCAAGGCAGCACTGGGGGTGGGGCCAGCAATCCAGGAGGAAACAAACAAAACAAAAAAGCCAGTAAATAAAAGAACACTAGTGTGGAATTCGAGTGGCCATTTTAATTTAAGTGCAAGGAGGAAGCAGGGATTATTGGTTACAAGAAACAGCTCTGTTATTCCAAGCTACATGTAAAATCGTGTTTGGCTTCTTACCAAGCACCCCAGGTTGTGCAGACACCAAGGAATACATAGAGTCTCCATGAGTCAAGCCACCATCCAAAACACCACTGTTATCCCAAAGTACAGAACACTGATGCATGACTTGTGTTTAGAGCAGTAGAGAGGCTCTGACGCAGCCTGGCCCTGCTGAGGAAAGCAATGTAACACCCAGAGTGAGGGCAAAGGAGAGGTGGAAAAATTAGGGAAGAAAGAGCATGGGTGATATAAATGAAGTGCTTCATCACTCATAAACCAGGTGAGTAAAACTGACTGTTACTCACTCTGTACATCGTAAAATCAACAGCAGCCAGCCATGCTCCCAGAGCTGTGCACATCCCTGCTGGAGGACTGAGAGGCAGATCAGGAATCCTCCAAATACTTTTCACACAGGCTCTATCCTCTAAAGCAAAGAGCTCAGAGATTGCTTTTCTACAAGTCTCTGTCAAGCCCTCTGGGCAGCAGCAGGAGATCAGCAAGGTAAAAGCTGATAAGCAGCAGCTTGCTGCCTCCCCAGAGCATCCCTGGCAGCACTGCTCAGCCCAGAGCTCGTGGCAGCATTTGGATTCATCTCCTTGCAACTGCTGCTCCCTAAACCCCATGTCCTACTTGGAAGAGCTCCCTGCAGTATTGCTCCCAGCACTGCAGCAGCACACGGGCTGCTCAGCCCAGCAGTTCCACCCAGGGACTTCGGATGTCACAGGGAAACCTGAATGGATAAGCAAGCAGGAAGCAGCAGCCTACTCTCTCCAGCACTGGCTGCCAGGACAGAGCGCAGGAACAGCTCAGTGCATGGGCACACAGCACACAGAGCTGGAGGCCATGCAGCTCGATGCTCACTTCACACACACAATGGCAGGCAGGACTAGGACCACGATTTCAAATGAGCAGATTACACATTTAAAATCCAAAAAAGCTGCAGTGCTCTCTGAGGTGCTCCGTCCGGCCTCGAGGAGCAGAGTAAATGGGCACAGATTTGCACAAGGTAAGGAACTGTCACGTGGGACTGCAGCCCTCCACTGGGGTGAAGTGTGCCCTCCATCTGGCCAGCTGCACACACCCACACGGACAGCAAGTTGGCTGTACGAGGTCACGCTGTGTCCTTACAACAGCAACTTCATGGCACCAGTGTAAAGGACTGCTCCAGCCCTCAGAGTGCAGAGACTGAAACACAAACACGCACAGAGCACAGTGTTGAAGGGCTGTTTGGACAGACAGTAAAACTCATTACACAGCAGAGACCGGGACAAGGAGCTTCACAAAGGAGTACAAACATTCATTTCCTACCTGGGCTCTCTCACACCGTAGGAATCGCACAGACAGCATGTGCCCTGAAGCAAAGATTCACTCTCTTCTCTCCAACAGCAACTGAGAGTTCAATTTTAGGTCAAGATTTAGCAGTCCTGTTAAGATTAGCTGGAAAGGCCTTTTACCTGCAGCCCTCTGTGCAGGTTCAGAGCTGCAAATGCTGCAAGCTTACAGGGTGTGCAGCTGTGGAGCTGAAACTTCTTCCAGGGTGTAGCTCATGCACTCTAAGCCAGCTGCCTCCATCCCAGCACACCCTCAGTGCAACACGCTGGCAAGCTCAGCTAAGAAGTGTGAGAGCACTGCAGTGTCTGCCAGACAGGCTCCTATCTGCTCCAGGGCAGCAGAGAGGTCTCTATTTCCTAGCAGCCTCTATGCACAGCTGCTTTCTGCATGCTGTCGAAGTGCTGCTGGTTGAGGAACTGAGGGATCTTTCATTTGGCAATGGC
This sequence comes from Odontophorus gujanensis, assembly GCA_013399175.1. Classification (NCBI taxonomy): domain Eukaryota; kingdom Metazoa; phylum Chordata; class Aves; order Galliformes; family Odontophoridae; genus Odontophorus; species Odontophorus gujanensis. The sequence continues at coordinate 16,856 of VXAB01003997.1, forward strand.
ATGGATATGCCTGGGGGTGGGAGGTATAAGACTGAAGAGCTGAAGGAAAGAACGGACAGATTGGTCTTACCACTCTTCAGCTCACCTGGAGAGTTTAAGAGGGGAAAAGAAACCAAAAGAAGAGCCACACTTCAGTGCCATTCTTTGTGTTTTAAAAGACTAGTTTCTTAAAATATAAAAACCATCTTTCCCCTGGAAAACACTAGAACGTAAACAATAAAAAGGGAATTTGGGGAGAAGGGAGAAGAGGTTTGAATGTGCTTCTAGGCAGCAGCCCTTGCTAAGAGCAGTGGGTGCCTCCAAGGCCCTGTGCTCACTGTCAGCCCTATTCCTATGACTCTCTCATTCATTTAGAGCTCCCCAGTGGGTCTGGACTCAGCAATTAGCAGTTCACAGCAAATTCTGGTCGGCTGCTTAATCCTCTTCATCTTCACTGATGTCATAGGTGACTGCAGACTCGTTCCTGGAGCGGTTGGCTGGCGAGGAAGGAGGAGTCTTGGTTGAAAAGGGCCAACGGAAGGAGGGAGATGGGGAGCGGTCATGTGTGGGGCTACTGCTGGGACTCTGCTTCGGGCTGATGGCCTGCAGCATCCGGCCCTTGCCCTCCTTCAGCATGTGTTTCTGGTGATGGAAGCAGAAAGGCAGTTAGCATGGCTCAAACAGAGATGGAAATGGACAGTACCCACAGCTTGTGCAGCGTTCGGTGCTGCTGAGTATCTCCAGTGCTTCATGCAATATAAGAACAGAAGAAACCCAAGCACAATTCTAGCCTTTGGACACTGCATCCAGTTTCATCGTTTCCAGGCATCTCCAGAATGAAGTGTGTGTGACATTACAGAAGAGCCTGGCAAAAACTCATCGCTTCAGACCCATCTCATCCCAGTGACAAAGTGACAGCCAATTTCTTGGATGCTCTTTGGCCTGCAGGACACAAGCCAGGGTTCATAAACCAGCATCTGGGAAATAAGAACTGTTCAAACTACTGGATTTATTCAGCTGGCAGTGGTGAGGGATCTCAGGACACAGTGCTGTCCAATCCTGGGACAGCTTGTCTGGAGAGTGGCAACACAGCCAGCACTGCAACAAACCAGAGGCTTTGTTCTGCAGAAGGTGGGCTCCAGGGGCCCTGAACTGACTGCCAAGGTCTCCCAAAGCCCCCTCCTCCTTTCCCCAGAGCAGCTCCTTACCAACGCGCCTTCTGGGCCAAACATCTCCAGAAAATTGCCAATGAACTCTCGAGACTTCTCTTCCCACTTCTGAATTAGATCAATACTCTTCTCCTCCACCTTCTGGACAAATTCCTTTGATTTCTCCTCTACGTCCTTCACCCTTTTTTTCACCTTATCCACACGCTCCTGCAGGTGATATTTCTTCTCCTGTTGAGTAAACAGTGGGTCAGAATACAGCTCATCAGATCTGAGTGGCAACCTCCTCTGTTCTGCTATTACACTGAACTGCTGCTTAAGACTCAGCACTTCCACGGGTTCTGACATCTCTCCTTCACTTCAACGATGCTTCTTTCCTTGACTAAATGACAGACATACAGTGATGCTGTGAGATGCTTTGTGGCAGTCACTGGCACAGTCCACAAAGCACAACCAATCCCAGAGATAAGCACTATTTAATCACAGTGCATGGAAGAGGTAAATATTTATAAAATATACTGATTAGGTTTGAGTGACCTGCTGGAGGTCTCTTTGTGTATCATCACATGCCAACACTTTTTACTAGGTGTTCTGAAACAGAGGCAGAGTTACATGCCAAATTGAAGCCAAGCAGCCATTACCTCTCCTGTTCTATTTTGATTTTGACTTGATTGTATTTAAAGAAGCATAGTGTCAGAACGATAAGAAAAATGTTTACTGCTTTACTTCCAACATCAGAGAAGCCTCCTGTGGTGTTATTTTGCCTCTGTGCTACAAGCTGCTCATTACAGGAACAGAGCACGTCCTTCCTCACTACCCAAGCCCTGTTACTCCTGCAGCTCCACGGAGCAGGCACTCACAGCCTTTCTGAACAAGAAGTTACAGTGACTGAAACACACTTGAGCTCACATTAATGAAGCTGACGTTGAGCTCTTTAGCTGTGTAGCCCCGCTGCAGGTTCCGCCGGGCATACACATCGTAGTCCCGCACGATCCGGGTGATGATATCTGATGTTGAGATCCCCTCAGTCCTCTGCGTTGGTGCAAACATGCCTGAAGGGGGAGGAAAGGACTCAGCACAACTGCAGCAACACACATGCTGCCACCTCTATTAGTAAACCACCTCTCCTGCCACGAGCACACTTTCTACCTGTCTTCACACCACCACGTCTTTGCCCTTCAACATACAATACCACACTCTTCTGTTCCAGGACTGTGAGGAGGAACTAAGACTCAAGCATGTAGAAAACATTTCTCACTGAAATACAAACACATCTTTTAATTAAAGAGCTCCAACTCTTCACTTCAGCAGGTTTCAGAACAAATTTGGAATAGTCCAATGATAAGGATAGAATAAAGAGCATTGCAAATTCATACCTGGAAACGTAAGATCTGATGGATTGGTTTTGAGACCTTAAAAATCAGCTGCACCCCCACTGAAGTTTACAGCTATCAGCTAGAGAGTCCACCCTATGAACTTTGTAAGGTTCTCCATTTGTGAGAATCTGTAACCCAAGCCATAATTTTATTTTATTTTTTTTTCCTAAAAGGAGGTTATTAATCACAACAAGAAGACTGTATGTAAGAATTAATCTGGGATGTGGAACAGTCTTGACTTCACGAACTAATGCCCAAAATCAGACTTCTTTCTGCCCTCAGAGCTTCCCAGGCAGACCTTGCTCCCAGGGGGCCACAGCCACTTCCCCAGTGTAACCTTGCCACACAGGAGAAACTCCAGCAGATCTTCAACAGGAATCCCTGGTAAATCCAACTCAGACTCACCTGCTTCTTTTATATGCTTATAAACATCATCACTGCCAGCAGAAGAATAGGGGATGTCATCATGTGCAACAAAGTCAATCTGAAAATTAAGAAAGTGATGTAAGAGTCACCATTTCGCCTTGAGCATGCAGGTCTCCTGCTTTCTGTTGAAAGATGATAACTTTTTGCTCAACACCTCCACTCAGGGGCATGACAGAGAACAGCAAGACACTTCCTTCTTGAAAACCTAAGGCAGAGCAGTCCTGTATTCTCACTAGCAATTCCCTGCCAAAGCCCATTAGCACACGTCAAAGAGGAAGGGCTGGAAGTAAAGACACAGCTGCTTTAAATTCCATAGAGAAACTGCTTTTTAATGTCCACGAGGGAAAACTGAGCATACTCCCCAGACTCTTCCTCACTTCCCAAAGCAGTTCAACAGATGTCAGAGATTCCTTTCACTTTGTCTTATCAGCAGGTAAGGTAAGACAGCTTTCCTGGTCTCCAGCTGCAGGGAAACTGATGCAGATCTAATGTGGTCCTGCTGAGAGCATGCCGATGAGACAAGCTCCAGAAAGCATTCCCACCCCACGTTACACCCTCCTTATTGCCTGATCCACATAATTCCGTGACCAGCACCAACTTCTCCTGGAACACAGGAACCCTTTTGCCCTCTCAGTCTCCTTTGCTGCGTCACAATCTGCCAGCTCAGCACATGCTTCCACGCGAGAAGCCCCACATAGCTCCCACAACACAACTTGTTCTATATTTAAGGATCTTCAACAGAAACGACTTGCTCAGGCAGAGGTCACCCCCAAGGGTGAATTCTTGCTGTAAATAGCAGCTAATCAAAATTCAAAGCAGGTGAGATGCCATATATTACCCTATGCTCCGCCAGGAATTCAGGGGTGAGCGTCCACGGTGCATTTCTCACCACTTCATCTACATAGCGACAGTGCTGCACAGCGTCGTACCGCTCGTTTTCATTCATCACTGTGAAGCCCTTGAAGTTATGGGTTAGCTCATCACTGCAGACTGAAGAAAGAGGCACAGAGAAGAGTGAGGCCGAGCTACTTACTGCAGTACTTCACAGCAAAAGGTCCCTGTGTACACCTCTGCTAAGCCAGGCAATCTCAGATGTTGTTAGAGGGTGGCACTTCAAATCTAACTCTTCTAGCCATGGAGCAAGAGGAACAGAGAATGGTGACAGAACACCAAACCCTTGGGTGGTTTTGGGCAGGCCATTTCTTTGGGGGTTTCTGCACAAGCTGGGGACCTACACCCCAAACCGGCGGGTCTAGAGGCTCCACTGCTTCCCAAGCAGACCAGCTACAGAAGACAACTCTCCTGTATGAAACTGCACATGGAGCTCTACCTGGCAGAAACCTCCTTATTAATTTATGGATGTCCCAGGTCTGTTAACTGGAGCCCAGGAAAAACCAAAAAATAGAAATAAATCCCTATGCTTCTGATTTCATAAACAGCATACCACAGTCTGGTTCTTGGAAACCTAATATAAGAGAGTTCACAGAAAATTAAGTTCATTTAATTAAGTCCTATGGAAAAGTAAATGAACAACTTTTCATAATCTGCACATAAGGCATTGAAAAGGAAGTAGCTTTACGTGATTATCAGGCTCAAAAGTAAACAAGGCATTACCAGCCTCAGGGGATGGGACGTATTTATGTTCCAGACAAACAGATGATAAAGAGCGGGTGAGACTGCTCCCAGCTTGAAGCTAATGTTCACTTGGGCTGTGGCCTCCTGCCTCTGTCAGTTCCCAGTGCGAGGGGAGCAGTTCATTGTCCTCCCCCTTCACCAGTCACCCAGAGGCAGAGCATGATTAACACTTTTAGTGCAGCAAGGCTTGTAATAGTGCTTCCTAAAGTTATTTTTCTGTATGATGTACAATTATTTATGCACCCAGCTTGTTCTTCTGCCTGTGAGATTTCTAAGCTCAGAGCATTTTGAAAGTTTCATTAACTGTAGCAGCCCTACCCCTCCTTCCCCTTTCCAGACACTACTCGAGCACACATAAAACATTCAGAAGTACCATTGTAAAAAAGCTCTCAGCAGCAAGTGAATCTGGGACAGGGAAACAAATTACACAAAGACACTATTAATGGTCTATCACAAGATTAGAATTTCATTTTGCTTCCAGAAGTTGATGGCAGTTGAGAAAACTAGTTACAAGTACTCCCAGCTCCTGCTACCTTCACATCATTATGCAGCCTGACTGGAGGTCACATCCTGACAGATAACATGCACAGCCTGACCTGTCTGTAGTAGCACATGCCAGAAAGGTGGGTGAAAGTACAGGCACAGAGGCACTGCATGCACAGATGGCAGTGATTACAGCAGCCACAAGGAAGAGTTTCTTCCTTCCTGTCCCATTCTTAAAGGAGACTTGGCTGATGCACCTGGCTAGGTCTCCACAGGTAGTCAGGAGTCCATCACAAACCAGAGGAGACAGATTAGGCTGATGAGGAGCCACTTCCTTTTGGCTCAAGATTTCTTTCTTTAGACATATCTGGCTGTCAACACAGAGCAGTAAGACTTCAACAACAGTGAGGGATTTAGGACAACTGGTTGCAATGACAGCCAGTTGGTCATAAGGACAAAAACCCCATTATGCTCTCTGTATGCACAACAGCAGAGCTTAACCGTGTTCCTACGAAGTCAACAAGATCACTCCTTACCTCCCACAATGAGGTATGTGTTTGGGAAGAGGTTCTTCGCTTGCATCAAGGCCCGAGCATGTCCAGAGTGAAACAAGTCAAATATTCCATCAGCATAAACTCTGACAGGGCGATCCACTGTGCCAAAGAAACAGACAGACATTGATGAGGGTGCCTTCCTGGAGGAGCAGCTGCTGCTCATGCCTGTGACCTTCTGAAACTCACAGAGAGTTGCAGAAAACTGGAGGAAAAAAAAACCCACAGAGCTGAAATATATCCAGGTACACTTTCTTGGTATCTGACACTTGGGAATGGCCTGCTGCTCTCTGGCTCAAATCAGGCAGACTCAGATTGGTGTGAACAGAAGCACATCAAAGCCACAGCAAGGAAGGGGCAGAAAAAAGACCCAGCAGAAGAGCTGAAATCTCATGGTCTGGGAAGAGCCCTGTCTGTGCCCAGTGACAGAGCATGGTAGACAGCAAGAGGAAGACTTGATGCAAACACAGGGCTAACTGGTTCAAGCCAAGCAGAGGACTCAGTTTGAGGACAGCCTCTTACAGTCATCTGTCAGCAGATCTGCCTCTGTCTGAAGGTACCAGGAGGCTCTGGAGGGCCAAGGATTTAGAGACCTAAAATTGCAAGAGCTTTCCGTATGTCGGAAGAGGGCTGACCCTCACACAGCTTTGTTAAAGTGCAATTATGTTCTGGAAATCAGCTGGGACATCTGTTCCTTTTTCTCTATATCTGCAATAGCTGCAACCTCCGAGAACAGGTAGAAACAGCAACAAGGAGACATGCAGTGTATTTTAGCCTCAGTGGGCATGATAGCCATCAAATCAGACAACTTTGTGTAGGTTCCAGAGACTTTCAGCTGGGAAACTAACACAAGGTGTGCAAAGCACTGCATTTACAAAAACTCCTGCAGGAAATCAGTGTCAGATCTCAGTCCGAGCAGCTTTTCTTTCAGCATCAGCAGCAGTCTGATAAGAAATGCAGCATTTTTATTATCTCCGGGCAACCACCATAGAGAGGCCAAATAAGAGAGCACTGTCTGTACACTCTGACAAGAGAGGGCCATCATCCCCCAGGAAGGGACTGTCCCGTCTGCTTTCTCTTTGGGCTTGCAAAGAGAACAATTTCTCCCAGTTTGTTTTAGAGAATGAAAAGACGTGGTCTTGCTGTGGGGCTGGCCTGTTTTGTTTAATGACACTGCAGACTACAATGGGATGTTCTGGACGAAGGTATATGTTGGTTTTATGCACCTATTTCAAAAGAGATGACTTCTAAAGTGCCTAACTTTAAGCTGCCTCAGGTCTGACACTAAGGTTAAGCTATCAGAGGCATGAGGAAGATCTAAAAAATCAAAATTAATTTATTTCAAGCAATCTTATCATACATGAAGGTATAGCTCCTCACACATACGGAGGCTCTAATTTCAATTGGACTGGCAGGACCAATTACACACAGGAGCAATAATCTAATTAACAAAGCATTAACAAAGCATGTGGCTGCAGTCACATCCCCACCCCACACTCAGCATTTATACATTCCCCTTAAAGTCTGGTTCCTACTTACAAGGGGTCCCTCTCATCGCTTCTTCATATGTCACTCTGATGTACGGTTTGCTGTAATCGATTTCTACTTCATCAGAAAATGGAGCTGGCTCCCTCAGTCCCTGAACAGACAGAGAAGGTCAGTGGTGAGAATGCAAAGGTGAGCACACACTGTAGCAGCAGCAGTGCAATTTGCAGTGTCCTAGTCACTGAGTGACTCACTGTATCTCTGCACAACTTGAGCACATGCACTGAAAGACTAATTAGTGCTAAACCTCCGAACAGTCCTGCAAAGTGATCAGCCTCAATTTGGGTGCAGGGGAAAAGGGAACTTCAACATAACTCATCCTCACAGTTCTGCTCATTCAGGCAAGACCAACACTTTGCTGTGCTTGTGCTGTGATGTGCAAATGATCACAGCTCCTCAATTTGAGTACACGAACGAGCAGAAGAGCAATACCAACAGCAGAACAATTCCCTAAGGCACCTGTGTACCACTGCTCATTTCTAAGCCATACGTAACAAGAGACTGACCTCTATCTGTGGCAGAATATATCTTAATGCAGCAGGAAAACCTCTCTAATCCACTAGCTTGACCTCAGCTGAAGTTCAGGTATCGTTTCTGGTTTCTGAATGGCAACAAAACATCTGATTTTCCCATAATGGAACAAACAACTCAACTTCCTTCTAGCAGAAAGGTGTCAGGTGGCAATGGGTTTCTCCTACCTGAGTCAGAAGAGCAGGAAACAAGCTTGCAGATCAGTACAATAATTCAAGCTACAAAAAGCTAATCAGCAATTTCCTCCCTGGCTTCCTCTTTCACTGAAGCATCCTGCCACAGTGCACAGCACCACTGCAACCAGAGAGACAACTGCTGCTACTGTTAATGTAATTCCTTGTCACACTGCTCCAAGTGAAGTGCACAGGAAAGCAACTGTGACCACTACATTCAAGCAAACCAACGCTGCTGAAATCTCCATTAACACTAGCATTCACTGAGGTCTCCACATTTCACACTGCCTCCTCTACTGGATCCTTACTGCTAGGTAAGGCCTGTGTTTCTCCTTTCCTCACTGCCATTATATCTGGGACTTGTGAATAAAACCAGATTCTGCACTGTGGTTGTCAGTAGTGCGATATGAACCTAGGAATAAGAGGATAAAAAAAAAAAACAAACTACCAAAATTATCAGAGGATCACAGAGAAACAACTTCAGAAGCTCCTGCCAACCTTGCCCTTCCTCCAGAGGGCCTACAAGGATCAGGACACAACTTGATGTGCACAATACAGCAGTCTAGATATTACTTGTTTTGTGCCATTCATACACAGATGCTTTATTTCTAACACAGGACAGACACAAATTTGAACTGCAAATGATTCCCATGGAATAAGCCATACTCCTCTCTTTCCTCACCAGAAGAGATGGGGTCTTTAAGAAGGACAGAATGCATTTTGATGAGAGTCATGCAATAGCTCAAGCCTTCATTCCCAGCACTCATGTGTCAAATGTTCTGGGACAGGACTGAAGCTCTCACTGAAGAGCAAAACACCGTTATCAAAGAGGAAAGCTGTGGCACATCACTGCATTTCACCGAGGACTATCACCCCAGAATGACGTGGCAGGATGGAAGCTGCTTGTCACTGAGATACAGGAAGAACAACCAGATACGTGCACACGATACAAAGGAGAGCTCTGGAAGAGGAGCAGAGAAGACCTGTACAAAGCATCATCACAGTATCACAGCAAGAACAGTATGAAGGCAGCTCTTCATACTGACATTAGCTGGGACAGAGTCCTATGGAAGAGTCTCTTGTCACACTAGGAAAATAAAGAAGTCATCTTCTCAATTTCAGACAGGCTGCCTCTGTAGGTATTGAGCTCTAAGCCAACCCACAGCTCCCCTACTTGACAAGGGCTGCTTTCTGCCTGGCACAGGAGCTGTCTCTGTGCTTTTTTTGGAGTGTTTCTCCCTCTTGGGTCAGTGAGAAAATCTACCTATACCAAGTGAATGCTTTCACTCGTAGCATGTGGATACCTTACATGCATGTCTGTTTGGAAACAGATGAAGCGACTACAAACAAGCTGGACAGGCTGCAAAAGCAGCTTAGCAACGCTTGCTTCAGATCTAATTTAAGCCCATGTTGTATGTCATTAGTACGAGCAAAGGAAGATTTCAAACTGGCTTTGCAAGGACAGCTCCTGTCATCTGCTTCTTTCCTCCCCCTTGCTTTCTGTGTTCACAGAAACTCCGTCGCTTTTATTTTCCTGCTGCTCTGACCTCAGCACCCAACCTCCCAAGCACTTACAGCTCCTGCCCCTGCTTACTTACGAATGAGCGCCGGGACATTTTTGGAGGGATTCCATCCAGCTCCGTCGCCCCGTTGGGGCCAGATCCATCTTTCCTTCTCTTTCGGGAATTCAGCCTGGAGGAGGTCGGTGGCTCCATGTTGCCAAGCACGTCCAGTAAAATCTGCAACAGAAGCAGAAGAAAAAAGAAAAACGTATTTCTCATCTCTTCCAAAGCAAAACCAGACAACAGCAGGCAGAGCATACAGAAGGTCGGTGCAAAGACACAGCCACCTAACGAGGGGCTTAGCCAGTTCTGTTTGGCACCAGCTGCCAAGGCTTGACAAACAGTGCCTGGTGGGAATTCTGAATCACTTAATGCAACTCAGAGCTGTTCTGCACAGAGCACGCAGCAGTCAGCTGCCTCGAGAGAAACACACAAGAGTTGCATATGCAAGTTATAAATCATTAGTACAGGCTAATTGTGCTGTTTTAGCATCTGAAAGGCAACCTAAGGATTAAGTCATGTCCAGTGCACATTCAGTCCTCCCCCAGCTCTCATTTTGATGATACTGGATGGGATGCAAACATTAAGCAGAAGGGAGAGGAGAGAAGGGGAGCAACCTTTGGCTATACCTCAGATATGGCTTGCTGTTTACTTTGTGTTCATATAAGACCGAGTTGCAGTTCCCCAGTGAGGCCAGCCCACCTCACCTCCATGCTTCCCTCTTGTCTCCTGTCTCCTCCTGCAGCAGTGACTCAGCTGGTGGTGAAGCAGCTGCCTGTCACATTAAAGCACACTTACTCCTGGCACTTTGTGTACCAGGCTGAAACCAGCAGTAGTTGTGATGAATGGACAGAAAGACAACATGTTTGGGACAGAAAATGTGACAGCTATCTGTGAGTTAGCTACCTTGGCTTCTGCACTGGGGTCATTGTACACTGCTGCCTTCCCAGAAGGGCCCTGGAGCATTAAGGAGAACAGCTGAAGCAAAGCTATGAGTTTGTAAAAATGCATGACAGCAAACATCCCCTTTTCAGCTGCTGCAGGGGTTAAATACAGCTGCTGCATTTGCAAAGTTTATTAGCAAAGTGCAGCAACTAAGTATCACCTCTCTTGCTCACTCAAACTGCAGCAAAAGCACTTTGGACCTGCTTTCCCTGAGAGCAGCATGAACCCTCCCCTCCACCCAGGAATGATGCCTACTTGCATGCCTTTACACCCTAATCACTAGAGCTGTGTGGAATTCAAAGCTTTTCCCCACCCATCTGGAACACGTTAGGTAGGGCAATGAGAGGTAAGAGGACAGGCAGAGACCCTCTGAGCACCATCTGTGCTGGTGCTCAGGTCTCTCAGAGTGCTCCTGCTTGGGATGAGCTGAGGCTGTCCTAAGTGCTGGCCAATGGGCAAAGCTTTGCCCTCCAGAAGACAGCAAGCTGGGTCTGGTGAAAGGGAGCTATTAAGAAGCAGACTGAGTGATTGGACTTAAGTGCAGATGACTCTGAGTTAAGGAATGTCCCAAAGGAATTAAATGCTGTTTAATAGCTTGCAAGCACACAGCTTTTCCCACTCAGCATCACCAAGATGATAAACTGGTAACAGCATTAGGGTCAAACACAGCTGAACTGATTTGGGACTATGCACCTCAAACTGCTGTTAGACCCAACATAATGCACTAAGATAGGAAAAGAGAATCTTTAGGTCAAGAGCCAAACAATGCTGGGGAGAAGATAAAAGCGCCTGTGGAGAGCAGCTGGAAAAGCTGTATCATCTTCCAAAGGGAACAGAGGAAGGGTGTGTGGACATTTCACAGCTGCATGAGCCATCCAGTGCTCACCCATGATGTCTGTGAGTTCAGTGTACCACATTTCCCCTATTCTAGTAATCAATTTATGATTCCCTAACAGGAAAACACACGGGAGTGAGCAAATGCAAACTCAGGTGCAAAGACTTTGCAGTCTTCAAACACTTAAGCAAACATTTAACTCTGGGGCAAGATCTGTGCCATAAATGCAGCAACTTGCACTGTGCCTCTATGAAAACACAGGGCGCAACATAAGTATTCCTTGGGCTTTGCAAGTTGCCATCTTGTAAGCATGCTCTGCATCAGATATTTACTTCACTATCGCAGTCCTACCAGAAATTACCCAGCTCACGTAAACATTCACATGGCTTATGTCAGAAGGGACCTTAAAGCCCACCCAGCCCAACCCCTGCCATGGCTGGCAGTCCCCCACCAGTTCAGGCTGCCCAGGGCCCAGCCAACCCAGCCTCGGGCACCCACAGCTCTCCAGGCAGCAGCACCAGCACCTCACTACTCTTTCCTTCACTTCCATTCACTTCTGCACTTCTCATGGCACACACAGTCAAAAAAGTTAAACATGACAACTAGACACACCACATCTGAAGCCTCATGGACAGTACATGAGAGCTCTCTGTGCTGATGTTACAGCCAGGACCTTGTGATGGAGCCTCTGCAGCTTGGCGGGGCACCTCCTGAGTGACACAGCTCTGTTAATTACTCAAACTAACGCAGAAATTAAGCAGTAATTTTACCACTCTTCAGAGCTTTAAAACCCCTACCCTGTGGCTAGCGTGTTTCCAGGAACTCCTCCCAGCACCAAAGGCGCCTTCATTAAAAGCTGAAAACAAGTTGTTTTGAAAAACAGACCATACCTTAATGCAATAAAGCTGCTTATCTTATAACTTCTTTCTTTGGGGGGACCCAGATGACTAAAACAGCCCCTAAGCTATTTTAAAACACTTTTAAACAGTGTGATCCAGCATCTGCAGCTGAGCTGAACACACAAGCACACATCTTTGCTTCCCCAAATACATACAACATGGACCGTTCTAAGATTAATTACATTTACAGCAGATGGGAAAGGGAGAAAGAGAAGGTAGCTCTGAAGGCTCCTTTTGAAAAACTGCAAGATAAAGAACTGGCATAACCAAAAGAAAAAGCCCTGTTGTAAAACATTAATGTTGCCCTACGGGTCTGATGGATCACCATCCTGCACCACCAAGCAGTGCTCAATGGGAGAAACTGCTATTCAGGAGCAAAGTTAAGAAGTGCCCTTAAGGTAGACCCACAGGGCAAATCTCAGCCTCCCCACCACCTCATGACACATTTGGGGCTACAGGACAAAGCAAAACAAAACTTGCACCTTAAACTCAAAATCTGTACAAAATAAGAGGTGACTGCAACAGCTCAGCAAATGACCCTGCCATCAGCTGCTGCCTCTGCCAACAGAGGTCCAAGCTAGCACAAGGCTGATGCTGGGACTGTAAGCCCTCCTGTGCTGCCGTGCTCCCCAGCTGCACTGCCTGCCTTCATGTTCCCCTGCTGTCCCTCTGAACTCAAAGTCAGATGCAGCTGTCATGTGCTGCTCTGCCTACAAGATCACTCCGCTCTGCAGAAGCGAGCTATTTCTCTTCTGCTGACTCATCTGCAGACAAATACTACCAAACTTTGCCCTCTGCCAGCTTTCTGCTGGGAGGAATTGCCCTGACACACAGAAGAGAGCCTTGGGGAAAAGGAAGAAGCCCTGTTATTTCAGACAACTCCCTCTCAGGCTGGGAAGTGCCTGAACTACCCTGTGTCCCTCAGTCACAGGGAGAACAGACTCTTCACTCTGTTCCACAATACAGAACCACCAGTTTATGCATCTCTGCAGGGATCTGCTGTAGCAGAAAGGCTGAGAAGAGGTTAATACCACCAGACTCATCACAGACACCCCTAGAAACTGATGAAAGCCTGTTTACAAGATGAGGGTTAACCCATACATAATTACTGGGAGAGATCAGGATCTCTCTACAGCCTGTGTTTAACAGCCTCGCCCAATCTCCACACCAGCCCTGCCCACACTGAGGGAATGAAACCAGAGACGCATCTCACTGACCCCAGCTCAGCTGCTCTGCCTGCAAGCAGAACCCCTCCAGCCCGTATAAAGCTTACTCGGGGTCTGGCACTTAAAACACAGGCTGCTCCAGCCACTCCGGTTAAGCCAACACAGCTATCTTGCAATACATTAATAGCCACGTGAACGCGATCCCAGCTCGGCCACAGACTGATACAACAGTACCCACACTTGGAGCTCTGCTACGCAGGCTATCACATCTCCAACCCAGGCAGGGCCCGGCGACCGGCAGCCAACAGAAGGACGCTGCCGGAATCTTTACAAGCTGCCAGCCCTGCGGGTACGCCGTCACCCCCGGGCTGGGTGCCCGGCGCAGGATAACGGCAGCTGCAGGTGGAGTGGAGCGGCCGAGAGCACCCGGGGACCGCGGGGCACAGCGGGACACAAGGCCCCACTTGTGCCCCGTGCCCGGGTACGGCAGCGCAGCCCCGCACGCGCGGTCGCGCATCACCGTAAACGGATCCTCAGCTACAAGTTACGCTCCGCGGCTCTATACAGCTTCAGAACGGACACAGCCGGCTCCGCCCCAGCCCAGCAGGCATCCCCACCCCCCGACCCCGAGCGCTGCCCGGGTCGGCCAAGCACGCTCCCGCTGCCCGCAGCCCGCACGCACCTGGCCCGGCCCGCAGCCGCCGCCGCCCCGCTCCCGCCAACGCCAACGGGGCGCCGGGCGGAGCCGCGCGTCGGACGGAGCGCAGGAAGGGACCGCAGCGGCCCGGGAAACCGCGCCCGCGATCTCCGTTCCGGCCTGGAACGCCCGCCCGGCGCCGAGAGGAGGGATCGCTGTGGGGTTTCCGCCCCGCTGGGCGGAACGTGGACTCCTGAGTGCTGACAAAGCGATGAGGAAAGCCGCCTCCTGTTCCCGTATCGGAGAGTAATTAAATGAAGGTGCTTGCAAACAAACCTGTTAGAGAAGCAGAGCCATGCTAACTCCAGGATTGTACACAGAAGATGCGTTGTAATTTCTGCCTTGACCGCTACGAGCTGGAGTGGCAGCGCGATTTCCTCCAGCAGCCTCCTCCTGAGGAGGATTCAGGATTCATCCCGCTCAACTTCAGCCCCAAAAAAGCCCCACATACAGCTGAAATCTTCAGCTCTGCTTTTTCAGCCCAGATAGAGAGCAGGCACCACACAACTCATCCTGCCTTCCAAAGGACTCTAAGATGCATTCCAGTAGCACCCAGTCTCCCAGGAACCAGCCCAGTACTCTGACTTCTGGGGACTTTTTCCCTGATTCCCAGCAGCCTTCCCTGCTGCTCCCATCAAAGCTGGAGTCCAAACAAGTTTAGACTCCAAACATCCATCCTCATATCCTGAAACAGTTCCAGAGAGGCAAAGGTTGAGAAAGCACTGCAGTATCTATTGAACAGGGCAACCAGCAATGATTCCATGTGACACAGGTGCCTGATTGCACTGAGCCAATGAGGAGCTGCAGCTGGTAGGAGTTCTGTCACTTCACCAGCTGAGCAGGCTACTGGCCTGACCCAGTGTCCTAAATACCTTGTCCTCCTATCAATTAATATCATTTCATGTGACACGTAGCTGGAATCATCAACCCAGTTCGTAAAGTTAAGTTCCCAAGAACAAATCCACGTAGGCAGAATAAGAGGTCAGCTTTATGGATTAGACAAAGAATCCCCAGAAAATGCATATCTGAGCAACAAAGGCTAGTGCAGCTTGTAGAGCAGAGAGGACAAGCAGTGGAAAAGGACAAGGTAAACACACAGGAGAGAAAAAGCAAATATATGGATTTATTACGTTATATTTCTTGGAAATACTTCATTCTCAGAAAACTAACAAAGTAAAAGCAACAGAACCCTCTTAAAACAGAAGTTGTGCCTTCCTTAAAAATGACAGCTCCTGGCAATATGCTTTTTAGGACAAAGCCAGCATGCTATATAAAAACAAACAGCAATTTAAAGGACATAATAACACACTTAAAGCTATACTGACATCAACAAGGAAGGAGGGATGCTGTGGTTCTACACATGTAGGATATGCTGTGTAGAGCTATATTGTGTTAGGTATTAAAGGACGAATACAGTGCTTTTGTGTATGTTATGGTAATGAAAGATACCCGGAAGTATTGTCCCCCACCTCTGTACTTTTGTGCAGATATATTCAGTAGTAGAAGCAGCCAAATGCAGCTACCACACAAAAAAGGCTGTCCTGAAGGAAAAAGAGAAAAGCTGTGTTAGCAAAGGCAAACTCTTCATTAGCCCAACTGAAAAGGCTGACTTTAGGGAACACCCAGACCAGAGCACTAAAAATACCTATAACCCAGCACTTCAATATACCTTTTTTTTTATTTTGGTCTTTTTAATTACTTATTCACCTCAGTTATGGTGTGTCTGAATGCCAGAAGCACCTCAATTGATTACAGTCACCAGAAGCTCTCACTACCAGAGAGTAATCCATGCTCCTCCCTGTATTCTGTAGCTCATAAGAAGGACGTTCTCCTGCCTGACAGCCTCACAGCCCCATGTTTTTGAGCACTGTCTGGAGTCTTAAAGCAGAGTTTGAAGCATTCCAGAGTGAATTTAACCTGGGAAACACTCTGTAGACAGGACAGTTAAGGAGGAGGTTTTAAAGTAAAGTCTCGACTTTTCCCTCAGTCCTGGACTCCAGCCTTACTTCCAAGGAGCAATTCAGCAAAGCAAATAAGAAAATACCTTATCTCATGTGTTTTCCTACTCCATTTGTCAGACGGTGCAACTTAAGTGGCTTTTCAACACCAGTGTATGATCTACTCAAGAAACAGGTTTTATCATTTTAGACATTACACCCACTTCACAAATTTGTGAACAAGAAGATAAATCATGCTGGGCCAATAGTTTTGGTTCCTTCCAAAAAAATCTGGTGGCTGCTTTTATCTGTGCTATGTGAAACAACAGCTTTATAGTCAGTGCTTACGTTCATGAAAACGTCATGAGCATAGCTGTCAGTGTCAGCATCCCAGAAACATCGTGCAGCCATGCTAGACAAAGGAGAAAAAGCAAAGCCATTACTTATAAAGTTAGGTGTAAAGATCTAAGTGATCACAGACACTTTAATTGAAAAGACAAACTGACTTTCCTTTAAAGATAAGGGAAACTGGAAGCATTCTCCTGAATCCTGAGCCTAGATTGCCATTGCTAGATTCCTGCTACATGCTGTAACTGCCTCAGTATGCTGCAGCCTCAAACTCATTGCCTATCAATCCCACTCTCTCCACTGTGCAGCAGGGCTTGCACCCCCATTGCTTTGGTGCTTCAGAACCTTTTGACTTCAGGTCTGTGCATAACTGTGGCTAAATTAGCTTGCCCATTCTTGTCCTTCACCTCTGGCACCCCCATGTTGCATTCTACCAATTTATTTATAGGGAGCTATCATATTTCTTGGCAGCCTTCACATTACTAAAACACGAGCTAAGCACTTCTAGCCCTTTCATATCTATGCTCCCTGTTCCCTGAAAATCCTAGTGGCTTTTTTTTTTTTTAAACACCTGTCTTACCTTGAAGGCAAATGACCAGACTGTCATGGGATATTTCAGATGAGACCTCACTGCTGCCTCGTTTTACTGATACTGTCTTTTCTCTCCTTCAAACGCCCAGCTCCCTACCTGCTCCAGTCAGTTTCCACTGATGGGATTTCTGTTTGCTTCACTTATTTTCTGCTGGAGTACTAGACACAAGAATAAAGAGAAGCCCTGCATATGAGGCACAGAAACATTGTGTGCTTTTCCCTTTTTGTCTTCTTACCCAGCAGTGACAGAAAGCTACACCCCACTACAGCAGGAAGGATGAATTAGTTCATGTGACTGTAGGCATCTGGAGCTAGATTTTTCAAGTGTTCTGTGCCTGCAGTCTAGGCTAAAATCCTACAAGAACATTACACTGGGGACTACAGAAATTTAAACACCAGAAAAATACTTATTTGGCTTTAGATACAAGTGAATTTCCATGGATCTTGTGCATCAGCAGGGCCCTTAGAATAGACTGGATATATACTTCAGTTCATTGTGAATAGAGCATGAAATGCCCTCATGCAACACACCTCACAAATGCCCTTCAGCATTTCAGCTTGCTAAGAGCCATCACACAGCCAATTACCACCAATCAACTGACTTGTAGTTATTTAATCAGCCACAGCCCAAACCATCACTTGCTGCCTAAGAGAAAATAGTTCAACTATTAGCACCTGCAAAAATACCTTTCCATCGAGGGAAACTGGAAGCAGCCCCAAAAGGAGAACAGAAAGACAAAACCCAACAACTGAAAACCACAGAAATAAAATTAGAAAATCCCAAACTTACTTCACTCCTTCTCCTCTCTGCTCTCCAATCACAACCTGCACCACCATTTTGTACCTCTCAAATCCCTCCTCTGAAAAAAAAAAATAATAAGAAATAAATAAATGGAGAGCAACTTCAAAGGCCATAGTTATTTAAAGTGAACCCTAAATGGAACCAAGAGAGACAGATTTTTAATTGCAAAGCACTGTTCTGTAGAACTTCAAAAAACATACATGCAATTGATAAAATGGACAGATTGCCTCACGGCTTCACTTTCCCTGTCAGTCTTACTGTCCTCGGAAGGTCAGTGGGGTATTTGGTATCTGTCTAAGTACACAACTATCACATTGTAGTTCTACAGCTTTCAAGAACTGAACACCTGAAGAGGATGTAAATAAGGCCACGGGTGGGTGAAAACCAATTTAAGAAAACTGTTTTTTTTAAAAGCTGTTCCGATGCCAAATTATTTTAGAGATTTTCTGCCACATAGGTGCTTCCTTTACATCTGAGCTGGGATAAGAGGCCACATAAAAGTACAGGCTATGCTGCGTGTCTGCAAAAATACATGATCCTTTCACAACAGTAAAGAAATAACTTCAAGGACCAGATCAAATGAGGCCACAATGATGTTCCAGAATTCAAATCAGAAAAACACATCCTAAATAGAACACTGATCCTAATGCCTTTGTCTTCAGTACAGCAGCAACCTGGGAAGACTCTGGCACATTACTTCTGCTGAACAGTTGAGCATTGCATGCTGAGTCTGTTAACATCTGTGTCAATGTTTATCAGAGATGTCAGCTGATACAGTAGCCACACTGCGCTAGTCTTGCTTCAGGCTACCACCAGCACAGCCCTTCTGAGAGCTTCACTACGAAGAATCAGCCCAGCAGATGGAGCACCAGCCTCATCCCCAGGACAGAGAAGCATAAAAGAGAGTGATGCTATGGCATCTCGAGTGCTCAGTGCTGAAACTCTTACAAGAAACACCTGCTGGACCCTGAAGTTGGCTCTCACGCTCAAAAACACTGGAGGGAATCATGCAAACCACCACCACCTCCTCTTAGTGCTGTAAGGCCATACTCACTGCCTGCCTGGGCTGACTGAGCTCCCAAACCTGTTACCCTGCAGTACTACTGCCGTGCCTTATTCTGACCTCCCTGCTCTTCCAAGGGAAACAGCACAGTCAGAAAAGAACCAGCTTTCCAAGCAGACCTCCTTACCTTTCAGCTTATCTTTTATTATCTCCGATAAAGACTTCGTGAGCTGAGGTATTTCCTCGGGGACGTACTGCACGTCAGCCAGCCTCTCCTTCAGTACCGCACGGATGCATTCCTTCACTGTGGACGGCTTAAACCTGCCAAGGAGAAGAGCGACAACAAGAGACCCAGAAAGCTTACTCTCAGCACAGGCACGGAACTATCCACTCTCGCTCACCTGCTCCCCTTATACCCCGCACTGGAAGACCGACCCAGCCCCCCTTCGCCCGCCTCACCGCTGCTGCAGGCCGGGCCGCAGGCTGTACGTGCTCCCACTCCCGGCCTCGGCGCCCAGCTCGCCCATGACGCGGCCCCGCCGCTGGTTACCCCGGCAACCGCCGCTACTTCCGGCGCACCGCACGTGACGTCATCACGCCGCGCCCCGTTTTCGCTCCGCGCGCCGCACGTGGTTGGTGCTGCAGGGGGCGCCGCTCCGCCGATGGAGCGAGATGGCGGTGCTGTGCGTGCTCCGGCTCTGCCCTGTTCGCACCCGAGCAGCGCATCCGCGTCCCGACCCGCCCGCGGGCTTTGGGGACCCCTGCCCCAGCGAGCTGCTGTCTTTGCAGATCGATGTTTTCCCGTCGCTGCCCCGGTGCAGAACGGTGCGTGTAGCTTAACGGCAGCACCTTCTGAGAAGCTGACATCCTGCTTCCTCTGCCCTTCATCTCGCTGCTGCAATCTCTCCGATCAAGTTTCCTATGTCTAGCAGCGGATGACACCGCTCAGAAAGCTCTCGGCACCTGGGCTGGAATGGAAACTGCGCGCTAGCGCGGCCGGGTGGAGCATGGGGCAGGAAACCACCCCCGTCCTTCAAAACGAGCGGGGATGGTTGTGTCGTTCCCCCCTGTCCGCGACGCATCGTGGACCCCTAAAACTCCTGCCCCAAGTTCCCCTCCCCAAGCGGGTTCTGCTCCAGCAGCGTCCCTCGCTGCGATGATCCACTTGAGCCCCCATTCTCAGCATGCATTCGTGCACCTCCACCCTCACTGCCCTCCGCTCCGCAGGCGTCGGGCCCCTCGGTGCCCCTCTCCGCTCAGCCCGTGTGGGCTGAAGCTCCGCTCTTCTTCGCGGGGCCACGCGCAGCGCATGCAAATCTCCTGCGCGGGCCCGTCCCAATTTCCGAGAAGTATCTGCGAGGCAGCGCCCGCTCTGTTTATTTGCAAACAAAGTTAACCATTTCCTGCCCCCGCCCGGCCGCTGTCGCCTGCTGCCTGGTTCAGACCCACATTAAAAAATATGTGTGTGGGGGGATGAGATCGCGGCAAGCCTGCAGGTTTCTCTTTATGCATCTTTTCATTTTTGTTTCCCATTCATTTGGGAAGCTGTTTTTCCCCAGGCTTCGCGGTGCTCAGATCATGGCCGCAGCTGTCTGCTCATTGCTTTCTTCTTCTTTCAGTGCTCCTAAATCCTCCCTCAGGTTGTCCCAAGTTAGGACCAACCCAAAGCCCTCTGAGATGGTCGGGGCTCTGCTTGCCTTGGCAGGGAGGCTGCCGTGCTCCATCCTAGTTTAGAGATGGACAATTCACTTTTTAAAGGATCAAAGGATTAACTTTAGCCTGAATGCTGCTTTTCCGCCCCTGGTATCCAGCTGTCCATATCCGTCTGCCCTGCCTTTGCCCCATCCTTGCTTCACCCTACGGTTTCCCACCCCCTCCCTCATAGCACATTTTACTGCATTGTTCTGGGGCACTATTCTCACTGCCCATTCCTTCCAATGATCCGCTCTGCCTTGTTCCAGGTAGCCTTACTTGCTGCATTCATCCCTCCTTGTCCCATCGAGCAGCAACCCTGTAATGCATCACTTTGAGTATGTGTTGGAAAGTGTGAGCAACCACACGATGATTTTGATCAGAGCGCAGGGGCATGAGGCACTTTTTCCTGCTGATCCTTCCCTCAGTGAGCTGCAGCCTCAACTGTCACATCTTCCACCACCTGCACACAGAATACAAAGACTTCAAGGAGCTTCTGGGGTCTCCAAAGGGTCCGGTGATGTGGCTGGCTGGAGCCACCAGCCCCAGGCTTGGCCCTGTGCTTCCTCCCTGGCCACCCCCACTCCCTGCTGGGGCTGAAAGTGAGGTGTCGGTGAGCCCCAGCCTCTCTGCTCACTCCTGAAAGCCTGGAAAATGATTAAAGCATTGTAAGAATAGCATCATTTGCCCCAGTTATTAATTTTCCCCTGACACTTTCCAAAATTGCAACTGCAGTGCGCAGGAGATGCAGGAAGAGCAAACAAATGGTGCGGTTTCATCACCGGTTATTTGTTACGTGAATATTAGTCACAGGGTGAGCGGGAAGCATTGCCGATGGAGAAATTAAAGAAATGTGAGCAAATGTCACCCCAATAGCAGTGACCCTAGGCACCTGCCCTTGCTCACTGCTATTAATCTCCTCATTAGATAAAGGCCTGTGGGGAAAGTCTCTTCCTTCTCTTTCTCCTTCTTCCACTCCCCCCCCCCCCCCCC
>VXAB01004002.1:0-31487 GCA_013399175.1 Odontophorus gujanensis
CAGCTGCGCGGCCCCCCCGGCCCGACCCACCCCGCTGCGGAGCGGTGCGGTGCGGTTCGGAGGGGCTCGTCCTCTTCTCCATCCCCATCCCTACCCTGCACCTCCCGCAGCACCGAACCGGGGGGACCCCGAACCCGCTCGGGGCCGCGCCCGTCTGTCCCTGAGCGCGTGGTGCGGGGCGGTGCGGGGCGGTGCGGCCGCCGCGTGTGTGCGGGAGCGGAGCCGCGTTGGGTCCCTCCGCGCTCAGCGGCGGCGAAAGGAGAGCGCTGCGGGCACGGGGCGGCCCCCGCCGTGCGGTACCGCTGTGGCACAGTGTCCCCATCCCGCGGCCGTCCCAGCGGAGCCCCCGCGCCGCTGCCGCTCTCCTCCCATCCTTTGAAGGCAGAAGTGCCCCGCACGGTGCGGGGATCGCGGTGCCGCCCTCTGCCCCCGAGCACCGCAGCCGCCGGAGCCGACGTGTGGCCGGCGGTGAAGCGCTGACATTTAGAGGTCACGCTTTTAGCACCGTGCATGTCTTTGCTTCATTTGCATTTGCAGTTAGCCCAGATCTCGGCTTTGCCGCTTGCATGTGCGGTTGCCATGGTTACCTGTACATGGTTCCGTGCGGAGTTGGGTCGGACACCTGCGGGCGCAGCTCCTCAGCACCGGGCAGAGCCGGGGGGGCCACGCGTGGGGCAACACTGTGCCATCGCGGCACGGTCCGCCTGCTCACAGCCCTCCGTGGCCACGCATCACGCGTGTGGGGCAGCGCTGCTGGAGGGGAGGCCGAGCCCGTGCCCTGAGCCCGACCCTGCGCCCTGCAGCTCGGTCTGCATCTTTGCAGACCCTCCGTGTGACGCGGGCAGGGATGCGGTCCGTGGGACTTCAGAGCGGGGTGAGTCCTTGAGGGAGGGCACGGGGAGCGGCGCTCCCTGCCGGCACTGTGTCCCAGGTGGGGACGCAGAAGGATGCTGCTGCTGCTGGGAAGTGGTGTGGAGGGGACACGCGGAGCACAGCTTGCTGCTTTCCGCGGTGTGGAACTTGAGGAATTCACAGCAAAGCACAGGAGGGCACCTGGGAGCAGAGGGCAGAGACAGCCTGGCTCTGTCCTTAGGGCTCCCCGTGCAGTGGTGGTCTGAACCCGAATCTCTCAGCCCCCGTGGGGAAGCTGGGATGGGGCAGGAGCCACACAAGGCAGCAGAGCTCGTGGCTGCGGCTGCCAGGACCTGCCTGGGTCCTGGAAGTGCTCCCCACTGGGCAGGGCAGTGCTGCTGCTTTCGGTGCTGTCTGTGCTCAGCAGAGAGGTGGTGGTTTGCCCTGCAGCACGTGGAGCTCTGCCCTTGCTCTGCGTTGTGTTCGCTGTGTTGGCAGGGAGTGGGCATGGGGGGAAGTGTGAGAGCAGAGCTTCGTGCCAGGGAGCGGTGTTTGGGCTGGGGCTGCCTGGAGAGGAGCTCTGGGAGTGCTGCTAAGGAAGCTTTGCTCCTGACACTGCAAAATGCAGAGCAGCAGATGAACATCTGCTGCCTCCAAACGGGGTCTCAGTGTGAGCACGGCCCGTGAGGGGCCTGGCATGTGGGGCAGCAAAGTGTGGGGCAGGTGAGAGGTGGGGAGATCCCAGCGCTCATGGGGATGGGGTTCCTGAGAGTGCCCTTTGGTGTCAGAGTCCCTCCTGTGCAGAGCACCGCAGGGGCTTTGCCCGAGGTTACATTTTGCAGAGAGCAGGAGAAGCATTCTGGAGCCTGCCGAGTAACCTGTGGGTTGGTCACCACGGCGTGGGCCCGGACCCAGTGCTGGGAGCTGTTGTTTGTGTCTGTCTGTCTGCCCTGGGCCCTGCTGCAGCTCTGGGGCTCATGGGGCTGATACAGGATCTGGTACAGGCAGGGTCTGCTCCTCCCTGTAACCAAAGGCTCGGGGGGGGCTCATTGTGGTGTGCGGGTGCTGAGATCGTGGTGCAGCTGCAGCAAGAGCCATCTGAGGGCTGACAGCCTCTGTGCAGGCAGGGCTCGTCAGGCTGGAAAAGAAACAACAGAAGATGGATACGATACATGTACAGGAATCACAGGAGGCCAGCAGAGCAGGGATGGAGGTTAACTGCTCCCTGTTTCTTTCCATGCAAGTACAAGGTCACATCAAATGCTGCTGGCAGGAGGTGCAAACCAGGAGGAGGGGTATTGCCTCTCGCCAGCGTGCTGCCGGGGCCCAGGAGTCCTCAGAACAAGGTGTTGTGAACAGTGAAACCTTTTGTTGGCTCCGGGAGAAATGGGACAAGTTCAAGAAGGACAAGAGGTTCCCTGAGGACCGATAAATAGACAGAGATGCACTTGGCCAGCCAGCCACTGAGCTGCAAATTGCCCGTGCTTCAGACGGACAGCAAGAAAGCACACAGGGCAAGGTGGGCCCTTGGTTTGATCCCTTATCCCCATGATGTGCAGCCAGCAGGGAGCACGGGGCTCGGGGCAGCCCTTATCCCACCCCACCTTGAGCTGTTCCTCTGGCATAGGGTGTCCCACAGAGCATGGGATACTCCACCCAACGCAAGCTGCATTCTCACCCCTCCTCTGCCCCAGAGCTCATTGTACACAATGGGCACTCGAGATCCCATTTTCACCTCTCCCCATCTTCTCTCTGCTGGCCCTGCACTGCCTGCACTGAGGACAGGAGGTGTGCTGTCCCCTTCCCTGTCCCTGCAGCCCACCATGTGTCCTGCTCCACCCTCAGCTCCCAGGGCATCCACAGGCTGCCTGATTCGCTCCGGTTCAGCTTATTTCTTAACACTAGGCAGCCTTTACAGTAAAACACATTAAAGGATTTTTGCCAGAGGTTTTAGGCTTTCTGCTTTTTATGCTTGAAGATAGAAAACAGGGGAGGAGAAAGCTACAAGGGTAAAATATAACATACATTTTGGATTAAATTTAAACAGCCTTCTTTCCTCGCTGCTGGCTTGCCCAGCCTCGAGTCCTCAGTGTGCCTCAGCAGCACGAGCAAGAGGGATTCTCAGAGCAGCCTCACTGCCAGCTGACCCTCCACCCCACACGATCCTTGTGCCCCTCTGCTCCACACTGTTCCAGCTGTGGTGGTGTTTTGCCCCCAGTGTCATCCTCGGAGGAGGGGGAGGACAGATGTGGAGGGGGGAGGGCTGCTCCTGCAGCACCTGTGCCTGATTCGGGGGCACACAGTGTGAAATTCAATTTGTAGATAAGCCGTAGCAGACCCTGGAGTCTGCGGGAGTCAGGCGGTGTCTGGAGCAGCCCAGGCTGCATGCATGGCGTGTCCTGCCTGCCAGCGCCCGGCCGGGCTGACGTCACCTCGTGCTGCTGCAGGATGTGGCTGCTCAGAGCTGTGCTGTGTTCTCCCAGGGTCTGCAGCCCCGCAGGAACCCCAGCAGGGTGAAACTGACCCGGACTCATCCCTGCTCCCTGCACAGGGGCAGGATGCAGCTGGCAGAGAGATGCAGATGCTCCATCACCAGCAGCAGCAGCAGCAGCAGGCGAGTGGGGCGGCGTGCAAGGGCAGGCACTGAGCAGGGCTGGCTGGTGGTATTTTCCCACCTCCCCACCTCTATCTTCTCATCTTCCTGATGTTCCCAGTGAGCCTTGCTTGCTGGAGGATGCAGAAGGAGCGGGCACCACGCTCTCAGTTTGCTCTGCTCCTCCGTGCGTTGCCCCACTGGGCGCAGCTCTTTCCCCCTACCCCACTCCAGAGCTGTTGGGGTCACCCACCCCCTGTGGTGGCTGCCACCAGGGAGAAGCCACAGTGCTGCCAAATGGTGGATCACCTGAATAGGCTCCGGTGTAGTGACATTGGGATGATCCCAGTATTCCCTTGCCACTCGTGGCTTTCCAGCATGCTCAGCCCCTCCTGCTGTGGTCTGGATGGTGTGTGCACCCCCTGCAGCCGCTGTGCTCGGTGGCCTCAGTGCCTTGCTGACCCATGCTGCAAGGCAGGGAGGTGCAGGAAGGTGATGTGGTGAGCTTATCTGTGCACGGGGAAACTGAGTCACTACAGAGAGATTTGGCTTCTGTGGAACAGCCAGTTCCTGCTTCTCTCCAGCTATTTTCCTCATATTTGTTCTTTGCCCTGCCATTGATTGCCCTCAGTCTGGATCACCTCCGCGACCTGGCTTACAATTCCACCCCACAACACTTTGCTGAGCTGACAAATGGCAGCGGGCGGTGATATGGGGCAGAAATAGGTGATGGGAACAGGTGACGGTACAGGAAACAATCCTTTATCAGCTCTGCTGCTGGGACCGGAGGTTCTTACAACCACATCCCAGATTGCAGCCGGTGATTAAGCGGTTCTGGCTTGCCGCTTTGAGTCAGTAAAAGTGAAACACTGATGGCTTATTCTGGGTGTAGCTGTTCCCGTTCAAAGCACTCCTGGATTTTCTTGTCCACCCTCTCCAGTCGCATTTGCAGGAAGTCTTTGTGTTTTAAGCTGCAGTCAGTCCCTCTCTGCCCAGCCCACCTCCTTACATTTATAGAGCCTCCTCCAGACCACGCTATTCCATGGGAAGCATTGGCTGTGCACACACGCAGCTCCCTGGTGCTCTCAGCTTCCCTTGGAGCATGGAGGAGATGTCCTGGCCCGTAGTTAGTGCAGGCGGTAGTCAGGGGAGGGCAGAGCTTGGGGTGAGCTGCCCTTGATCCATCTGGCCATGCCTTGGTGCCCAGAATGGAGCTCGATGTGCTGGGTGTACAGGGAGCAATGTGGGAGGACATGCCATCCGCAGCTGAGTTTCATGTCGTTCTATTTGGGATATTTCAGACTCTTCATCTTATGAAGCCAACCCTATCTGTGGTACCAATGTCTCCTTTCTTTACTAAATATCAATCCTGCCGTTGATAGCTTAAGAAAGATGAATGTGTTTGGACACAGAGTTTTGGGAGCTCGTTCCTCTGAAAAAGAGCCATGCGCTTGCGTGATTGCTTCCTAACGAGGCTCACTCATAACGATCAGTGTTAACTGACAAAATGGGACTGTTGGTTGGGAAAAGACATGGGAGCCTCTACTCCAGCAGATGCGAGGGGGAAGGCAGCGAGCAGCTGGGATAATGTCAGTGTGAAACTGGGGAAGGAAGTGTGGGGAGCGCTGCTTGTGCCGACAGCGCGCGCTTCGCCGGCTGAGATTTGCACTCCAGTCGCTGGCTGCCGAGTGCTGATCTCAGATCTGTGAGCGAGCTTATATCGCCTTAGAGTGGGTGCCTGGTGCTTGTTTGTGATGTGTTGGAGAGTGAGCGTGTTGTCTCGGCGCGAACCTCGTCCTGGTGCCGGGGCTCTCTGAAAGCAGATTGTCACTTTGCTCCCGAGCAGACGTCTGGACATTCTGGGGCTCTGTGGACGCCTGCGCTGTCGGGTTAACCTGCTTGCACAGAGCGAGTGTTGGAGGAACTCTGCCATTTCCAAAGCTCTGCTTCGCTTCTCCAGGCAGCGTTGTCGGTGGTGCGGGGTCCTCGGCTCTCGGTGCTGAACGGACAGCTCCGGGCAGCGGCTGCGGCTGCGGCTGTGGGGGAAAAGCTCTTCCCAGAGGGAGGTGGGCATGAGGCGGACCCCCCAGGGCAGCGGTGGTGCCACGGAGATGATGGAGCTCAAGTTGCGTCTGGACAACGCTTTCCAGCAGAAGGTTTGGATTTTGGGTGGTCCTGCGTGGTGTTGGGATTGGTCCTTGTGGGTCTCTTCCAGCTCAGGTTCTTCTGTGGGGCTAGGATTCCAGGAGTGGCTGAGGACACTGGGTTTTGTCAGGCTTGGAAAATGGGAGGATGAGAGGTGACCTCCTTTCTGACTACTGCTTCCCGAGCAGGCGATGTGGAGAAGGAGGTGCTCATCTCTTCTGGTTTCTAATGACAGCATGCATGGGAATGGCTCAAAGCTGAACCAGAAAGGTTGAGACCAGACATTAGGACAAGGTCCTTCAGCAAGAGGATATTTGGTAAGGGTGCAGGTAGTAGAGAGGTGGTGGATGCCCCAAACTTGTCCATGTTTGAGGCGTTTGAGTAACGCTCTCAGTGCTGTGTTTTAACCTTGAATTGGCCCTGAAGTAGTCTGACACTTGGACTCGGTGATTTTTGTAGGTCCCTTCCAACTGGCACTACTCTGCTCTCCTCTGTTCTATCTGTCCTGCCAGCCCATTTAGGTCGCCCTACAGCAATGCCCCATCTGGCTACTGCAGAGGGCACAGGAAGCAGCATGTGCAGCATCCCTATTGCAGAGGCTTCTCCTCAGGGCTCTGTGATCTGCCAGCCTGGGTCAGGCACTCCTCCTTGGCTGCCAGTTGTTCTGGCTGTGGAGCAAATGCGTGTGTGTCCGTGCCAAGGCCGTGGCATTGTGTTTGCTGTTTAGACAGTGGTTCTCATTAGCCTCTGCCCCTGCAGAGAAGCATTTGTGAACCGAATCTGTGCAAGCAGCAAGGTGAGGGAGAGAAAAGCCGCTGCCGTTTCTTTGTGCTGAGGTCAGGGATGCCGCAACGTGAGATAATCCAGATTATTCCTACCCAGAACGTGGCACTGAACGGCCTACTTCCAGCAGCTGTCTGTGAGCAGCACAGGAGCCTGGCAGCCCACCAAGAGGCCTCTGCTGCCCTCTTCACAGCCAGAATCCGTCCCGTGGAGCCTCTTGCTAATGCCGAGCAGATGCTGGCTGTGCACGTGGCCCCAGCTTTCTGCACGCTGCTGGGACACAGCGAGTGGGAAGGTCAGTCGCAGTTGAGCCCAGCTCAAGGTGAACAAACCCAAGCCCAGACTGCCCAGGTTCTGAAGCACAGTTGTCCTTGGGTCTTCTGCTTGCATTGGCAGTATGGGTGCTGACCGCCTGCTGACGCTCACTGCCTGTCCTACAGCAGTACTGCCGCTCTGCCTGGTGACGCTGAGAAACTTCCTACATTTTTGGAGCTTCTGGTGCTAAACCGGAGCTGGAAGGGAGCCAGGCTATGCCACCCACTGGCTTGTGAGCCTTCTGGAGCAGACAGGAGCAGGGCATCAAACGATGCGCTGGATTCGACACCAAAAATATCTGAAAAGGCTGGAGAGTGGGCGAGGAAAAGGCTGCTTCGCTCCCGGTGTCCTTCCCGAGGCAGCAGGCTCTGCTCCTTCATGAGGGACCCACTCATGGGCGTGGAGAGAACAGGGATGGGCTGTCACAGCCAGGGACCGCTGGCACCGCAGCAGAAGTAGCTCTGAAATCTTCTGTTTCTAAGGATTTGGGGTAATGTTTTTCTTTTCTGAATGGGAGCTCTCGAGGATTTTGGCACATGTCTGGGAGTTGTCAAAGAGCTTCTGTCCCATGTATATTCCTGCAGTGTTGAGGAACTGAACTGATGCTTCTCGAGAGGTCTCTCATCCTTTCCCCAGGGCAATGGATGCACAGTGAAGTGTCTCGTAGGCTTCTGGAGCTCAGCTGTGCTTAAGCATTGCGATGCTGTGGGTAGAAGTTAGGAAAGTCAAGTCACAGGGAAGTACCTGGTGATGGGAGGCAAACAAGGGTGAGGTTTGTGGCTACTTTCCTTCTGAGCCATCAGCGTGACTGTGGTGCTGTGTGGTCCCACAGATGATGCTGGGCTCCAGGGAAGGCCTGCAGAGTGCAGAGGACAGCTGTGGTGGGCTCTGCTCTGCTGGAAGGCTCTCGGAGCACTCTGCCCCAACAGAGCATCCCAAATGCTGCATGTTTCATGGCCAACGTGGTTGCTGTTGGCTTGGATGGTGTCAAATAGAGGGCAGGGACAGAACTGCCAGTCAGGGTCATGCAAAGCGTATGGGAGGGGACTCAAGTTGGATGTTAGGAGGAATTTCTTCTTTGAAAGCGGAGTGAGGCAGCGTCACAGTCTGCCCAGAGAGCAGTGGGGTCACCGTCCCTGGAGGGACATGGTTATGGGCACGGTGGGATGGGCTGGGGTTGGGCTTGGTCGTCATATTCCTCTCTTCCAACCTCAAAGAATCTATGATTCTAAGGTGTCACTTGGTCCTTCCACCTGCCCCACGGTGCCCTTTGCTGAGAAGTGTGCCTTTGCCTTTTCTACTGCACACTTCTCTTCCTTAATGTGAATTGCCTCCTGCCTAGCACCAGGTTCAACATCAGGCTGTTCTGGGTGTTTTTTTTTTTTGTGCAGCAGCCTTTACATGTTATAACACTGTGTCTGCTGACATGTCTTGACAGCCTGCACCAGCATTGGTCTTCCAGGCTTTTGTTCAAGGCCATGCTCCCTGGGCATGCTGGTCTTCCATGCCCATCTCAGTTGGCCCAAATCTTTTGGGGGAGTGAAGTGGTTTTTTAGAGGAGAACAGAATAATTGCTTGATTATCTATACGAGCTGGAGGAGAGCAGAATAATTACAGGCACTTCATATGTCTTTATAAGCTGCCCTTTCTCTCATCCTTCTGTACTTGCCTGACAGTGACATGCTGGCTCAAGCTCCATCTGTGCAGCCCTGTGACCCTTCTGGCAACAGTGCTGTTGCCTTTTCTCCCCCAGCCCACGTTCGCGCTGTTGGTTTCTCCCACTAACGATCCCCGGCCATACCCATCCCCTCTGAGCCCTGGTTCCAGTCTGCCTGTTGAGCTCCAGCCCTGGCCTCCACAGCACAGATTGTCGAGCACAGATTTTAAAATGTACTCTATTCTGTCTTTTACATCACGCAGGGAAAAGCTTGGCGGTGGCAGCAGCAGGGCAGACCTGTCTGCAACCTGTGTGTCTCCTCTCAGTGTAAGCGAGAACCGCTGGTAACCAGCCAGCAGCGTGCACGGGCTCTGGGGCACAGGGACACATCAACCCGGTGGTGCTGCAGCTTCTGTGCTCTGTGGGGTTTCTGTAGCATCCCCAGGCACTGGGAGAGACCGGCAAAGGTGTGGACCCGGCTCTTCTGGCTGGCGCGGGGACGCCGGGCTGTGCATCTGCAACCGCAGCTCGGCGGGATCCGCCTGCTCAGGTTTCCATGGAGAGCGTCTTGTTGTTGGGAGGGAGCAGCCTGGCAGACGGTACAGTCATGGAAATACCGATACAGCGTTTGTTTTCCAAGATGCATGAATAAAATCATTAGCAGTTAGCAGCCTCACTTCCTCCGCTCACACCGCCCGTCCTTGGCGGGCTGGCAGGACGACCCGGGATGCCCGCGGCGTCTTTGTTCCCCCTGCTCCTCGCTCACACGCTCATCTCAGTGCCCCCAGCTCGGCTGTATCTGCCCAGGAGAGCTGGGTCTCACTTCCAGTTGGCAGCCTCCAATTCCTACTGCTGGACTCGGTCACTCGTGGGAGCAGCAGGAGGAGCTCTGGGCAGCTCAGCCTGGGGACGCTTCGCTCCCACACCCCACGGGATGCGAGGGAGCCTTCCCCACACAGGATGTCTCCGCTCAGATCTGCGTTACTGTGCGTGCTTGGGAAGGCAGGGGATGTTCCACTGAGCAGAGTGGAGGCAGCGATGTGGGGCTCCTCCATCCAACAGCAGTGCTGGCGGCCGAGCCCTCGGCGGAAGGGGCTGAGCTCTGGTGCTCATGGCAGCCTGTCAATATTAAATTAAGGCTGAATTCCCATCCTAAATGTTATGTTAACACCAAGTTACAGCGGAGAGCGCAGAGCAGCAATATGAGGGTAAGATGTGTTCCGGGGGTATTGTAATCATCCCAAATGAGGCATTTGAAACCCGGGGAGTTCCAGATTTAAGGTTTGCATCGTTTTTGGTTTTGTAATTGGAAAACAATCCAAACGTGGGAAGGCTGAGGAGCTGGGATTGTTTGGGTGCCTTTATTCCGCGCTGCGGGGACGTCGGCAGATGGAGGAAAAAAAGTCTTTAAAGAATGATGGAACCAAATCTGGAATTACGAATGCTGAAGTAGCGTGATCTGGATTTTATTGTTGGTGGGTTGTGGCTCTCCAAGGTACCATTAGGGTTGTTGGGTCTTGACTGTGCATCTCTGTATCTGGACGTATTTGGCTATTGCTAACGCAGCTCACCTCTGATGCTTCACAGAGCTCATAATTTGAGACAACTGCAAATCCTGGAGCATAATTTTATTTGTGTTATGGATGTGTACTTGCAACTTTAATTCTCTCGTAACAGACTTATTTTTCCCTGTTTTTTTTTTTTTAAGAACTGTTAGAAGAGCCATGGGTGAGGATTAGAATATCATAACAGCCCAAGTCTGAAGGGCTGTAGGAACGAGCTCATTTGGGTTCTGTTTTACTAAAAGCTGCAAGGCTCTTTGTCACAGTGCAGGGATCCGTGGACCCACAAGGGCGGGAGGTGGGGGGCGAATTCAGCCCTGATTTTGTGATACCTGTTGCTGTGAGAACCCTCAGCTGAGGCTGTGCTGGAGAAGCCATGCCCAAGGCAACGTGTGGCCATGGCTCTGGCAGAGCCTGGAGCCAGGGAAGCCCAGGGGTCGCAGTGTGTGTGCTCCTGCAGAGCGAGAGCAGTGGCTGGGCAGTGAAATGGCTCTGCTGGGAGTCACGGTCGCTACTGAAGCTGCCTGTAGCTTCCAGGCGTGCCAATGAGATACGACAGTCATTAATAATTTGGCTCCATCCTACCATGTGTCATCCAAAGGAACCTGGGCAGAGGATGTAGGCTGGATAGCTTGCCTTCCAGCAGCGCCGCGCGCAGCAGTGGGGTCTGAAGCAGCTCCAGAGCCCACGCAAGAACGCAGCAGCTGTAACATGCTGCTGGGGGCCCAGCCTCATTGCACCCTGCAGTGCTGCAAGGCACAGCTCAGTGTTGTGCTGAAGCACTGCAGGGAATGTCGGATGAATGATGGCTTTTCTCTGGAGCTGGGGCAGTGACGGCAGCGCTGGCAGTGGTTCAGTAACAGCAGAGCTCGGGGTGTTGGGACACCTCGCCTGCCTCCCTGTATGCTTCTTTTGCTGCTGCGTTGTTTCATAGCACCTGTTTTGGTGAAGGTGCACCAGTGTAGGTCTCCTGGCCAGGTCTTGGGTGTTGCAGTGGGTGCAGCCACTCCTTGCTGCTGGACTTCTCTCCCCACCCCCATCTGGAACTGCTGCTGTCTGCAGGCTCTGGAGCACGTCTGCTCTCCCAGCCTTGCTGCTCAGGCGGAGTGGATGCAGCAACGTGATTTTCTGGGCTGAGTGTTTCTTATTATGCCTGTCAGACACTGATTTCTGAGCCTGCTGCGTTCCCTGGGCATACCAGGAGGGCAGGCACAGCACGGGCCCATTTCCTTAATGACCGGCAGTGAATTGCCTGCACATGTGCAGTGCAGATTTGAGACGCCCTCCGTGTATTTTTTTTTTTTTTTTTTTCGGGGATTTTCCTCGTTGGATGAGGTGTTCTCCATTTGTGGAGTCCCTGCCCAGCTGAGCCTTTAACAGAGCCTCTTCCTTCCATCTGCACACAGCCCTTATTTTGTGCTCCAATAATTCCAAGGCAACTCCGCTCCCCTCCGAGCTTTGGAGAGATTTACCAGGTGGGCACCTGAGGATGCTCTGGGGCGAAATGAAGGTGCTCTGTCACTGCTGCCATCCCTGCCAGGGTAAGGAGATGTGGCTGAGATAAGACCAGCAGCCTCTGCTCCCCTCCCTGAGCAGCGCCCTCAGCAGTGCGCGGGCACCCACCGAGGACAGGATGCGGCCTCACACTGACGCTGCGAGCTCATGGGTGAATGTGGCCTCGGTGTGCACATCGCAGGGAGCCAGGAGGAGGCGGGGAGGCCCTTACATAAGCCCTGCATGCAGCAGGAGGAGTGGGGAGGGGAAGGGCAGCGCGCTGAGAATCCAGGCAGCCTCCAGAGAGGGCTCCCAGGAGCAGCTCTGTGCTGACACACGGCCGTGGGTCCGTGGACTCGGCCATCCACACATCATCCGTGTCCCCCTGCCCGGGGTGACATGGAGGGGCTGCAGGGCTGCAGCTGTGGCATGGGGGGGGATGTGGCCCCGGGGCACTCTGGCTGCCACTGTCCTGCCCATCCTGCATCTTGCACCGTGGTGCTGGGAATCCCTTGGTGACACGGACGGGCTCCATGAGTGCAGATGGGTGCTGTCTGTGTCTGCATGTGTTTGGGGGTGTGTTGGCAGCTCCATCTCCCAGGGCGCCCCGGATGTTTCCTTGCATCCCCTGCATCCCAACCCATCTCATCCGGGGAGGTGAGTGCTGGCTCCTCCCCAGGCATGGCAGGGTCTTCTGAGCAGGGGATCACTTTGTGCCCAGGTAGGATCGGGTGCCCATAGCCCTGTCACCCTTTCCAGGATGAGTCTGCTGTTAATTTCCTCCATCTCTCCACAGCATCAGCAATCCCTGCCGAGCCGGACTGTTTGAAGGGGGACCTCAGCAGGCAGCTTGCATGCTCTGAGGAGCAGTGACAAGTCTCTCCAGGTCCCTGAGTCGCTGGGTTCTCCTGCCTCACGGATTTGGCTGTTCCTTCTGGACAGATCGGAGGCTTGCTGTGATGGGGATGCACTGAGCCCTCACCCCAGGAGCTTCAGGCCTGGATGTTTGTGCTGCTCCTCCCGGACGATGTGGCTGATACTCTGGAGAAGCCCTCTCTTGCCCCCCGTTCTCCAAGTGCCTGAGCTGGTGGCCGGCTGGGACCTGCGTCTTGCCCTCTGGGTCCTGAGCTTCGCCTCGGCGGTCGTGCGCATGGAGGGCCAGGTCTACTCTCCCACTGTCAACACTCACTATGGGAAACTACGGGGGGTGCGTGTGCCACTACCCAGTGAGATTTTGGGACCCGTGGATCAGTACCTGGGGGTGCCTTACGCCGCCCCCCCCGTTGGGGAGAAGCGGTTCATGCCTCCAGAGCCACCTCCCTCCTGGTCGGGCATCAGGAACGCTACCCACTTCTCGCCGGTCTGCCCCCAGAACATCCACAACGCCGTCCCCGAGATCATGCTGCCCATCTGGTTTACCTCCAACTTGGATATCGTGGCCACCTACATCCAGGACCCCAACGAGGACTGTCTGTACCTCAACATCTACATCCCCACGGAGGATGGTGAGTCCCCGGTGGGGCACCTAAAAGGAGCGAGCGCGCTGGGAGGGTAAGGGGGGCTGCCCTGCCCCTGCCCAGCAGCGGTTGGTCTCACCTGGGTGTTGTGTTTGAAGCATGTGGTTGTGGACCCTGCAGCATGCTGTCTGTTTGTGGAAAGCTTCCTCTGGCCACTCAGCTTGCCCTCAGCTGCCATCTTTGTCTCGCGTGCTCCCGCCCCTCCACGCCTCTCGGTTCTCCCCTCTTTCTTCCTCCACCTCCATGGCATCGTCACGGGTTCCTTTCTTGTGTTGCTAAATCTGAATCAGACTCTCTGACCGCAGATCCACAGAGCGACAAGCTGGTTTGTGCTCCCCAGGTGCCGAGTGCCAGGTTCTGTCTTGAGTTGGTTCGGGTTTGTCCTTCCTCCCTTTTCCCACCCCCAGGTCCATGTGCTAGCCGTGGGCACGGGCTGCGGCCGCTGCTGGGAGGAACACTCTGCCTCTCCTGGGGTTGGGCTGCTCATGCCAGAAAGGGAACACAGAGCCCTTTTTGGGGACACAGAGAAGCCCTTTCTGGTGCAGGCAGGAGGCTGGGGGACATTGCAAAGTAGCTGCAGCCTAGTGTGCCGTGGCTAAGCCTAGTGCAATGTGCTGCAGCCTAGCGCAGTGTGCTGTGCCCCAGTGCAACGTGCTGCTGCCTAGCACAGGCCCAGTCCCGTGGTGGTGAGGCCAAGCAGCACTGGCTGTCTCCTGTCTATCCTTTCCCTTCACAGGACATCCCACCTGAACCGTAAGTAGAGGGCAGAGGAACCAATGCTCTGCCCATGCACCCGTCACAGCCTCACCACTGCGGGATCCCCGGGGTGCAGGGTGCACAGAGCAGACCCTGCCCCACTCCTCCATCCTGGGGGGGGGTCTCAGCTGCACCTTCCCAGCATGGCAGACCCGGAGTTTTCCTCCCACGGCACCGCTCCCCACCCACCTCTTGCGGTCCCCGGGGCGGCGGGCGGGCGGCAGCGTGGTTGTGATTGCATGCCCACTCCCAGCCGGTGGAGCCTCCTGTTATTTTGTAGTCTTTTATTCATTTTACAGTAAAACGGATTTCCAAGGAATGCACCCGAAAGCCCAACAAGAAAATATGTAGGAAAGGAGGTATGTAGCAAGCCGACCGGCAGAGAGGCACAGAGAGGAAAGAGAGAGAGAGTGAGAGAGTGCGAGGGTGCCTGTCGGTTCTCTCCGGCCCCACAACGTGCTCCTCTCTGTGCTGCGACCGCCCGTGGGCCCCGAGCAGCCCTGCCCAATGCTGCCTGCTTCCCACTTGCCTCCACCCTGGGCTGCAGATGGGCTGGGGTCAGGGCAGAGCAGGATGCTCCCATTGCTCCAGGCCTTTCAGAACAGCTGAACCCATGCTCCACGCTCCCCAGGCTCCTGGGTGTGAAGAGCTCCTTAAGAAATCTCTCCCTTTAGGGCTGGAGGGGCTGCGCCCATCACCTCTCTGCCCAGGGAGGGCTTTTCTCCCATCCCCAGATCCACTCAGGGGGGCACCTGGGTTTAGAAGGAGGCTGAGCTCTTCCCACTGTTGCGTCCATGGTCAGAAGGAATCAGAGCTCAGCTGTTGGAGCATCACTCCTCACATGACCGGTTAACAGCTGCCATGTTCTGCCCCAGCCTCTTCTCTGCCCTTGGCTGTGCTGGTGGGGCTACCTACCTACATATATACATACCTACCTACATACATACATGCATGCACATGCACACAGGCAGGGCTGTGCAAGCTCAGGGTCTGTTCTCCACCCCCTCACATTGCATTCTCCCTGAGCTGCAGCCTCCCGGAGGCAGCAGAGCATCTCCAGAGCAGACACAGCTCTGCTTTGTCTCAGCTCTGTCTCCAGGGCCGTGTGGGGCTCCTCCTGCTGCACTGCAGCTTAGGTCCCTGGAATGATCCAGATCCATTCCCCAGTGCCACAGACCAGGGAGCAGAGACCCACAGACCAGATCCTCCCAGTCTGCCTCGGTTCGTGGTCAGACAGGGCACTCCCTCGGTCCCACTGCCCAGCCCTGCACAAGCAGGCAGAGCCCAGGCTGCTCCCTGCATCACTCCATCCTCCCTGCTGCCCCAAGATGCCCGTGGCCAGGCTGACCAGCTCTTCTGAAAGGTGCAGGAGGGGGTGTTCTGTCTGGCTGGAGCTGCCCTCCCAACCTCCCCACTGCCATCCTGGGTGTCCTACACAGTGGAGACTCCTCTCCCACTGCTTTTCTCTTCATGCCCCCATGTTTGGTGGGGCTGGCACAGCTGGGCTCGGAGGTTTGGGGAGCTCTTTCCTTCCAGCGACTCTATTTTTTTTCCTTCCCCCCTCCCTGAGTTCTGTCGTTTGGTTTCTTTGCTTTGCTTTTCCTGTCGCTGTCCTGGCTATTCACACGCCATCTCTCTGAGTGCCAAGGCTGCCTCTGAAAGGGCCGGCGCATTAGGGAGTCTCCGCACGCCGCCTCCGGCGCAGGCTGTGCCAGCGACACCGAGCCACTTCAAAGTGCTTCCTTCCCTGGCCCCTCTGGGGCTGGAGTCCCCACGGGAGCTCCTGAGGGCCTGGGTTAAGGCAGGAGAAGGGGTGGCACAAGGCACGATGTAGCACCTCTGGCACCTTCTCCCCCCGGATTTGCCCTGCAGCAGCTCTGCTCGCTGCCTCTTCCTTCGCGGTCCCTCTGTGGATGCGTTTGGTGGCCCAGCTGCGGGTCCCTGCTCGGCAGAGGCTCTTGGGGAGCTGGCGGGGATGCTCCTCCTGCCCCGCTGACTCATGGATGGGCAGAGCCAGCGATTTGGGCATCCAGGCGTGACACGTGGAGGATTAAAGCACCCAGACGCTGCTGCTGCCCTTCAGCTCCGGCCACTGCACTGGTGTCTGTTGACTCGAATTAATTGAATAACTTGTGAAGAGGCACTGAGGCTTCCCCCCCCCCTCCCCACCATCCCCCCCTTCTGCTTAGCTCTGAATGTCCTGGCTATGTAGTGCTTAGGGCGAGGATAACACACCCGCAGTGCTTGTTTGTTCAGACTTGGTGCCATTTGAACATCGACTTGTTCAGGAATGCTCCTGATTATTATTTCTAAGACCATTTTGGTGCGGCTGGTCGATAAGCTCTCCTCTCAGAGAGCAGGAGGCCGTGTGGGATGTCGGTGGTTTGAAATACCTCAGCTCCCACCCTGCTGTTGTTGTCATTTCACAGCAGCCAAAGGGCTGAGAATTTGAGAGCATTTATCCCTGCCTCCACAGGACAAAAAATGTCCCTGTCTCCCACTCGGGCACATATTGGTCCCTCTCTTGGGCAGGGCAGCAGTGCCTCGGGAATAATTAGCTGTGAGCTGTGCAGAGGATCTGTCAGTGCCTTGCTCAGCTGCTGCTCATGTTTTGCTGTGAAAATGAAGCTCTGCCCACCAGAGGAGTGTGTACGTGCACACAGTGTAGGGTCTATGGATGCCTCTCCGGCGTGGCTGGGGACTCACTGCCACCTCCGTGCCCTCCTGCTTCAGAGTGCAATGCTCAGAAGTGAGGCTCACTGTTTGTGCCAGCCCTGGTGTGGAGCTCCTGGAGGATGGAGATGGCTCCTCTGCATTGCTCAGGGGCAGGGAGGGACAGGGCAGCAGGAGGAAAGGCTCCTGCTTGGCCGCTGGATGCAGCTCCTGCTCCTCTCTTATCTGCCGTGCTGAGCACGGAGGCTGCAAGGAGCTAAGATCCCTGCCCTCTTTATCACTGTTTGCACTGGCGTCAGTGCTACTGCAACAGTTTGCTTAAGATAGTATAAATCTGGTGCGGATGCTCCTGTTTAAGGAAAACTGATTTTATTTTTTTTTCCTAAACTTGAGCTTAAATCTTCCTAGGGGCTCCAGATAAGAGCATACATCCTTCCTATCAGCCCAAACAATGTCACTCCACAGTCAGCTTTCAGTTAAACAGCACAACAGGCACTCACACGAGGTGAGCAGGATGAATTTTTGATGGGTGAGGAGAGCAGTAACCACAAGTGCTTTGTTTTTTTCTTCCATCACCAAGAAGCTCAAACCAAGGCAGCCCCCTGGGAGCAGTCAGGAGGGCAGCACTGGGCTGGGGGCTGCAACCCACAGCAATGCAGAGAACATCTCACAGCAATGGCCTTGTGTGCTGCAACAGCAGACACTGGGAGGTGGCAGAGCAAAGTGCAAGGAAGGCGTGGGAGCACTTAATGTGTAATTTCTCTTATGAGCTGTGGGGCAACGGTGGATAGTTGTAGAGGTGAGCGACGGAGCTGAACTTGCTATAGATGTGATATTGGCTGCTGGCACAGCGGGGCTGTGAGGCAGAAAGGCTGCTTGGCTGCAGAATCTGCTGCTGGCAGGAGCAGGACCCAAAAACACGGCCACCTGGCACCTTATTGCCAGTAGGGATGGCTCTTGGTTTGCACACGCCATGCAGGGTCCCATCTCTTCTCACTGTCCCCAAGTGCATCACTCTCACCCCATTTCCCATTGTTGCTTTCCATTGTTCTCCGAAGTTGCCTCCTCCCCTCAAGGCTCAGGTTCTTTTAGCCTTATTATCCCTGCCTTCACTGATCTGCCATGGCTGCCCTCAGCCAGATCCATCCCCATGCAGTACTCCCATCAGAGGGTGTCCACTGCCCTCCCACAGCTCAGAAGCACAGGGCAGATGAAGGATTGCTGCCTGCAGCATTCATTAGAGAAAATCCCTCTCTCCCTGTGCATTACCAGGGAGGCAGGAGCAATGCTGCACAGGTTCATTGTTTAAGTGCCTTCTGGGCTCCCAGCTCCCTAACAAAGATGTTCCTGGTCAAACCCACAGCCCCCGCTGCAGCTCGTGCCTGCAGTCAGTCTGGGGGCTGTGTGTGTGTGTGGGGGGGGCAATGCAGCAGGACAGGGCTGTTGAGGTTGTGTGGGCTGAGGCTGGAGGAGGCAGGAGTGCTGGGTTGGAAGGAGAACTTGAAGAACATCCTTGACCTGGGGCAAGCTGCTCTGCCTGACCTGTGCCCAGCATTTGTCATGCCTCTCCTTAACCTCCTCCCCAGACCATCTTCCATTGCTCTTCTGCCCTTTCTGCCAAAGAACTTTTCTCGACTGGCTTAAATCTTCCTTGTGTGGCTCGACAGCTGCTGCCCAGTGGAGCAGGAGTCACTCTCCGTGTCACTGCTGGGGCCTGTCCTGCCTGGGGAGGCTGCAAACACAACTCCCTGCACTCAGCATTTGGATGGCCTCCTCTTCCTCAAACTTTGCTCACCTGATGGATTTCCCAGACATCTTCTCCTTGCTCCTCTGGGCACTGTCCAGAAGGTCATGGCACGGAGCACTGTGCTCCCCTTCTGCACCCCAGGTCTGTGCTCAGAGTAGGATGGGGCTGCTCTCCCCAACCAGGCTTTTGGGTTCTCTCTCCAACAAGAGGCATTTACACTTCCCCTGATAGAGCTGCCCCGTGGGGAAGTCAGGCAGAGCTGTGCAGATAGGACCAGGGCTCCGGGACAACCCACAGAGGCATTCAGGACATTACAGAAACTGATACCTTTTGTGGCACGGGGAAGCCCCCGTCTCAAGCCAGCAGTTTTCAGCACAGGGCGGTGGGCAGGGCTGCGGGGTGACCCGACACGTCGGCTGTGCTGGTGGCAGATGAGGATGCCACTTTGGGATGCTCCCGGTCCCTGCACCCCGGGGAGGAGCTGGGAAGGGCCCGGGGAGCAGCATCGCAGCACCGTGGCACCGGAGCAGCCTTGTCCCCACCGTGCTGTGGCTCTGGGAGAGGTGCAGTGTGAGTAGCCAGCAGTGCTGTGGGGTGCAGTCCTGGCCCCACCGTCTCTGCTATCATGCTATTTTTGAATTCTCTTTTGTGTTTTTTTTTTCTTTCTTTTTCTTCTTTTCTTTTCTTTTGTTGTTTTTTGTTGTTGTTTTTTTCCTTTTTTCTTTTTTTTCCTTTTTTTTTTTTTTTTTTTCTGTCTCCTCGTGTTTGGTCCCTAGGAGCCAGCGCTAAGAAACAGGGAGAGGACTTAGCGGATAATGACGGGGATGAAGACGAAGGTATTTCTGTGCTCCAGGCTGCCACTGCATGACACGCAAAGCAACTCCGTATGCCCGCCATCCGCTGCCATCCCCAGGGAGCCCCGTGTGTGTCTGTCTCGGCGCTGGGCAGCTGCGCGGGGCGGGGGGCAGGGGGGCAGGCTGTGCAGGGCTCAGCCCCATCCTCTCCTTTCGGGGGAAGCTTGTGGGGTCGTGCTGCAGGAGAAGATTGCTGGCTGCCCCGCTCCACTCGAGCGTGGGCTGGGAGGAAGCATGGCAGCTTGGGAGCAGAGGAGCCCTCGGGCACCTGGGCCCATTTCACCCCGAGCCCGGTCATATTCCACCTCCAGCCTCATCTCTTCAGACTCAGCGATGCACAATGGGAGCCTGCACTCTCCCCTCCCTCCTGTTCCCACTATGGGGCAGGAGTGTGGACAGCCGTGCCACCGCCCTGTGCCTGGCCCCAGCTGGGGGAGCTGAGCCCCTTTGTTTCTCAGTGCAAGGTGTTGCTTGTGCCACTGCGTCTGTGCCAGTGGGAGTGCAATGTCGAACAGGTTTTATTCATTGCCACCAGGTTAAGAAAGCTGCAGGTCTTGGGTAACATGGAGCTGCTCGGCTGCAGGGTCTGGACTCGGTCTGTTTTGTCGCAGGGATGTGAGGAGGAGTTCAGCCAGGATGCAGCTGTGCCACGGAGAGGGCACTGCGACCTCATGGGCTGTCCATGAGCCCAGAGCCCGTCCTGGCAGATGGCGTTTGGGTTCTGGGAAGCAGATGAAAAGCCAGTTCATTGGCAGCAGCAAAACCTGTTGTTTTCTCCCAGTAACCTGTGCCCCAGGATCTCTTGTAGCAGGGCGTAAACTGGCATCCATCCTAAGTGATTTGACTGCGGAAAATCCCTGCACGCTGAACTGTGCCACAAAGATTAGGAACCATTTTTTCCCTGCTCTGCCACTGCAGTTTGCTGCCGCTCTGATACAGGGCTGTCCCTTCGCGTTTAGGTGGTGACATGTGGCAGTGGGGAGAGGACAGAGCTGCACAAGAATGAGTGTTGCAGCTCTTGGGGTTTCACCCAGGAGGAGCTTTCCTGGCAGAGGGCTGCAGGGTGGCCAGGGTGGTGGGGTGTGTAGGGTGGTGGGGATGGAGCTGTGGTCAGGGCAGCTGAGGAGGGGCAGAGCTGTACCTGGTGCCAGCCAATGCCCACCGTTGCACAGCACTGGGTGCAGGTGAGCACAAAGGAGAGTAAAGTCCATCAGCACTGGAGAGGGCTGGACATGCAGGAGCTGGCACTGCGATGTGTGCAGCCACCTCCATGCAACGTGGGCGACATGTACCAGGGGCTGAGCATGGGCAGGGATGTCCCTGGGACAAAGATAGCGAAGAGAGAGAGAGAGAGAGCACATGGCTGCTCCTCCTCCTCCCAGGCTCCCTCCCGGTGCTCTCTCCCCGGCCCTCAGGTCCCATTCCCCATCCTCACTCCATGCCTCATGACCTGTCCTTGCCCGGCCTCGGTGCTCGCCTCCCCGACACGCACACGTGCACGCACTGTCTGCTCATCGCCATGTCTGTGTCCGGGCACTGGGGTGCCATGGGTTCTCATCCAGGCAGCCGGCAGGTTTCTGCCTCCCTGGGCAACTGGGAAGGTGGGGAGGCGGTTGAGTGAGAGGTGGGAGCACCCACCAGTGCCCCCCCGCCCTCCAGGTCCTGCACACCCCATCCCTGCCCCTCTTCAATGCCAGCTGCCAGCACTCCCGGAGCCGAGGGCTTGGGGCCAAGGGGACACAGGGACAAACTCCGGGAGCACCCCCAGTCATGTTGGTGCCCTACCACCACTGCCACCATGGAGGTGCCAGCTCCCACCTGCAGCCAGAGCCCAGCTCCAGAGAAGAGCAGCTGGGTCTGCCCAGTGCCTCTCCTGCACGCATTGAGACTCTGGGCAGCTCCTGCCCAGGGGACAGCAGTGCTGGGATGGGGACAGTGGCTGCCTACCATGGGAGGGCTGGCAGGGTTAGGGGGATTGTCAGGTTCGTGCCATGGCTTTGGGCTCTGGGTTTGGCTGCTGCAGCCCCCTCCCTGGTCCTGGCAGCTGGCATTGCCCTCCTCTCTCTGTGGTCTGCCTCTTGGCAGGGTGCTGCGGTCACCAGCGGGGTCCTGTGTTTAACCTCCTCTCCTTCCAGACATCCGGGACAGCGGGGCCAAGCCGGTGATGGTGTACATCCACGGTGGCTCCTACATGGAGGGCACGGGGAACATGATCGACGGCAGCATCCTGGCCAGCTACGGGAACGTGATTGTCATCACTCTCAACTACCGCGTTGGAGTGCTCGGTACGGGCTGTGCTGCGGGGCAGGGGACAGGGAGGTGGCCAAGTGCTGCGCCACGTGGCGGTGCACACAGCAGCGTGGTCAAGTTCCTGGCACCGGCC
This sequence comes from Odontophorus gujanensis, assembly GCA_013399175.1. Taxonomy (NCBI): domain Eukaryota; kingdom Metazoa; phylum Chordata; class Aves; order Galliformes; family Odontophoridae; genus Odontophorus; species Odontophorus gujanensis. The sequence goes on from VXAB01004002.1 coordinate 21,332, forward strand.
ACCCGGGCTCTTTTACACAACCTGGCTCAGCTGAAAGCAAATATTGGTCTGTGGCTAAATAAATAATAAATGTGTTTACGCAGCATCGCCTCCTGAGAGTGCTCGGAGCGCCGAGCTGCCAGCGGGTGCTGCCTCACTGCCCCGTGGAGTCCAGCAGAGCCAGCAGCAGTGCCTGTGCTCCAGCAGCCTGTGTCCAGGGCTAGGGCAGGTCCAGGAGCTCCCCTCACCCTACGTGGGCAGTGCACGAGCCCAGGTGCATCCCCCTGGGGGAGGAAACAGGAGGGTTGTAAGATTGTTTTTGCTCTCTCTGTGGTTTCCTGCGAGATGCACGGAGCTGTGCTCAGCCCTCCAAGGGGAAGAGGGGAAGAGTCCATTCACACCACCCCACAGGCACTGCTGCTCGCACGCAGCTAGCTCAGGGGCTCACTGCCCCACACATGGGCACCACATCCCTCCAACAGCCCCTGTGCCCAACCTCCTCTTGGGGATGTCAGTCACAGATCAGCAGTCTTGCTCGGATTTACCCAGTAGAAAATCAGCTTTTCTGTAAAAACAAACATACCTGAGACCTTTCGATATTAAAATTCAGGTCTTTCAGATAGACAGTGCAAATTTAAGAGACCTGAAATACGAACTGAAGTCTGAGTTTGGCATCTCCACTGAGATGTGTGAGATCTCCACTGCTGCAGTGTGCCAGCAGGAATACCTCCAGAGCCGGAGCAGCACCACTCCCTCCTGCCAGGTTACCCACCTGCATTTGGCCTCAGCACCATGGCTTTGGCTTCCTGCTTTGAGTCAAGGCAAACAAAACACTGATAGCTTATCTTGGGTGTTACCTTTACTACTGAAAGCATTTCTCAGCATCCTCCTCACAGAAAGTCTTTGCGTTTTAAGCTGCAGTCGGTTCCTCTCAGCCCAGACCATCTCCTTGCATTTACAGAGCATCCTCCAGACCACGGTATTCCACTGACTGTGCAAGCATTCCTCTCCCTGGTGCTCTCAGCTTTCTTTGGAGCATAAAGGAGATGTCCTGGACCATTGTTAGTGTGGGTGGTGGTCAGAGTAGGTCAGAGCTGGTGCCCATTGCTCTATCTGTGCCTGGAGTGGCTCCACCTCACCCCTCAGCCCTGTGTGATCAGCATTGTCACAGTGGGACGGGATCCCATAGGCTCTCCCCGAGACTCAGAGAAGGGTGGGAGGTCGGCCTGCTTCCCCCCATCACTGACGGGGCTCTGCTTTGCCTGCAGGGTTCCTGAGCACGGGGGACCAGGCTGCCAAGGGCAACTACGGGCTGCTGGACCAGATCCAGGCGCTGCGCTGGGTCAGTGAGAACATCGCCTTCTTCGGTGGCGATCCTTTGCGCATCACCGTCTTCGGTTCCGGCATCGGCGCCTCCTGCGTCAGCCTGCTCACCCTCTCCCACCACTCGGAAGGTAGGTGCTGGCCGCGCCAAGGAATTCCTGCTGGAGTGAGGGCAAAGGTGGGTGTGAGCCTGTAGAGGGAATGAGGCCCCCGTGGTGCCAGAGCAGAGATCTGGGAGCGCTGAAATTTGCACGACGCAGATGGAGGTGATGGGGTGGATATCGCGCTGTAAATACAGTGGACTGTTTGCTCTAGATAAAGAAAGGAGTTGTTTATGCTACAAGATTGTGCCGGTGTAAGAGCAAATGAATATAAAACACCCGTGAATAAATTTACATTGAAAACTGGAAAAGAGATTTTCAGCCAACAGAGAAGAGTTGTTCTGCCTTCAGCTTCCTACAAAAAATGGTAGGAGGAAAACCTGATCTGAGTGTGGTCCTCAGGGCATCGGAATGCCAGGGAGCAGTTCCATGGGGCACATGTAACAGCCAGTTAACCTCACACGGTACCACATCCCTGCGTGTGGGCACAGGAGTGCACAAAGGAAGGAAACTTTCAGAAAGTCAGCACGTGGCAGAGGAGCAGCTCAGCCTTTCCTCCAGCCTTGGGAGGACGAAGGATGGACCGATCACCCCCGTATTTAAAGCAGTGGTGATCTCAGCCCAAACTGCTCTGAAGGTGTCTGCATCAGAGCCAGCAGCACCATCTGTTTTGTAGAGATGCCACGTCCAGCACGAGGCTGGTGCTGGCTGCTGGAGGATGCTGAGCATGTGTTAGTGGTGGGAGCAAAGTTCTCCATGCTGTCTTGTCCTGCTGAACCAGTTTGGTACAAGAACCAGGGAATTTAGTCAGTCTGCCCCTAAGCCTGCTTGCTCTGCTGTCACCATCAGCTGTGCCCTGACCACCTGGAGAAAAGCAAGGCCTTGCAAAGAGGTGGAAGGCTTGGAAACAAGAAGAAAGGTGAAGCTGCAGTGATCCAGCCCTGGCAGTGTGTTCTGAACACAGCCCTGCTGTGAGTAAGCTGCTTTCTGTGCTGCCTCAGGATGTCAGGACGCTTATGATCATCAGACCATGCTCCTCCATGAGTGCCCAGTGCCCAAAATCAGTGCCTCTGCTCTGCACAGTCAGTGCTTCTCCTCCTGCTGACCCTGAGCAGGATGCTGCTGGGGATGTCACCCCATCCTCTTCAGATCACTTGTACAAGCACGACTGGGTATTAGGAGGAGACACCTTCTATGGTAAAACCAGGAGATGCTTTGCTTGTGTGGGCTGTGAAATCTGGTGTTGTGCAATGAAGGAGCAAGGGCAAATCTCTGCAGATTCCTGAGCATCAGCATGGGCTCCACCTGCACGCAGGGGACAATCTGTGGCACAGGAACTCACATGGATGAGTACCTGGGGCTCCACAAACCCTCTTGCACGTGCATGGCACATAGGGCAGCATATGCACAAGTCTTTTGCAGTCTGAAAGCTCCTACGCAGAGAGAAGGGTTTCCTCTGACCAAACTGAATTGGAGAGGCAGCTGGCAGCGTGGAGAGAGGCTGGGCGTGTTGGGGTTACCAGCAATTACTTACCCAGCACAACTGCAGCTGCTTGCTGGCTTTCCATCCACGGTTGGAGAGCCCAGCACAGCACTTTTTGGGCGACACCAGGCTTTCTGCCACTAAACCCTGTGTCTGGATTCTGTGTCCTTTGCATCACGTTGGTGCCGGGCTCCCAGCTCCCTCAGCACCTCAGCTGTGAACGCAGCGAGGAGGGAGGGGAGATGCTGATGCTGCAGCCAGCACTGCACCAGAACAAACAGACACAGAATACCCTCATCCAGCCCAGCTCCAGGGCACCCATCTCCCCAGGGCCATCCCTGCAGTGCAGCAGGGAAGCCACGCCGAGACGCAGCCTGGAGACCAGGCGGGTTTGTTTTTATCGGATCAAAATAAAACACGTAGTGATCAAGAGCTATTAATGAAGCAGCTAATTTGTGCCTGCTCTGCCAGGCGTGGCGAGAGGCAGACATGGGAGGCTGGTGCTGTGCACGCTGTGTCTGGCTGCCAGGAAGACCCGCAGCTCCCCTGCCAGCCCTGCTGCTTGCTAGCGGGTGGATTCCCCGCCAAGAAACAAAGTGCTGTCTCTCTCCCCCAGTAAAGGTTGGGGGGAGGATGGGGGGGGCTGTCACCTCGGTGGGAAATGGCCAGTGCCCAGTGGGCAGCACACTGCTGGCGGGGTCAATAGCTGCTGCTGTGGGGAGCATCTGTAAGGAGGAACCTTGCCTTGGAAGCACCCAGTGTGGCTCAGGGAACCCCCAGATCAGCTGCTCGATGGTGGGTGATGGTGCAGAGCAAGCAAGCCCCCGGCCAGTCTCAGGCTTGTAGGCTGGGTACTGCTTTCTAGGGCACTGGGAGGTGACAAACAGAGCTTGTGACTTCTCTTTGTCCCGGCGCATGGGACTGTACGTCAGGTACTTGGCAGAGCAAGGACTGTGCGTGCAGACAGCTATGGGCACTGTGGCTGGTAGCCAGGATCCTCCCAGCTCTGCTGCTGCAGGAAGGGACATGCTCCCTGCAAAGCTGCACGGGTTCAGGTGTGCAGCCGGCTCTCCTGCGGCACTCTGTGAGCTCAGCCATGCCCCGTGCCACGTTGCTGCTGCACCACACATGAAATGGAATCTGGCAGCCATCGAGTGCCAGGGTCCAGAGAGGCTCAGGGGAGCTGGAGAGGGCTGGCCAGAGAGCAGAGACCGCAGGGTGCACCCCGAGCTCGGCCGCCTTGCACCGCCCCGGAGGCTCCGCTTCCTCGCAGCCCTTTGTATTCTGAGCACAAGCGCCATTGACATGGGGCTGGAGCCCAGCCACGCATTCCTCCGCCTGGGCCAGGGCCTTTGTGGCCCCGCTTTCCAGGGCGAAAGTCCACTCCCTCTGTGTTCCCGGTGGCAGAAAGGCCCTCTTTGTGCATCTGGCAGCGTGCTCCCGCGGGGCCGGATTGGCACCAAGCAGCCCCAGCTGGGCAGGAAGTGGCAGGGAGGGGGGCGAGGGGGACCCTGACAAAGCAGCGGGTGGGACACGCAGGGTTAAGTGTCCCCGAGCAGGGATTAACCCTCCAGCTGCTGTGGCGTGGTCCCACCCCAGGGTGGAGGATGGCAGCAGCGCGTGCTCTGCGTGATGGCGGGGACGGAGCGCGGTGCTCCACGAGCTCTGGCTGTGACACAGCCATGAATGTCTCCATGAGACACCGGGACATCCCCACGAGATGCCTGCCGTGGGACACAGCACCCTGCTGCAGCCTCGAGGCGTTGGAGTGTCTCCGAGCTCCTTGCTTCTCTTGCAGGTCTCTTCCAGAGAGCCATCATCCAGAGCGGCTCCGCGCTCTCCAGCTGGGCGGTGAACTACCAGCCCGTCAAGTACACCAGCATGCTGGCTGACAAGGTGGGCTGCAACGTGCTGGACACGGTGGACATGGTGGACTGCCTGCGGCAGAAGAGTGCCAAGGAGTTGGTGGAACAAGACATCCAGCCGGCCCGCTACCACGTGGCCTTCGGGCCGGTCATCGACGGGGACGTGATCCCAGACGACCCAGAGATCCTGATGGAGCAGGGCGAGTTCCTCAACTACGACATCATGCTGGGTGTCAACCAAGGCGAGGGGCTGAAGTTCGTGGAGGGCGTGGTGGACCCCGAGGATGGCGTTTCGGGCAGCGACTTCGACTACTCGGTCTCCAACTTCGTAGACAATCTGTACGGTTACCCTGAGGGCAAGGACACCCTGCGAGAAACCATCAAGTTCATGTACACAGACTGGGCCGACAGGGACAACCCCGAGACGCGCCGCAAGACCCTGGTGGCCCTCTTCACTGACCACCAGTGGGTAGAGCCGTCGGTGGTGACAGCTGACCTGCACGCCCGCTACGGCTCCCCCACCTACTTCTACGCCTTCTACCACCACTGCCAGAGCCTGATGAAGCCTGCGTGGTCTGACGCTGCCCACGGGGATGAGGTGCCTTACGTGTTCGGGATCCCCATGATCGGCCCCACAGACCTCTTTCCCTGCAACTTCTCCAAGAACGACGTCATGCTCAGTGCCGTGGTGATGACCTACTGGACCAACTTTGCCAAGACAGGGTGAGCGGGGCAGGGTGGGGAGCGGGGTTGTGCTGGGGGTCTGCGTTTGAGGCAGGGTGGCAGGCCTGGTGTGAGCCCCCTGTACCTGGAGGTCCGTGGACCTGGCTGCTCGTGCTCCTGCCGTGGGCAGGGAGATTGCAGCCTGGCACGGTTGTAGTCAGCGTCAGCCCAGGGCGGGGCTCCAATCACAGCTGAGGGCAGGGGTGTGGAAGCCACTGGGTCACGGTTATCAGGGGTGAGGTTTGACTCAGGGTTTGCGGTGCTGCCCATCTGTGCCTCCCTGTGTTTATCTGGAGGTAGCCGGCTCTTTCGCCTCGCCTCTCCGGCTCTGCCCAGTGCTAGCTCTGTTTTGTCTGTGTCTCGCAGGGACCCCAACAAGCCCGTCCCCCAGGACACCAAGTTCATCCACACCAAGGCCAACAGGTTTGAGGAGGTGGCCTGGTCCAAGTACAACCCCCGCGACCAGCTGTACCTGCACATCGGGCTGAAGCCGCGGGTGCGCGACCACTACCGAGCCACCAAGGTGGCATTCTGGAAGCACCTGGTCCCCCACCTGTACAACCTGCACGACATGTTCCACTACACCTCCACCACCACCAAAGTGCCGCCGCCCGACACCACGCAGAACTCCCACATCACCCGCCGTCCCAACGGCAAGATCTGGACCACCAAGCGCCCCGCCATCTCACCCGCCTACAACAGCGAGAACGGCAAGGAGAAGTGGAGCCCGGAGCAGGAGGCGGGCACCCTGCTCGAGAGCCCCCGCGACTACTCCACCGAGCTCAGCGTCACCATCGCCGTGGGTGCCTCGCTCCTCTTCCTCAATGTGTTGGCCTTCGCCGCCCTCTACTACCGCAAGGACAAGCGGCGGCAGGACACGCACCGGCAGCCCAGCCCGCAGCGTGGAGCCGCCAACGACATCGCCCACGCTCCCGACGAGGAGATGCCGTCCCTGCAGGCCGGCCAGGCGCACCACGAGTGCGAGGCCGTGCCGCCCCACGACACCCTGCGCCTCGCCGCCCTGCCCGACTACACGCTGACGCTGCGCCGCTCCCCGGACGACATCCCACTCATGACGCCCAACACCATCACCATGATTCCCAACTCGCTGGTGGGGCTGCAGACCCTGCACCCTTACAACACCTTCGCCGCCGGTTTCAACAGCACGGGGCTCCCGCACTCACACTCCACCACCAGGGTATAGCTGCCCGCGGCCGGCGCACACACACGCACGCACGCACACGCACTCGGCAGACACTGGCAGAGGGACCGGCGGGAGCCCACGGACGGACGGGTGGCACGCACGGACGGTGTGACACCGAGCCCAGATCTGCGGGCCCTGGGCACCGCCGGCCAACCCGCTTCCCTCCCTGATTTCTTTCATTCCTTTCTAACTTTGAGAAGTGCTTCGACTCTCCGGCTCCCGGCAGGAGGGCCCCACCGGTGCACCGGGGCTGTGCCCCCAACCCACGGGGACACCGCATCCCCCGCGCCCGCCGAGCACCCCGAGACGGGCGAGCAGCGGTGCCGGACGTCCCTCTTGGAGGAGATTTGGCATCCAGAGCGCCGTGGATGAGGCTCCGTCACTGTGCCATGGTGCTAAGGGCAGAGGCAGCGGGCAGGGGCTCGGCCTCGCGCTGGGTGCGGGCGCTGGGAGCCGGGGAGCCGCCCCGCCATGGGGGACGTGGCACCTCTGCCCCCTCTTTGCGCTGCAGAGAATCTCTTTTGTGTCAGTCGTTTCTCTTTGCAGAGACGTTTTTTAAAGCAGATCTTTAGTTCTTTACACACTAACGGAGTCGCCGCGTTTTGTCCTTTGTAAAGATTTTAAACCAAGTGTTCTTGATATAAAATAAAAAGCCAGTTAGAAGAACCCCAGCGTGTGTGCGCGGTGCCGGCCCCGACACGGCCCCACGGCCCCAGTACCCGCGCACGGGGCCAGCGGGCACCAGGCACCAGGCAGGGCCCTGCCTCCCGCACCGCGAGGTCGCGCTCTTTTGTATTTTTGATATTCTCCCTCCTCTGTCACCCGTGCCCACGGATCTCAGCCAAAAAAAGCCCACTCTGGGGCCCGGCCACGGGTGTCCCACAGCCACTCCACCCCATCCCGGCCGCCCTCAGCCCTCTGCGGTGTCACCTGGTGGGGTTGGACGCGTGAGCGCTGCCGGAGCGCAGCCCCCCACAGCCGCCCTGCCCTGCTCCCCACCTCGCCACCACCCCATGACCAGTGCCAGAGCGTGCCTGCAACCATGGGGACATTGGGGACAGGGCACCCGCTCCAGGGCTGGGGCACCCGCAGAGCTGCAGGGAGCGGGGAGCTCAGGGCTGGACGTGGGGAAGGAGCTGCCCAGGAGCAATGAGGGCAGGGGTTGGCTTGGTCTCCAGCGTGGTCACCCTGGGCACAGGAGGAGGGGACGGGTCCCGTGTCCCCGCAGGGATGCCACCCTCAGCCCCGGTCCGGCTGGCAGACGCTGCCCCCACTGGCGGCCGTGACGCACCGGTGCCGGCCGATCCCACACAGCCCCACGCGGCCCCGCACAGCCCTGGTTTGGGGTGAGGGTGCGGGTTGGAGAATGTATTTATACCCTGTCACCCGCTCAGAGTAACAGATTCCAAATAAAACAGAAGTGATATTTTTAATAGCGGTGTGTCTTGCCTCTCCTTGAAATGTGCAGGGGACGGAGTGGAGCACGGGGACGCCCCAAAATGGGGGTTCCCACGGCCCCGACCCACCCAGACAAAGGTGCCACCTGTCCCCAGCACTGCTGGCGTTGGTGCTACGGTGGGGTCCCTGCATGTCCCAGCCCTTCTGGGTCCCCATGGCACTGCAGCCCTGTGCAGGACCTCACCAGCCCCTTAGATGTCCCACAGTGCCCCCTCCCGCCCTGCCCAGCCCCACTCCCCTCCCCCTGCTCACCGATCAGAAATCTGCTGGTTTCATTGCTTTTTAATGTAATTTCCACTGGAGTTGCCATGGCAACCAGGCATGGGGGGCCTGAATCGCCTCCAGGCAGCGCAGCAGCAGGGCCGGGCCAAGGGCTAGGGCTGGGGGGGCCGAGGGGGGCAGGCGCTGCTGCACGGGTGCTGCTTTTTGGGGTCCTCACTCCGCAGTCAGCACGAGGCAGGGGGCACCCGCGAGCTGCCGACCCTCTGCCATGGGGCTGATGGAGGGACGCCCAGCTGGTATCCTTCCCCACCCCAAATCCTGAGCCCGCGGGCCCACCCAGCGCTGCCCCGAGCTCAGTGCCCTCTGCTCACACCCATGCAGCGCTCCCATCGGAAGCCGCGTTCAGCGCCAGCTGCGGGAGAACTGGGATGGATGGAAACCCTGGAAACCCACACTGGTCCACGGGGGACGGGTTGCCATGGCGATGCCATCGCTCCGCAGCGCGGCTCCAGCACAGCCCGCTCACTGCGGTGCGGGCAACGGGGCCGGCGCTGCCCAGGGGGGTGGCAGCCCTCCCCGGGGACAGTGTCAGCCGCCCACCCTGCAGTCCCCTCCACGGAGTGAGGAGGTGGGATCCCGCCCCACAAACAGGAGCTCCCCCTGCCCTTCTGCACCCCATTCCTTGCCATCCCCACGTAGCTGCCCGGCCGCCCCAGCAGTGCACCCCGTGGTGCTGTGGGGACGCGGTGCCATTGAGCTCCTGCTTTTGCCACCTCCCCCAGCCTGCCGCCATCTGCTCTGTGTGTCCCCACCATCAGCAGAGAGCGGACACCGCGTCCCTGCGACTACACGTGGTGGACATCTGCGTGAGGACACGGGATACCCTGAGCTCCGAGGACGTGCTTGGATCTGAGGACAAAGAGAAGCGGAAGGGAACCGAAACGCGACGGCAGCGTGGCACGGGCAGGGCGTGAAGCGGCCGCTGTGTGTCCGCGATGCTCCGGGATCCACCGCCAGTGGGAGCACAGCGGCATCACCGTGTCCTAATCCTGGTCCGGGTCCTGGTCCGGGTTCCCCCTCCCACCTCCGGCTCAGGGCCCAGCCCCGCAGCAAAGCCGTTGCTCCACGAGCACAAAGCATTTCTGTGCTGTCTGCGCCCTTCCCGGCAGCGCTGACTCCCACGAGGTGGATCTGCGTCTTTGGGGACACCCGCGATGCCGTCAGTCCGGGCAAAGACGGCGCTGCCCCGCACCGCTGTGCGTCGGGGACGGTCGGACATCGATTCCCTCCGCGACACTCCGACCCCACAGCGCAGCCCACGGGTCGGTCCGGACCCGCACTCGGACGCCGTCCCGGGGCAGCTCCTCACCCGTACCCACGGCCTCGCACATCGTCACCGCGCTGCCAACCTCCGGATTGGCGTCACCACCCGAGAGCCCACGTCTGCTCCCGATCCTGCCCTCGGAGCACAGCCTGTCCCTGCCCGAGGGCTTTGCACAACGCTTTTGCTACTGTACAAAGGGCAGCAGCTGCCGATAGCGCCGACACATCCCCACCTGATGCACTCCGTCCTGGGGTCGCTGCTCGCAGTTTTCCGCCCCCATCCTCATCGCCATTCCCACCCCATTTTCATCCCCATTTCCATTCTTACTTCCATCCTCACCCCGCCCCACTCCACCCCATCTCCACCCTGTTCACATTCCCATTCTCACCTCATCCTCAGCCTCATTCCCATTCTCACCCCGTTCTCATCCTCACTCCCATTCCTATTCTCACTCCATCCTCATCCTCATCCTCA
>VXAB01004003.1:0-34290 GCA_013399175.1 Odontophorus gujanensis
TGTGGCAGCGCTACACTGGTCCGTGAAGGATAGGGCCGCGTTGCTGCGGCCCCGGGGGCTGAGTTTCCTCGGAGCCGGGCAGAGCTGTGTGAACGCTGCGTAAATCCCTCTGCAAAAATAGAATCAGGTGTAGCGCTGAGCACCTCGCGGTGTGGGAACGGAGGGGAACGTTCTCCAGCCGGAGGCCATAGTGCTGGGCTCACGCTGTCCCCTCCTGTGGCCTTCTCATCGCCAGGAAATGGCCATGGGTGCAGCATTGCAGCAGTCCCCGGCCTGGATCTGGGAGGGGTCCTGGTGAGCAGTCTGTCCTGGGTTCTCGTGGTGTATATGGGATGGCCCAGTGAGTGAGCATAGGGATTGTGGTTGGGCAGGAAATAAAAACGTGTAACGCGTCTTTCCCTGCGATTGTAGTAATTCTTATTGCTGATGAGAGCTGAGGTTGGGCTTGGTGTGCTGCAGACCGCCTGACCACGCCGGGTTTGGGGCAGGGGGACAACCCCAAGGGGCAGCACAACCTCAAAGCAAAGAGCCCAGCGATCCCTGGGGCGAATCACCCTCCCCCAGGAGCACAGCATAGGTGCCGAGGGCATTCCTCACCCCGTTACCCTTCTGGGGGCTTATGCGTTTCACCTCTTTTCTCTCTTTTCCATTGCATTGATGCATGCAGCGTCTGAATCTCCCGCAGTCAGTGCTAAGGAAGGCAGGGTAGATGGCTTTCTTCAAGACGTATGAAATGATGCTCATGCCAGGAAATCACTTTGCGTTGGCTGGCTCCACAAAAGGGATGGTTTACAGTTGCACCCTGCTGTGTTTGTGATGAGCTTTGATCACCTTCTGCAGAGAGGGACTGAGATCCAGCGTGAAGTCTTTTGAGAAGTGCCAGTGGCTGCCTCTGACGCACACTGAGGGCATAAGCATAAGGGCTGAGGTGGGAAGACTGGTTTGAAGATGAGCACAGAAAAGTGATTCTGTTGGGAATAAATTCAACTTGCAGGCACAACTTGTGGGAATGCAAATCTTCCTTTTTGCACCTATGATATAGAAGCGGATGTCTAAGAAGAAGGCTGGCCTGCGAGCACTTGGGTGTTCTGGATTGCAGTGAGCTCTTTTCGGATATTGTGAGTGCATATACTCACAGCAGATCTACGTGGCTCATCCTTGGCTAGCCCCCATCTCCACTGTGAAATCACCAACAGAAAAGTCAAGCTGAGGGTAGGGTTGTTTGCCATGAGTCAAAGGAAATTCTAAAAGCCCTGGCTTCCCAGTTTTGCTCCTGAGCAACACCTGAAAGCTCTGGCTCTATTTTTCAAGTTTTAGAGAGCTTATTGTCCAGTGTGATGGAGGCAGAAGGGAGATCTGACAGCAAAAAGCCCTCTGATTTCAGTCTGCACACTTAGACTTGAAAATTTGTGTAGGAAATTGCCGGGCCTTCATACAGTGTTTGTGGATCCAGTGGTGAGAAGGGATGCACGGGGGCTGTTGAAAATGGGTTAGTTTTCTGGGCCAATTAAGTGAAAGGTGCAGGTGCAAAATGAAGAAAAACAGCAGCTTGTGTGCATGTTTAATAGATGATGTTTTCCTTGCAGAGATGTGTGCTGTACGTTCGTGACCTGATTCCTCAGCCTGCACAACGAGCAGGGGTTGTCAAAGCAATCGTACATCTCTGGTTCTGGATGCGGCTGATGAATTTCCTATGCAAGTTGATTCTTGTCCAAATACTTTCCCAATAATGTTCTCCATAAGCTGCCTGATGTATTCCTGCCTTTCAGATTCTTTAACTTGAAGTTCAGTTTGTGAGTGTGGGCTGTTGCCTCGATTGCACTCTTAACACACCATCGTGGCTGTGCAGCAGGATGCTCACCTGCACTGAACTAGGTGATATCTGTGTGTTTATCTCTGAGATATCAGCACCCTGCTGAGGATGGGTATGTTGTCAGGCATCTTGTGGGCCTGCACAAACAGCGCAGTAAGCAGTGCAGTCACTTCCTTGCAGCACCTCGGACCTGGTGTATGGATTGGTTCAAGTGGGAGGAACTGCTTTTCATTTGTTTTTATCACACTTGCTCATCTTATCGCTGTCTTCAGCAAATAAAGCAGTGCTCAGAGTAAGAAAACATATGATGTATTGGCTGGTGAAATCAACATGTTCTTTCATACAAGTACAGCTGCAATTGGGAATTGCTTCTCCCAGATGTGCAGGGGAAGCAGCTGATGCAGACCACCTGGGTGCATTTGAGGGGTTGGTGTTGTGATCCTGGTGCGCTTGGGGCAAGGTATAAGGGATGCAGTACAGTGCAGTGAGAACTGGCAGAGGAAGATGAACTTAGAGGTAACTCAGTGATCTTACTGAGCTTCAAAAGCTGATACTGAAAAATGCCTCTGTAGGTCACCTTCCTTGCAAGCAGCAGAGAGGCTGAGTAGAAAAGCAGCAGGAGATAAGAGGAGTTTGAGTAGCTTTTCTTGTACTGCTGTCTCAAGGTGAGATGTCATTTCAGTAGAACTTGCTCTTAAGGAAAGAACTGTAGCATTTCTGAGCAGTGCTGGAGAACTGTGCCACGGTGCAGTGATTCCAGGGGCTGGGCAGGCTCTGCAGTGCATCCCCAGGCACAGAGCAGAGGTGTCTGTGCTGGAGCCTTTCTGCCAGCAGGTCCGTGGCCCTAGCAGATGGGCTGGCCAGCTCCAGTTAGGGCATGGGATGAGCACAACAGTGATGGGGAGCACAGTGAACGGAGAAGGACGTTTTGTAGGACATCCTGTGGGAACTGTGCTTTGCAGGACTTCTGCGTGGACGTGAAGTTGGGATGGTACTGACTCACAGGGTCTGTGTCTGTGACTGTGGGTTTTTCAACTGTTTTCTATTACAGATGACTGAGAGAAGGGCATACTGGGACCTGTGTGTCCATGTAATGCAGCTTCCTCATAAGGACTGCTGTTGTTAAGTTTTTTAAGCCACCGTGTGAGAATCAGTTTCTACGGAGGAAGCGATTTTGCTGGCTGTGTTTAGGATCTGCTCATGCCACGCAGTGAAGCTGGTTTTATCCAGGGTCGAATATGTTGACTCAATTTGTTGATGTGGTTCATTATAGAGCGTTCACAGGCTCCAAGGAAGCAGCAATTGAGGCATCCAAATCAATTGGCTAAGTCAGCTGCGTGACCCCCTGTCTGCTGGTCGAGGCTTCCTAACACACTGAAGGGCCATTTTGGTGCTTTTATTTCCATCTTCTCTCAGGGAGGGTTTTCTAGTGCTGAAGCTTTGTTTCAGCCTGAATTTGGTTGTTTTAAGCGGTGCTAAGGTGCTCAGGGGAAGCTAAGAACCAGCAGATAGCTCATGAAGATTTCTAGGTGATCTTTAAGGTCCCTTCCAACTTGAGCCATTGTGATTTCTCAAGGCTTTGCAGAAGCGTGGGCTGCACAAGGAGCCCTGCATACCCTTGTGCATGCAGCTGTCACTAGCCCAGACCTCATTTGTGTGCTTTGGTATGTCGGATAACTTGCATTTTAGCAGGGACCTTTAGGAAGCTGTATGCATGTTTTGTGCTGACCTTCCGTTCACATCTGATGGAAGAGGCAAAAGATGGAAGCAGTTATCTAGCAGGGCAGGAGTAAGGCTGTACGAACTGCTGTCTTAGATCCTGAACTTCATCTGAAACTGGACTGTAGAGCAGAATAGCAGAGTTCTGGTTCTTCTTACTACTGACAGCACACCAGTAACTTTTCCAATTGCATTTTGCCATTCTTTCTCCTTCCAGGCAGTAGAAAATATAGGCAATAGTGGGTTGTAAAGAGGCTTCTTTTGTTCTCCCCATCACAAACTTGTTACAGTGAGCCACTGGCGTATGTATTGAAAACTTATAAGTTCAGCTTGCATCCTGATATGCTTTGGTCTCTGAGCTTGTACAGTGAGCGGGCTCCCTGTCTGAACAAAGAAAAGGTGGTTTGTAATAACACTGGATGGTCTTGAAGTGTCTGATGGCTGCTTGCTATTTTTAAGTTTTAACAAGGAGTGTTCTTGATGAACCACAGGTTGTGCGCCTGTGCCAGAACCCAAAGCTGGCCCTGAAGAACAGCCCTCCCTACATCCTGGACCTTCTGCCCGACACCTACCAGCACCTCCGGACCATCCTGTCCCGCTACGAGGGGAAGATGGAGACCTTGGGAGAAAACGAGTACTTCCGTGTGTTCATGGAGAACCTGATGAAGAAGACCAAGCAGACCATCAGCCTCTTCAAGGAAGGGAAGGAGCGGATGTATGAGGAGAACTCTCAGCCTAGGTAATGCTTTCCAGTATTCGTGATCCAAATGTGCTTTAGTGAACGGATGTCTGCTGGGTGACATGTCTGTGCATGAAAACAGGCTGATGAAATGTAAGGCTAAGCGTAGAGTTTCAAGTAAAATACACTTGGCTCTATTGAAATCAGAGCACAGAGTATGTGTTCAGAGCACACATGGTGCTCGTTGTTGCGTAGTTCAGGTTCGTTAGGTGCATGTGAACAACCAAATCTGCTGTGGAAAGGTCTTGTGTTCCTTTTGCAAGGATGATAAGGTGCAGAATGGCCTTTCTGGCAGTTTTAGGAAACAGAAGAATGTTCTGTGTTATGTAGCAAAGCAGTTATCTTTGGGCTTTGTCTGGAACGTGAGGAGTGCTGTGCTGTACTTGAAAAGGCTTCATCTTCATCTGGCTTTAAGGAGAGCTAGGGCAACTTAAGAGGAAGGGTAAAGCTTTGGGAAACATTGATCTTATGCATTTGTCCACGTGTTGGCAGCAGGATGTAATGGACAGAGGCATACAAAGCGTGCACTTGTTGTTTAAATCTCATTTCAGCTTTCTGCAGCAGGCACTGAATTAAAAAACAGTGGAAAAAAAGTGAAACAACCCAGTAGCTGAACGTAATTGCTCTGGGGAGAATATGTGGTTAACGCCCTGGCAACTACTTGCTTGAATTACTTTGGGGTAAAGAAAAAAGAGAAGTGCTGGCACATGTTTCTGGTATATATCGAGCTCTCTGTAGGATATTCTCTACTGCTGAACTCCAACACGTCTGTTAGAGGGGCTGTAGAAGCTGCTGTTCGTGCTGTTTGATTTCTCATTGCCAGTGATGAAGAATGAATTCAGAAATAAAAAACTCTTTTTGATTTGCTGTTGAGCATCGCTTTGTCACATGAGGCTTGCAGTTAGCTTGCTGGATGCAGGGCTTGGGAGTGCAAACGGGGCACCTTCATGTGATCTGATGGTCTCCTCTAGAAGAAATTTTGTTTTCTATGTAGGCCCACAACAATTGAAGTCTGAGACTCCTGCTTATTTTATTGGCTTGTTCTTTGAGATGGTGACAGATGGATGATTGTTGTAGACAATGGTTTTACAGTGCAACAGGTTGCTTCTTAAATATCTAAAGTAGCATTTATTGCTTATGGTTTGTATGTTGCTGTCATGTAATATGGGTGGTGCTGTTTTCTAGAACGTTCACTGTTGCCCCCAGAAATTGACTGAGGGTACATGAAACCCTTCAGGGTTTATCTGCTGCTTGTTCTGGTTAGCTGTGCGTGTGTTGTGATCCGCCAGTCCTAAATGTGAAACATCCAATGGAGGATAGCCTTGTCAGTAGGAGGTTCAACCTCTCCCCTCCTGTCCCTTGTTATTACAGAGAGAAGCAGATAAATGTTTTCAGAGTTAACCATCCTGGAAAAGGATGTGCTCCAACAGATTGGTAAAAGGAGCAGGAGGATCCAAATGAATGAACTGAAAACGGGTTCCATTAGAGGTGACAGGAGTCTCTGGGGGTTGCTAATTGTGCCATTTATAAACAAACAATTTACCAGAGGGGCAACTGCAGTGAGACTTACAGACCTAAGTGTGAAAGAGAGCCACATCCCAGCTGGTGTCACGGCATCTCCTTTTTTGCTTTTTGCTCAGCCCAGGAAGCAGCAGTTACTGTTTTGGCACAGAGGGTGAAACATGCTTGTCCTGGGGCTGGTAACGAGAGTGGTAACTTTCTCAATTCTCTAATGTGTTGTAGAGAAGAAGGAGGGTGTGCATGTGAACCATATGCCAGTTCAGGAGGTAGCTCTGCCCGAGGAACGCTGCTGCTGGTTCAGCTATAGGGAATCTGCTAACTAATAATAATAAAGCTGGTAACTTTAAATGCTGTTCTTTCGTTTCTTCTTAAATCCCAATCAAAGAAATGCTGCCATCTGTGCTCCTTATGATTCGAGAGGTAAGATGTTCTTACCTTGTTAGGAGCTGAAGAAAAAAAACACCAAAACTGGTGTGGTTTTTTGTGCGTGTGTTTTCTTTTTTTTTTTTTTTCCNGTTTTTACCTTGTTAGGGGCTGAAGAAAAAAAACACCAAAACTGGGTGTGTTTTTTTGTCGTGTTTTTTTTTTTTTTTTTTTTTTTTTCCTGTCTGTAAGCATGAATGAGTTCAAATATCCGAAGCGTGGGAGAAACTTTCTGGAAGCTTGTCAGCATCCTGCAGAGCAAACAAATATAACTCGAATCTGGTATTCATTGGAAGCATACTCATGGCAGTGTGTGCGTATATATGTGTATATAAAAAATCTGTCTTGCTCTTGATCTTCTGTAAGCTCACTGCTAATGTTGGTCTACAGTGTTTGGAAAACATGCCTTTAAAAATCTAATGTGGTGTACTGAGTAATCACTTTTTCTTGACTTTTTCTGCCCTTTTTTTTTTTCTTCTTCTCCTGTTGTCCTTGAAGCTTCTTTCTTCCTGTCTTCCAGATTTAGCGTTGGGTTTGTTTCCTGTTGTGCACGCTGTTGTTTTCCTCCCCCCACAGTCTCTTGATGTAAAGCAAATGCACTGTTGTGACATTTGCATAAGTAGCGTGCAAACCGTGCAGGTGTTTGCTGCTAGCAAATGTGTCAGCCATTAGAAATGCCCCAAGTCTCTGAGGTTGGAGGAGCACCTTTGTCTCAATCTCTTGAGCATCAAAGCAACCAAAGCTGTTTTTCTTATTTCTAAACCTCTTTGTGTCTTTGCTCCAACCTTACAGAGTCTCTCCTGCGCGTCCCTGTGCGGTGGGCTGAGGCAGAACTGGAGCTGCAGGAGTGCTGTGTCTCGTGGCTGCCCGTGCTGCTCTGTGCATTCCTCAGTGCTGCAGGATGTGTGTCAGGCAGTGTCAGTGCACTGCCGTGTGTGTGCTCCGAGCAGGTTGCGTGGGAGCAGAGCACGGATGCTGCTCGGGGTTTGCTGTAAGGCAACCTTAGCTTAAAGTCCACAAATAGAAGTAATTTAGCATTTAGATGTCGAAAAGTGCACTTGTGCAGAGCACAGCACAAGCCTTGGTGTGTTATTCTGACGTTCAAACAGGGTTAGGACGGGCTCATATGCGCGCCCGCAGAACACACGGATGTGGGTGAGTCTTTGTTCTTTCGTTTTTAGTCCAGCTGCAATTGTAGGGCTGTTAAATGCTCTCCTGTGTCATACCTCAACGGTCAGCCTGCTTGTCAGCATCCCCCTCTGGGCTGCCCTGGTGGTTCACACAGCACTCAGGGCTTCCTTTCTGTCCTTGGGCCTGGCTCTGCAGCAGTGCACTTGGGTGTGGACGTTCAGCTGACACTGGTACTAGCTTCCTCAGACTCACAGTGCAGTTCTTGCAAGGGGAACTTGCTTGTTTATTTTAATAGCAGAGCTTTAAAGATAACCATTTAAATTCTGCTTTAGGTCACTTGCGTTTCTATTTAAAAGTTAGCACTCTTAAGGGTGCTGTGTGTGCACTTCCTGACTAATCGAGTATGCGTGGTGACTTCTTGTTTCTGCTTATAGACTGAGCAGGCACGTAGATGTGGTGACTTCTGAATAGGTTTTCTTTTTTAGCAGAGGTGCTGTGTTACTCCAAGCACTGTCTGTTGGCTGCTTGTTGTGGTTGCCCTCACTAACGGGCTCCTTGGTCTCTAAGAACAAACTTATGTTTGAGAATCTGCTAGGCTACGAGGGTAACATCCGCAGGGTTTGGTGTTGGGATCAAACAGTATTTCAGGAGCTCATCCATCATTCTTAATATTTTTTCATATGCTGAAGGTGAAGTGTGCAATATTCCCTGACTGTGCTGCAGTAACCAGCAGTGTTCTTGAGGATGCAAACATTTCTGAATGTGCTGGCTTGTATTCTTCATAGATCCTAATGCAGAAAGTGTTTAAGACTCATTAAAAATGAAGAAGTAACGCACCCAGAGGCGAAGCTTGTCACCTATACAGCCAAAGCAGTGCAACAGGAGCAATTCTGTACAGGTTTCCCAACAGGTCAACACACGAAGGACCTGCAGTGGGAGCTGTCTCTCAGTTGGGAGAGGATAAACTGGGGCAGAGTGTCTCATGTTCCGTCGTGAATCAACTTTACTGAGCATGTTAAAGCGTCTGCCATGGGGGGAATTCGGAAGACGTGTTTCCTGAAGAAAATCAGACCATTGTGAATGTTCCCACGTGAGAATGTAGTGGGTGGGGGCAGGTGAAGGGAGAGGTAATTACTCAGGATATCGTCTGATTGTATAGGAAATAGCAGGAGTGATTTGTGCAAGCTGAGCTTGCACGCCCCGATAAGCAGTTAACAAAATTAATGTATTTGTAGACAAAGTCGGATGGGGAGTGGCATAAACCCTGTCTGTATTTAACTGTTGCCTTCCTGACAGAAGGGATGCTGGCTCAGCAGGGTTTTGTATTCTCCTTCAGCTTGAGTATGGGGATTGATTCAGGCAGGGAAAAGCTACTGGTATTTCATGTGTGCTAGGAATGACCGTACGTGTCCCTGAAGGGGAAGGAAACGCATGAAGAATGACTTGGAATAACTACTGGAATGTAGCAATTCAGAAAGCATTGGTGCAATGCCATGACCCAGGAAAGCCCTCCAGAGGAGGTTATGCTCTGATCACGTAGTTGGGAGTGCTTCATACACACACACTCACAGTCTGTGCAGCTCGAAATGTGAAACTTCAGATGGTGCCCGGGTCCTCCTGCCGCTTCCTTCTAACACGGGGAAGACTTTTATTTTTTTAAACAAAACCCACTAGTGTGAAGTCTACATCTGCATTTAAATTAGAACATCTTAAAGAAAAGAGCAGGCTCCAAAGCTGCCCACAAGAAAGGTTTCCCTGCCAGGCTCCAGCATATGAGTGCTAACTAACTGCTTATTACCCAAGGAGAAATTCATTATCATTTAAATGTTGTTGGAGAGAGGAATGCGAATGATTTCTCTTTAACTCTGCTTTAAACTGCTTGTTGAGGTGATAATTACAGAACTCAGATAAGGTTTGCTATAATTGGCATAAGCTTTCGGTCAGAATTTGTACTGCTGTCTTGAAAATCTGTTTATGGGCCAAGGTAACCTTCCAGCTTATTGCACAATGGGGAAGTGAACTTTTTGTTCTTCTCAAGTCTGTGTAAAGCTTTATGCAAGGCCAGCTCTGTGCCTGGTGCACGGCGATACCAGAGGAATGACCTCCTAAAATGTGGATAGCTCTGATGCTGGCCAGGTGTGATTCTGCTTCTTGGCAGCTGTGATGTGTTCCTTGGGTGCTCAGCTTGCGTGCACAGGGCCAGGTCATCATGTTTGGGGTTTCGGTGGGTTTGAGGAGGGCTGTAGTTGTTTTTCTGTTGGCAAGCAGCGTTGCATTGCATGGAGCTTTGCAGGACTGTAGGGCAGCACTGGCACAGCTCCGCTTGCTGTGGTCACAGCACCTTCGGCAGCGTGGGTTTAGTGAGAGAAGCCTCAAACCTGCAGAATGGATCAGCTGTTTTTGCAGCTTTATAAAGAACGAAACAGTGAAGCCTGCACCCATTTAAACCAGAAAGTGAGTTGGAAGTGAAACTTGTACGAGCAAGTCACAATAAGCGTGTTGCTTGCTTCCCTGACGAGCTGCTCCACAGAACCAAGGTGGCTTTAGCAGAGCCTGCAAAATGCAGTGAATTCCCTGCTGGGCGATGCCTGGGTGCTGCTGGCCATGTGTTTTGCAGGTCAGGACCTGGCGCTGCTTGCAGGAGGTGACTTCTGTTGAACTAGCAGTAGTTAACTGGAATTTCATTCACTTCCTGTGTTGCAAGTTTTGCTGAAAGTAGTTCCGTTGTGGCTATTTTTAAAACCGATCACTGTGTGTAGAGGGCTCTGAAAGCTGTTTGAGTGATGAAAGTCAGCTTGGGAGCCCCTCGAGCATTCCCACTCACTGCTGACTGCGCAGCCTGGCGCTTTGTGCTGACACGAAGATGAGAACCCGGTGCTGTGTGCTCGCAGGAGATCCCATGCAGTTGTTCCTTCTGGGACCAGGTGCAGCCACCTAGCTGCCGACATGGGCCAGAGCTGCTGCTGGTGCATAGCTGCTAACAGCTGAAACGCATCTGTTACACCATAACCTCATGCCTCTGTGGTTTCTGAAACGTGAGTTTGACTTGTTGGAGCCTTGAAAAAGGCTGACTTTTTCAAACTCTTAATATATAAAGTAATTGTAGGGAGAAAAAAAACAACCAACCGACCAAAACAACGATCTGGCTGCTTGCAGGAGCCAAGGGCTGTGGTTTCATTATTTAATACTGAAGCTTGTGCTTCCGTTTACCCACGTGGGTACAAACCCTGTCTGCTGAGTGCCATCCTGAATGTAACTACACGTTAACCTCAGGAGTGAGAGGGTGGGAAACTTGGGTTCTCTTAGTTGCCATCTCTCGCAGTAGCACTTAGTGGACAGTGCTCTTCAATAATGAGCAGGTGATTTTAAATTCCCCATTCCAGATCCCAGCTCTGCCTGTGCTGCAGCCACCTCGCCTGCAAGATAAGGTAAATCACTGGTTTTTTTTTGCCTCCAGGAGGTCCAATATGACCTCATATTCAGAAGTGTGTCCAAGGCCTGAAGGAAGCCCTGTCCATCAGTGGCGTCTGTGGGATGTGATTACAGGAAAACAACCATTAATTGCTCCACTGCTGAAATAATCGTGGTGAACTGACAGCTCACTGTGATCTCTTCCCTGGGCTGCAACCATACAGCTGCAGTGCTGTGGGTCCTATTGGACCCTGAGTTGATTACAAAAATGCACTTTTTTACAGCAGCAGCAAGGAGTAACACAGCCATCAAAGTGTTTTACGTTGCTTTCACTGAGCAATCATCTCCTTTCCAGGCCACCACATCAGTGCTGGGTTTCTAAAGAAAGAGTGCAGTGTATGGGATCTGCCCTTGGGTGCGTGTGTTAGTTCTGGGGAAACACAATCAGAAACTGCACCGTCTCCCTTAGGAGCCCTGACTTGCAGTCAATGGGTTAGTGTTAGCTGCCCGACACTCCCACATCCTCTCTAATGCTTTTCTTCCTTAATTTTCCATCAGGCTAAATAAGCGTGCTTTGCTTTCATAAAAAACACTAGTCATTTTTCCATGGGCTGAGATTGCACTTCATGTTGAGATGTGTTTCGGGTTGTACCCTTTCAAACAGCCACGTTTGCATATGGAAAGCCTTCTCTTTGGTTTTGAGTAGGATGGTTTTACTGAAACTTAGGTGCCCTGGTTTGAGCTTGTTACCCTCTTAGTTTTCATTACTGTCTTGCACCTGAGCTCAGCTTGCTGCTGATTTTTACGAAATACAGCACTGAATTTTGTTTCAGGGCCAAGGTGGAAGGGTGGCTGTCTTCTTCCCTTGATGAAATCTTTGCAGCCTGTTCCTAAAGATGCTGAGCATTGCTTGTGCAGACCCCCTGCTCACGTCAGTGGGAGCGCAAATAGAAAATCCCTCTGGAAATTCTTACGTAAGAAATGCATGCAGTAACTTCCAAGAAATTGAAGCCTTTTTTAGTTGGCTGTCTTGTGACAGCTCCTCATCCCTCCTGCACAATGCTGTGTGGAGTAGTTTTGTGGCCCTGGTGTGTACTGCAGTGCTGAGCCAATGGAGAAGGAGCAGGATCATCCCATGTCTGCTGGCTCGCTGAGAGATGCTGGAAGACAGTGGCAAACCTCTGGCTGGCTCTGGGGAAGAGGCAGCGCTGCCCTCACGTTGCCTCAAGGTAAGGTTGATGTAGTCCTGAGCCCGTGAGGTGCTGTACAATTGTGGATTAATTGAACTAATTGCCACACTGCTGCAGCAAGAGGCGATGCTGAGATTAGAGCGGTCCTCTGCTGCTAATGCCTTTGCAAGACCGAGCCTGTGCAGAGGAAAAACGCTTTGTCGAGCAAACAGGAAACTGGAGGAGAGATCTCTGCTCGGGCTCTGGGGGAGGGAGCAGCCCTGGTGTGCCTGGAAGTGCCCGGCCGACCTCCAGGCTTCCGCTGCAGTGCATGGAGCCGAGCAGGAAGGAAGCAGAACAACAGCAGCGCTGGGGGGACATAACCCGCACAGCCACTGGCCTGCAGCTGAGGAGCTGGGCCATCACAGCCTCCCCGAGGCACTGCTGCACAGAGCCCTTGGTGCTGCAAAGGCAGCATGGTGTTGAGGATGTCACTGCAGCTGAGGAAGCCCTATTGGTGTTGCTGCCTGTTAATAATGTGCTAGAGCTGCAGGTGTTCATTGGTAATATATTTGGTTACAGCATGGAGTGGAAATGGTGTTGGGTTCCTGTGCTTTCGTTCTTCGTGCATGTGGTTGATTCTGTACCTGTGGCCTTTGCATGTGTGTGTGAAGCTGCTCGCAGGCAGTGTGAGATCCCACACAAACAGAGCTGTTGCTGTGCCTCCAGACCCAACCGCTGCATGGAGTCGCGCCGCAGTTCTTCTTTTGAAGCTGGTGCAGGTGTTGCTTTCAGCAAGGAGAGCCCATTGATGTGGGCCGTGCTCCCTGGGTAACAGGTGCTGAAGTTCCTCGGATAACCAGCGGGGTTTAGGTGCCAAGCTGTGGCTGGCAGAGCTCTGGGGCAGCTTGTGGTCTGCCAACTGTGTGGTGGGGGCTCTGCTGGTTTCTAAGAAACGTGGAAGAACTCTGCAGGTCTGTGACCAAAAAGATTTGGGATTTTATGACCTAGATTGTTTAAGTGTTCGTTGAAAACATCACCACATTTTGTGGGTGAACGCTTGTTTCTGTTGAGCTGCAGAGATAAGGACAGTTACTGATGTCATTTAAATAAAATACCATCAAAATCAGTAACCACTGATATGCCAATGGAGTTGTGGTCACAGACTGTGAGCATCACTGTAACTGTGAGCATTCCCTTGGTCTGTGCTCATTTACAAATGTATCTCTTGGCTTGTTCAGATAAAGCAGTGCACTTTTTAAAGAGAACGTGACTGTAGCACAGGGTTGGTAACTAGTTGCTGTCTGCAAGCTGGTTTCTAACCTAGAGCTTTCTGCAGTGCTTACAGCCCGTGCTCTTCCTGTTTTTGTTTACAGAAGATATGACTCAATGTTTGTACGCAATGATGGCAACCTCAACCTAAGACCTGAAAGTATTTGGGTCTTAGAAACCTTTCTGCAAACCCCTCAGTGTGTGTGTGTGTCCTGTAAAGTTATTTGTTTATCCACTCTGAAGGAAGCTGTCCTCTGCCTGCCTGCTGGGCTCAGCTCAGTGCAGGCACTTCCTGAAGCTCAGCGAGGGGAGAGGGCTCTCACACTGAAAGGAGTGAGCACACACAGGAACGTGGTTTATCTTCTTGCAGTGCACCCACTTGCTTTCTGTTGGACTGTGCCCTTGTTCCCATAGCTTGTTTCTCACCCCATTGTACCCTGCCTTCTGCAGTGTGTGGGAGAAAACACCTGACATGGTTTTCCCTCCTATTCCTGAGTGTTGTACATGCTCACTCCAAGCAGGATTAGGATCTTTTCACAGGTAAGTCCCTTTTCACACATTGCAGTGCTGAAGGACCTCAGTGCCTTCAGGCTTCTGCTGCTCTGGCACTTGGGATCTCGCAGCAGTGTGCCAATGCCCCTTGACCTGCTGAGGTTGCACGCAAGCACTGCTCCCTAACCCTTCCAGGAAACCCTTCAGCATTTTCTGCAGTCCCTCCACATCAGCTCACACCTCTGCTTTTATAAGCAGAGCGGATACAAGTTCCATGTCTCCTTTGTTGCTTGAGTTGGGATTAGATGTCTCAAAGTAGCACGGCCTTTGTGTTTCCTCTGTGTTCTGCCATGAGCTGTCATCTTGTCTCATTTTATGAAAAAGAGAGTTTTTGGGAGAGGGATGGAGAAGCAAGCTGTGGGGCTGCAACCCCATAGTTGGCAATTATTTTAGTGTATACTAACCCAGAACAGACACAACCTGTGGGCTTCCCTGTGGGTGAGCTCACCTTTAAACCCTTTCCCCTGTAGGACTGGGGATGTGCCTTCCTAAAGCAGGGCGTGGGGACTGATACTGGCACTCCAAGGTATGAGGCAGAGGAAGCAGTGTGACTGGGAACTGGGACAGCAATGGGGTGGGGGGGCTTCCCACAGCCCCTCTCCTGGAAGCTCGCTGAGATGTACAACAATGACAGCTTCTAGCTCAGCGTTTATAGGATCAGATCCTACATCTGCTTTAAAACGCACACATTTTGGATGGGTGATGCATCCAGGGGAGGGCTGCTGGAAGGAGCAGCCTCCAGAAGAGCATCTGGGTGGTTTTAACATGATTTTCAGCGCCTGGTGGTGCTGCATGGATAAAATAGCAAGCACCAGAATCCCTTGTGGTGTAAGGACTGCTGAGACACAACGTGCATGTGAAAACGTAACGGGGAGAGAGGAACGCTGCTGCCAAAGAAGCAGCTGAGCTTTGCAGCCTGCAGTCTGTTGTGTCAGCTTGCTTGGTGTCCCACCAGTCTGTGCCTTTGGCTGTCAGTGCAGTCTCCTGACCAGACCCAGTGAGAAGAAGTGTCCAGAGGAGAAGCTGTCCTTCCCCATGTGATGCTTAGTTCCTTCTTTCACCTCCCAGCATGTGATGTGGGGGATAAAAAATGCCTCTGGCCTGGAAATACCCAGATCTCTTTTCTGCAGCTCTGTTTACATAGCTTCTAGAGGGTGTTAGCAAGGCGGGGGGGGAGAGGAGCATCAGTGTCCAACCCTCTAGTTTTATGGTTTTGTTTCCCTCTTTTTAACGATTTAATAGAAAATTAAAAAGATAAAAATAATTTGCGTTTCTTACAGGCACGAATCGTGCAAAACCACGTCTTTCTTTCCTAAAAGAAACATTGATTTTTTGTGATCCTTTTGCAGGCGTAACCTGACGAAGTTATCCCTGATATTCAGCCACATGCTGGCAGAGCTCAAAGGTATTTTCCCAAGTGGGCTCTTCCAAGGAGACACTTTCCGGATCACCAAAGCCGACGCTGCAGAATTTTGGAGAAAAGCTTTTGGGGAGAAGTAAGTTTCTGGCTGTGCATAAACATCAGAGGTGTGACAACACACTGGGCACCAAACTGTGTGTTTTCAAGGTTGATGGATGAAAGGAGCTATTGGGGGGACCCCTTAGGTCATTTGGTGTGCTCTCTTGGATGGGGTACGGGGTTGTTCCTACAGTGTATTTTCCAGTTGTTGGTCCTGTCTTATTTTAGATGTGCTAAGTGATGGGTCCTTCCCTCTTTCCCTCACAGACTGTTGGACTGTCACAAGGTTTCTCTGGATTATTCAACTTAATTTAATTCCTTAACTTCTAAGTGAGCTCCACGAACAATGCAGAGTAATCTTTCTCCTTCCAGAGCTTGACGTGCCCCCAATATTAGTTGTCCTCAAGCTAAGCCATCGTATTAAATTCTTTCATCTCCTCTCCAATTAGTCTTTCCAATCACTTGGGCACCTTTCTTCTCCATTCTCTGAACTTCTGTCAGCTTGCATGATGGCTTTGATAAGCTAGAGTGAAGGAGAAAGTTAAGCACAACGTATATTTAGGTGTAAACAGTTGAAATGTCAGCTTTGATTTCTGTGTCTAATGAAACGCTGAGTAAATGAACCTCAGAGGTGTCCACAGCAGTGTTCAGGGATTAAAGTTAATGGAATTAGGCACGGCTTTTAAGTAAGGTACTTCACATAAAGAGTTTAATTAGTAGCTGTCAGAACAAAAAGCTGTAATGTATTTACTCACGTATTTGGTTGTCTGAAGCTACACGCATTCTTTTCATGTTTCTGTTCCACTTGATATTCTAAAGGAAGGAATATATTCCTTTAAACAGGAGCCTGTGTTTGGGTTGCTGATTATCTTCCTGCTCCTGTTAATGCCTGTTCAGAGAATTGCTTGCAGCTTTTCTGGCTTTTTTTTAACTGTCTGCACCTCTACTTATTGTTAACTCCTTCTCTGCCAGCTGGAAAACTATTAAACTCTTACAAAATGACAGTGATGTGTACAGCCCATGCTGTATATAAACACTGACACAATGGGACAGCAGAAAAAGAGAGAGGAAAAAGCAGAGATGGACTTCAGATGCCAGAGATTGTATTTGCAGGGAAAATTGGCTAAAGTATGCTTGGCTGTTAATTTCCTTCAGCACCAGCAAGTCCTTTGCTCATACAGCATGGATAAATCTCTTGTGGCTAACGGTGATTTTCCTTCTTCCATTATTATGACCTGTGTGCTCCACAAATAAAGTGTGTAAGGTGGTAGGTTCATGATCGTGGTCTTTGGACACATCCAGTTACAGATGGCTTGCTTTCCCCCAGGACTATTGTTCCTTGGAAGAGCTTCCGCCAAGCCCTGCATGAAGTGCATCCCATCAGTTCAGGGTTGGAGGCCATGGCCCTGAAGTCAACGATTGACTTGACGTGCAATGATTACATTTCAGTATTCGAGTTCGATATCTTCACGCGGCTTTTTCAGGTAAGAACTGAGGAACATGGATCACTTGAAATCTGTCTTAGTGCTTCAGGTTAGACTTCTCCACAGGCAAACCATATTTTGCATGTTAAAGTTTATATTGCCAAGGACTTGGTCTTCTTGCCCTTCATCCCCTGTCCAGTTCTTAAAACGCTTGGTGGTTAAAACCCTTAAGAGCATTTGATATTTTTGGTTGAAGAAGGAGAAGTTTTCTAAATTTAGATGCTAACTGAATGTAAGGCACATTTTGCATCCTCCCATGAATCAGTTTTTCCCCTTCAGAGGTCATTTTTAGACCAAAGTTTTGACATAACTTCAGGAAATGTGAAGCTGAGTTTATCAGTCCATCTTTCCCCATGTCCATTTCTTCCTTGTCAGATTTATTTTCCGTAGGGAAATGTTCAGGATGGAGCATAGCATGGAAATTCAGGTTTCCTAACTTTTGAACTGACACAGCCAGGATGTCGCAGACACATTCTGTGCTCTGTGTGCAAGAAGTATTTATGTTGCTGAGGGGATATTAATAGCAAGTAAAATTCTCTTTAATAGTGCTGAGCTCTGAAACTCAGCTTTTGATGGTGCAAATGGGTATTTACAGGAACAAATACTTCCTTCTTTGGCTCCAGCTTGCCTTTTCCCATGTGATAGGGTGGGTTGTAATTAAGAAACGTCTAGATGAAAAATTCCTGTGTTTGGCGTTGCAATGGATCTGATCTCATTCTGCACTTTTTCCATCTGTAGTACAAAAAAGAGAGAGTTAAGAGTTGTTGTGATTGCCAAGAGATGCAAAGTTCTTAGGGAGAGGTAACGTCCTGGGCAAGGTGAGAAGTTGGGGGAAATTGGATGGGATTTAGACACCCCAGCACTTCCCAGAATGGAAAGCTTCCACTCTGTCATTACACATCACTTTTTGGGGAAAACCTAACATGTATGTGCTGGTTCATCGATGCAGAACTTCGACTAGGCAGGAGTCCTTGCCACACCCAAGGGAGGTGAGGTGGTTCAAGTCTCAAGCATCTTACACACAGTGAAACTGCCACAGCAAGGGGAGGTCACGTTCCTGAGGCCATAAGGAAGTCAGGGTTAGTGATCAGGCTGGTGGTGGCTTCCGTGTCATCTTCCAAAGTTCCCATCTCTGTCCCTGTCTCAGGAATGAGTCATTTTCTCTGAAGAAGCAGTGCAAATTGTTGGTGTTTCCTGGTCTTTGTGTGATGTCAGTGACCTCTCCCTTATTTTCAAAGGAGTTTTAGGTCCATCTTAGCTAGCATTTTTATTGCTGACCAGAGGAATTCCAGCACTGAGGTGCTGGAGGAGGGTGTAGGTTTTTGGTCATCTCCGGGATTTGAGGTGGGCTGAGAAACCTACTGTTCTAACCAAAGCACTGAGCCCTTTGATTAAGGAGTGCTGTACTTCTTGTTGCCTCTTAGGAGTGCATGGTTAATATGTTTCTTTGTTGTTTCTCTAGCCATGGTCCTCTCTGCTCAGGAACTGGAATAGCCTAGCGGTGACTCACCCTGGTTATATGGCATTCCTAACGTATGATGAGGTGAAAGCCCGGCTTCAGAAATTCATTCACAAACCTGGCAGGTTAGTGCTTGGCCTTTCTGGTAGCTCCTGCTAACACTGCTGATTACTGCCCTGGCTGAGGAGGTCGGTTTGGTTTTGTCTCTGTCCTCCTCTGTTAATTATGAAAAGCTCTAGCTTGCCCTATGTTCAGCAGTTCTCCTCCGTGTCATGACTTACTGCAAGAGTGCCATAGCACCTCACTCGGGCGTGGGCAGGACACAGAGATCTGTGGACATGAGTGAGTTTGGGCTGCCTGGTATCCTGGGTGGAATGTGACCCAATGCAGCAGAGCTGACAGATTTCTCTTTACACAGAGGAAGGGTCACGTGTTCCCTCCTGGAGGTTGTTAGTACGCTTTTAGCTCTGTGAAGGTTTTAAAAATGCAAACCTTGTGTAGTCTGACTTTTTTTTTTTCTTTTCTGAAATTAATTTGAAACAAATGATTATGAGGATGCCAAGGTTTCTTGCTGTGGATCCTGCATTTAATTTCACATGGAGACCTGTACTTGGATGCTTTTCTCACTTTGTATCAGATTGCAAAGTCCTCCTTTGATCTGCCTGGGGGAAAAGTGAGGAAAGCTGGTGTAAATCATCTGATCAGTCCTACTAGTTTTTATTGGCATCTCATGCTTTCTGCCTGTTCCAGTCCAACCTGAAATTCCTTTTCCTTTGTGTTCTCAGTTACATTTTCCGACTGAGTTGCACCCGACTTGGTCAGTGGGCCATTGGTTATGTCACTGCAGATGGGAACATTCTTCAGACGATCCCCCACAACAAACCTCTTTTTCAGGCATTGATTGATGGCTTCAGGGAAGGCTTGTAAGTAACTTTATCGAAAACAAGTGTTCTGAGCTTTTGCCATTCTTTACTGTGAGTGTTTATACATCTCCTTCCTGTGGGAAGGCCACAAAGGCAGCTGAATGAGGTGAGGTGCACCTGCTGGGCTCATCACATATTATCCCTCCCTGGGAGACACAGCATCTTGCAGAGGTCAAGCAGTCACTGTTGCCATCTCTCAGCCCCTTCTGAGCATCCCTCACCTCTTCCTTTTTATTTAGACCTTGATTCAGCAAGTGTATTGATGTCAGCGGAAAAATTTGTATGCTTGGCTGCTTTGGCACTTGAGAATACTCAGACAGCTATCATTTGTACTGGGAGCTGCATTGTCCTTTGCAGGAGCAGACAATAAGCATGTGTCAGTGTTTTCCTCATCACAGACTCTTTTACAATTGGCTCCTTAACTTGTGCTTAACTGATACTATGACCTCGGTTTTTTTACTCTGGATAATTAGAGTTTCACTGCAGAATGATTTAAGAAGAGTAAAATTGCTGCCAGGAAGGAAAACAAGCTTCTTTCTGCAGTAGAGAATGGCATGTTTGTTTTCTGTCCGATAAGGAAATTCTTGCAAAACTTCTTTTGAATTCAGAATACCTTGAATTCCCACCCCTTTTTTCTCACCCTTGTTCTTCCTTTCCTCCCCCACCCTGAAAAGAAACCTTATGTAAGTGTTTATGTGTGTGTGTATGTACATACGAAGTGAGATATCATTTTTCCTCAACTGCTTACAGTTATTTATTTCCTGATGGCCGGAATCAGAACCCTGACTTGACTGGCTTGTGTGAGCCCACACCTCAGGACCACATTAAAGTTACACAGGTGAGCAAAGTCTTCTATCCTATCCAGTCACAGTCAGTAGCCTGAAGGCTTGTTTTTAAGGCTGCTGTATTATGTCTTGCAGGAGCTGTAGAACTCTTTGAAAGGTAGGGCTGGGCAGAGAGATTGCAAAGCTTTCTGCTCACAGATTTAAGTTGCTTGTTTAGAATGTTGTGCAGTAGATTTATTCTTCTGTGCTATCCACCCTGTCTGTGCCCTCAAACCCTGTGTTCCCGGGCTGTTCTTCACATACCTGAGCAAAAATCTGGGAAAACCTCAAGTCCACTTTTTACAGAGCAGTCTGTTTCTTTTGTCCTGCCCGTTTTGCATTGCACTTCTTGCAGCTATGATAAATCCCTCGCGTTGTTTTACATTATTGACAATGTCTGTCCTTCTTTTCTCCAAGGAACAATACGAATTGTACTGTGAGATGGGCTCCACGTTCCAACTGTGTAAAATATGTGCTGAGAATGACAAGGATGTGAAGATAGAACCGTGTGGCCATCTGATGTGCACGTCCTGTCTCACTGCATGGCAGGTGAGGTGTTGCCTCTTGTTTGTCTCCATGAGTGAGGCTAATTGCTTTCCTGCAGAAACACAGAATGGTCCGTATCCTTCAGGTATGGAGATGAGGGGGCATAACCAAGGACATAAGCTTGCAGTTCAGAAATGTCAGTGCTAGCTTCCCCTGCCCAGGAGAAGCTGGTCAGATGCTCTGTCTCAGTGTATAACTGAGAAGTGCAAGGACTTGCTAAGAAGTTGTTTCCCTACTCCAGAGAGAAGATCCTTCATATTTCTAGCACAGCTTGCCTTTCTCTCTTCCTCTCTACCTGCCAAAAAGCAGGTTTCAACCTGCCTGTATATTAATCGTGTGTTTAATTTCTGCATCTTAATGGTGGTTGTAACAGATCTCTCCTCTGCCCTGAAGGAATCAGAAGGCCAGGGTTGTCCTTTTTGCCGCTGTGAAATCAAAGGCACAGAGCCAATTGTTGTAGACCCATTCGACCCCAGAGGAGGAGGAGGATTGTCACGGCAAGGTGCAGAAGGAACCCCCTCACCCAACTATGATGATGACGACGATGACAGAGCTGATGATTCCCTCTTCATGATGAAGGAACTCGCTGGTACCAAAGTAAGGTCGCCTCTGTGTGCATTAGTTCGCTCATATCAGCAGAAGTTCCTCCATTTTGTGCAGTGATCATTGCAGCCAACCAGACACAGTCTTCCCAAGGTCGTGATGACTAACAGGTTAGAGGGCAGGGTGTTTTGCTGAGGAAGACAATTTGACTGTCATCTTTTTATATGGTGTCTGATAAAACTTGCATAATAAAGGTCTGATAGCTGCCTGCCATTAGTGCTCCTTCCTTCCAGGGCATGTGTGCAGGGCAGGGCTACTTCATGGGTCTCTGAACATTCTTTTCTCAGTGCCTATTGCTACTCTTGCACACCAACAGTTAGCATTGTTTTACTTTGTTGGAAAGTGGCTTTGAATTTGGCTAATGTTCTGTAGTTGAACCCATTAAAATGATCTGCTTTTCCGGCTCTACGCTGTTAATCTGTGGTCAGATTTCTCTTAGGTTCTGCCCTGTGAAATCTTGTAAACTGTATTCCTGGGGATTGCTTTTGTATACATAGGTTGGGGAAGCAAAACACAGTTTCCTTGATGTGACATCCTGTTGTGGTTTGCAGCAGGCTAGTATTCCATATTTGTTAGCATTAGTGAGTTCAAACATGTATAAAGATTTTCAGTTACCAAGCAGCAACCTTTCTCACAAAATAAACATTTTAAAGAAAGAGGAGAAGAGGCACTGTTCTGTTACATAGAAAAACAGCCTTGCAGGGACAAGAACGGATGTTTTGGTGCACGCTAATGATTGCTACAACAGCCATGACACTGTAGTCTAAGGTAGTTTGCACGGCAGTGCCTGCAGTGATAAGGAGGTTTTGCAGCAGATCGTGCCCCCTTGTGTTGAAAAGCAAGCAAGCTTGCTGCTGCTCAGGGCTCAGCAAGGCAGGTTTGGCACTCCAGCAAAACAGCTTGTCTTTTATTGTGCCCCTGCTAAGCGTGCTTTTGTGGTTTCTTGCTGCAAGTCAAGCTCTGTTGTGCTGTGAAATTACCTTAATTTACTAGTGTGTGGTTGTTGTTAATATAGTCATCTATTACCAGTGGTGATACTGAAGCCAGTAAAACTCACAAGTTTGAAAGCCTTCCTGGAAAAGATTTCTGCTGGATTTTGTCATTCATTACTTTTCCCAATCTTCTCCTTCAGGTCGAGCGTCCTCCTTCCCCATTCTCAGTAGCTCCACAGGCCACCCTTCCTCCTGTGCCACCACGACTGGATCTTCTGCAGCAGCGAGTGTCCAATCCACCTGGGGCTTCCAGCCCCAGCACCTCTTCAAAGGTAAAGCACACTTCTTGCCCTTTCAAGAGTGGTTTTCATGGGGCAGATGGGAAGGAGAGCGTTTTGCTGAATGCTGTGTGTTCTCTGTGACGTCCCTAAATGCTTTCACACAAGGCTTTTTATTCTTTCTGTCAATCCACTTCCCTTCCATTCCACACGAGAGCTCAGTCTGTGCTGAAAGTGAATGCTTCCTTCTGGAGTCCGTGGCTGGAGGGTCCCTATTTCCCATTTAGAGGACCTGTCTTTCTTCTCACTTGTCCAAGCAGTTGCTAGAAAGATGATCCTAACCTACAGTGCTCGATCACTTAGGGTGAACCACCAAGTGATCATTAGTGCCTTTACTGATTTTTCTGCCCCAGTCACTGCTGCCTGTGAACTTGAAGCTGCCCTTACTGACTTGTATTTTGCTCTAGCTAGTGGCCAGATGTGGAAGGGTGTCACCAGAATGCCTCAATTTTTCTTTCCATCAATAGAGAAGTAAGGAAGGAATGAAATGTGTGTGACTGGGGGAGATTGGCTGGTTTTCTGACTGATGAGCTGAAGACAGCAGCATGGTCTTGCTGACATTCATTCCTTGGCTGCTGAGATTCAGCAGCAGCTCTTCGGCTGGTTTGGGTGATCAAGCTGCAAGTCCAGACAGAAGAAAATGACCATTGATGTGACTTGCTGACTGATGAATGACAGCTGTAAATAAGCTGCAGTTGAAATGATGAGTATCCTTTGTTTGGAATCCAATCCAATACTGCCTTGAGAATCTTTTTTTCCTTCCAGAAAGACGATCTGGTGTGTTTGGTGCCTAGCTGTTGTAGCTGTGTGCAGTTGTACTGTGTTCTCTACTCAAGCTTATAGAGCACGTGTCTTGGGAGGGTTAACTTGCCATTATTCCACAGCCGTTGAGATAATTTCTTGTAAAAAAAAAAAACAAACCAAACCTTCTGCCACTCGCCTCCCACCCATTTCTGTTTTGTAGCTAGACTACCTTTGCTAAGCGATGTTGTTGCATTCCTCTGCCTTCCAGGCTGCTCCTGGTACCCTTCACAAAGACAAACCTCTGCCGATCCCACCCACGCTCCGAGATCTCCCACCACCGCCTCCTCCGGACAGACCGCATTCCATCGGGACTGAGGCCCGGCCTCAGCGGCGGCCCCTGCCCTGCACACCAGCAGACTGTCCTGCAAGGGACAAGCCACTCCCAGTGCCCTCCAACCGCCAGGGGGACCCGTGGCCCTCCCGGCCCATTCCCAAAGCCCCATCTGTAGCTCACAGCCCCGGTGACCACTGGCCTGGCAGAGAACTGTCGAACAGGCACTCGCTTCCCTTCTCCTTGCCCTCTCAGGTGGATTCCAGACCTGAAAGCCATCGGCTTGGGAGCACGCTCAGCTTGGACAACACGGTGGTGAGTGGATCTGCTGGAGGTGAAGGCTGATTGTGGGGAACTGAGTCAGCCAAGGTGCCCTTTTCGCATTTGCATCAGAACAGGGTGTTCCTGTGCCAAGGGAGAGGCAGAAAGGAGCTGCTGATTGCCAGGCAAGGGAAGAACAGTCAGAGGACTTCCTGGGAATGTGCTTGTTCAAGGAATGTTTAGATGTTGTGTTGAGGGACCTGGTTTAGTGAGAGCTATTGGTGATGGGTGGATGGTTGGACTGGATGATGTAGGTCTTTTACAACCTTGGTGATTCTGATTCAGTGCTTTCCTGTCTCCTGGGAGCAGGGCTGAAATGTCAGCCTGTCCTGCATGGTTACCTTTGAGCAGTCCAGAGACACAGATTCATGATCCCTGTTCACCTTTGAATTTTGAAAGACTGAAGCTGTTTTGCTTTAGGAGCTAGTATGCTGGAAAAGTGTAATTCACACGTCCAACTTCAATCCTGTAAAACCTACACACAGCAGCAATGATTATCAAAGTAAAATCTGAGTTAAATTTGGGTCTGTTACTGTTAATAATACCATGATGTATAACTTGGTGGTCCAACAGACTGTTCTCTAAGAGAAATGTGAGGCAGTTTGGCTTTCTTTGTTTCCATCTGCCTACTTTTTCCTTTTAAAATCTCCATCTTTTTTGAAAAACAGAAACTGAAACAAGTACGTTTTTAGCCAGATTGTCTAAGAAATTGGCACAATTGCAGTTGTCACTTGCATGCTGTTGAACTGGATGATCTTGGACTTTTCCAACCTTGGTGGCTCTGTCATCTGTGATTCTGTCTCCATGCATATGTTTCTCTACATACTTTTTCTCTTTTCCCTGATAAACATTTTGGCATTTGGGCCAATTTCAGCTGAGTCTGACAAAGTCATTGAAGTCTCAAAGATAAGAGTACCCTTGGTTCTTGTGTAAACAGGCAGCTGGCTAGAGGAGAAAAACTCTACTTGTGTTCTCAGGAAGGGAAAACTTAACACAGAACTGCTGAATTTCTAAAGTGTCAGTTAATGCTTTTGAATAAGTGAAGGTGTTTCATTCCCCATGAGGGCACGTTGGCTGGCTGGCAGACAGCTTTGCAGTTAGTTGATAGAGCTGGCGTTTCTAATTCCTGGCTTGACATTTTTTCTTTCAGAGCGTGAGCACTGGTCCACCAGCAACCTCAGAATGTGAGCACCCCAAAATTAAACCCTCCTCATCTGCCAATGCTATCTACTCCTTAGCTGCCAGGTATGCTGTTTTCTTGCAAAATGTGTTCTTCTGTAAATTGCTGAAGGGTAATTGTAGGTCTCTGTGCATGCTGGTGGCAGAGGCAGTGTCTGACATAAGTCTGCCAAGCCTTAGTTTCAGTCTGTGATGATGGATTATTCAAAACACACAACCTAGAAGGAGGAGATGGAATCAGCATCCAGAGGTTTGTGTGTGAGTGGTTACCTTTGGCTGTGGCAGTAAGAAACAGGCTACAGTTGCCACTAGCTCTCTCATAAATTTCATTCTGAGTTGGCCTTTATACATCCACATTGCAAAGCAGGTGATGTATGATGTGCTGTCAACTGCTTTTTGCACAATGACCTTGTGTCAGTGTGACTTTGCAGCTGGGCTGCTGAGAATACTGAAAGCCAGATTATTTCTCTAGGCAGTATGAATGTAACGTGACTGCTTGATCCTTCTGGCTTTGAAAGGACACGGTGATATGAATTAGATTCAGTGTAAATGTTTTTGGTTGTCTTTTCCTGGTGTTTATATCTTGTTTATCCTGCCTCCAGACCGCTGCCTGTACCAAAACTGCCTCCTGGGGAACAGTCTGAAAGCGATGAAGACACTGAATACATGTCACCCTCCTCTCTGCCAGTGGTGCCTCCAGGTCCTGCTGTACAAAAACCAGAGATCAAAACGCCTTTGGAAATGACTCAGAGTTTGCGGTGAGATTCTCTTTGCATGTGCTGTTCTTCCCTCTCTCTGCTCTGGGGGAGCGGATTTGTTCCGTAGGGTTTTGCCTTCTCTGTTAGCTTGATTTGCCCAGTGACACTCACCAGATTGACACTAGGACAGCAAACTGTCCATGAAATGTGACTGCTGCTCCTTTACAGAATCCTTATCAAAGGAGTTTGCTGACCATCCCCACCTCTTTCTGCTGGTAACCTTCAGACAGTGATTTTAGCTGCTGAAATTCGGGATTCTGTTAAAAGCTTTTACGGGTTCGATTAGATTCTTTCAAGCTGATCTTCTGTTTCACAGTACACATTACTAGAGCATTTAGAGGAGCAAATACACGTGCTTTGAAGCAGGCAGCTGTGCAGGATTTCAGTCACAGAAACTAGATGATGGTCGATTGCTGTCTGAAGGGGAACGTGTGCTCTCTCCCTCAGAGCTCTGGAGTGTGACCAGCAGGCGGATGGCTGTATGTATGAGGCAATGTACAACATTCACTCCCAAGCAGTGTCCTCTGCTTTTGAGACCGTCAACACTTCTGGTGAGTGGGTGTGCTAAAAAATAAAACCATCAAAACCAAACGGCTGAGAAACTGGGATGCAATGAACTGACCCCAGTACCAGCTGGAATAGCATTTAGCCTTTTGTGCTAAACATGACTTGCTTTTGCTGTTCAAATAGCCACGATGTATATGGAAGCAGTTGTATCTGTGCACTGCGGATTGCATGTGGGGATGCTGACGAGAAGCAAAGCTGGAATGTGCTGTAAAAATATCCAGCAGTTGTTTAACAAAATTGCTGTTTTGGAGACTTGCTTTTCTGGGCTTAGTTGCTGTAGGCAGCTGCAGCAGTTGTCAGCCCACATGTATGGTAAATATTTTTCATCGCATACTACCTTCTGGAAAGAGCTTCCATTGAATGTGGGTTTTTGGCAGCAGAGCCTTAGTTCTGTGTCCTGTCAGTGTTTGTGGACAAGGGAACAGAGTCTGCCTTGGGAGCCAGAGACTCTGTTCAGCCCCAGAGCTCAGACTGCGCCTCTTGTTCCAGATGAAGGGGATCTGGCAGCAGCCACTGCCAGCAACGGCCCGGAGGAGTCAGAAAATGAAGAGGATGGCTATGATATCCCCAAACCACCACTACCAGTTGCTATTGCTCGTCGCACACTGTCTGATATCTCCAACGCCACGCCTGCCTTTAGCCGAATGTCCTTGGAAAGTGACCCCGTAACAGGTTAGAGATCAGCCGTGCTCTGGATGTTCTTGTGGGTACTGATCTCCTTCAGCTGCTCTGTCCTGTAGGACATGGCTTCTGTTTCCTTAGCAGGGCATGAAGCAGAGCAGCAGAACGTTACTGCTTCTGGCTGTTCAGGGGTGGCTGGCCTGGCTTCTGCCTGGCTCTGGGGCCTGGGAGTGCTGCTTGCCAGCAGATGGCACAAGCGTACTGCTGGATGCCTTCAGTGCCTTTGAGAGAGGACCTTGGAGTGGCTCAGCAAGGTCAGCTTTTTGTCCCCAGCGAGCAGAGGACATCTTGTCCTTCTGACTGCGAGACACGTTCTCCAAGGGGAAAATCCAAGCCTCGTCTCTCCAAGGAGCATTTGTGGATAATGCCTGGCTTCTTCCCTACAACTGCCCAGCAGCATGAAAGGAAGCTCCCAACCTTCCTGTTGGGGTGCTCTGGGTTTCAGCACGTCCAAGCCCTGGCCACTCACCAAGTCAAAGGAGTGAATTTCTTGTTCCTTGAGCCTCCCATACCCAGGACTGCTTGTCCCAGTCGGTCTTGTGTTCACCTGCTTCAACAGCTCCCTTTTTTGGAGCTTCCTCTGGCTCAAGAGGAGATTTGATTTGTTCAGATAAATGTATAAGCTTTTGTCACTCCTCCCTGCTCCCTGCCTTTGTCGCTGTGCCTGCAGAAATATGGCTGGCAGGGATAAAAAGTACAAATGGAGCTCACATCCTGCTCCCAGATGAACAACTGAGCTTAATCATTGACCCTTCCTTGTTTACACAGCCCTGAAATGATAGCACTGTTGTTCTGCTTTGTAGTGGTAGGAGATCTGCTCATGAAAAACGCTGATGTTACTGCTCTGGGAAGCATCTGCTGTTGTCTCAAATGTTGGGTATTGGCTGCTGCTGAAGCCTGGTGCTAAGCAAGCCTGACTTCTGTGGGATACATTTTGGCAGATTGATGTTGTGCTCTACAATTCAGTTTCTTAATCATTTACCAAAAAAGCTGAGCTGGTATTTGCCCTTTGAAATTGACCCATGGGGTCTGAAATTTGAACCAACTCGAGCTGAACCAGCTATTTCAAAAGGCAGTTTGGGGGAGAGGAGCGGGCAGTCCTTTCTCTCACATGTACAAAAAGCTTTTTATGCGTCAGAAGCTTGTGCTGTGAGCATCAAGGAGATGAGCTGTGTTGTGGTTGGGGAGGAAGCCTCAGTGCATTTATTTCCTCTATCTTAGCGCTTTTGGTAGGAGCCTCTTACAAAGGCTCCACAGTGACTGCTTCTCCTCTGACCAGTGCTGCCCACTCCTAAAGAGGGACTGTGTGGGCATTCTTAGCCTTACAGATCTGTGTGCTGCACACAAGTGCAGCTGATGGGCATCTCCATCCTGAGTACCATGAGGAGTTATTCTGGAAGACAGATACAACTTTCTTTAAGGTGATTCATGCAGAAAGAGTTCTCGTCATTTGCAAAGTAGGTTTGCTACAGTCTGTTGTGTATTCCCTGTGCTGTTTTTTCACAGCAGGACTCTGTCTCACTCTGAGCTCTGCTCACATGGATGCATACACCCCTGGCCATTTTTTTTTTTTCCTTTTATGTAGTGGAAGCTGATCTGATGTGGGACCACGGGAGAAAGCAGCCCCAGCTTCAGTGCCCTGTTTAAAGTCCACTTCCCAGCCTGATGTGGTGCTGCGTTCCAAGCAAGAGTTGCATGCCCTTTCCCAAAGTGATGCCTCTGTTTCTCCTTCCAGATTTTTCAGATGGCTCTCAAGTTCCAGAAAGGCCTCCGAAGCCGCTGCCACGGAGAATAAATTCTGAGCGAAAAGCAGGGAGCTGCCAACCAGGAGGAGCCAGCAGTGGCACTGCTGCATCACTGCAGCTCTCCAGCGAGATCGAGAATCTCATGAGCCAAGGCTACTCATATCAGGACATTCAGAAAGCTCTGGTCATTGCACATAACAATATTGAAATGGCCAAGAATATTCTCCGCGAGTTTGTTTCCATTTCCTCCCCTGCTCACGTGGCCACATAGCACATTGCCTCCACACCTAGAGCTTCTGTGGACCAACTGCCTGGGCGGCTGTAGCCCAGCTGCACACCAAAGGGGAAGGGGGTTCCTTTAGAGACTTCGTGCAGAGGTCAGCCCTGCCTCTTAAGAGAATCAGTTATCAGGTTTTTGTGGTTCCAGATTTCAAAGCAGTGAAATGGAATGGAGCAGTTTTATACAGTGTGTGTCTTGGAGTCCTTTGCCCCCTACCTCTTGTTTGAGAGAACAGATTTATTTCCAGGGTGTTGGTAAAGGAAGGTGTCGCAATGAGGGATCCCAGAGCTGATGCGCTGGAGGCTGGGGGGGGGAGGGAAGTGTGTTGTGCTGTGAATTCTAAGTGAGTGCTCTGAGAAACAAAGTCTCCGGGTCAGTGTGGTGTGTCCTGTGGTTCATGGTACTAGGTTTGGACCTGTTCACTGCTGTGTATCTGGCTCAGGCTTCTTAGAGCAGTTGAGAGGTCACTTTCTGCTGGGAATAAATAGGAGACCTTGGAAGAAATCTCTTGATTGCTTCCTGTTCGCCACGGCGTTTCCCTCTTACTGTAACAATAGCATTTATTGCTTATGATCTGAGTCGTCCTTTTCTGCTTGGAGATGGCGTGGCCAGCACCTGCCAGGCATGTTGGATCTCGGAGCTGGATTTCTGTCTCTGGCAGCACCAGATTCCAGGCAGCGAGATGTGCTGAAAGTTCTGCGTGTTTTGGAGAGGTGGGAGGAAGCTGAGCCAAGAGCAGACAACTGTCTGCTGCTGCTCCTTCTGTAGCCTCGAGCATTTTGTGCTTTCGGTGCTCCAAGTTGATTGCAGCCCTGCTGGGCTCGAGCACCCGACGCTCCCACGCGCTCTTTCTCTGGGAATGTTGCACCTGGTAAATATTATGTTTTATTTACCTTCCCTGCATGGTTCGTGGCCTTCGCGCACATTCCGTCGTCTCCCCCAGACAGCTTTCGTGGGAGCCAGTTGTCTTTGTGCCAGGCTGTTTCGTGGGGTTGGTAGATGCAGCTGGTGTATTTGTTGGTATCTTGACCTGCTTTGCAGTAAAGTAAATGCAGCAGTTCTCTGCATGGCTATCGAAACCACATGGGGGCTCTTCTTTGCACTGCCAATACTCCAAGGAATTGCCAGAGACTGCGTTGAGGTGGATCTGGGAATGGCTCTGCATTTGTAAAACGGTCACACTGGGCTTTACGAGTCAGAACTCAGCTGTTACTTAGCAAAAACCTGACTTGCATACTCAGCTACTGAACTCTGTGCATAATATGCCCGGTGCGTGCAATCCACATAGCTCCTCTTGAGAGGATTTAAATGCAGTGGGGACCCACAGGTCACAGCCTGCTGGATGAACAGTGCTGTGTGCACACCGAGGGGCTGCTCGCCTTGCTCCTGCAATGTCCTGCATTGCTCACATCACTGGGAGGGCAGCAGCAGTCACTGGGCAAAGGGTTGTGACATGAAATGCTGCCGGAGTGCTGGTGGCTGTTGGGTGCAGCTTGTAGAGGCTCTGGTGGCTGCTTCCAGATCTGAGTGGAGCAGCTTGTGGTTTGCAGAGGGGACTTGACTCATGTTAGCATAGGAAACTAAGCATCAGGTGTTTGTTCTGTGTGCAGTGTCAGTATTTCTCTGAATCTACAGCTTTGTGAACCGACAGCGCGGGGTCCGGGCGGTTTAAAAAGCATGAACTGTGTCTCCTCACTCCCCTCCTTTCTGTAGCTCTCTGAAGCTGTAAGGAGATCTCTCAAGTGCAACACTTAAGGCCATCACTGCTGTTGCTATTTTGGAGCCGGGGCTGAAGTTGCAAATGCGGCACGCTGCTGAGATTGCTGGCAGCCAACAGCGTGCTCTGCAGTGCTGCAGGGAGGTCACGCAGCCAGGAGCAGGGCCTGGCCTGGCAGAGAGGGCCGTGTCAGAGCGTGCTGTGCTCTGGGAAGCAGAGCTGTTCCTTCTCCTGTGCTGTCCAGCAGCTCCTGTGTCTGCAGCAGGCCCTTGGGAAGCTGCAGTGCTGAGCAGCACACAGGCAGCGCCGGGTGCTCTCACCACCCATGTGCACGCTGTGAGCCTGACCATCCGGTCCTCGTGCTTTGGAGTTGTTTTCTGCCTTTGTCCTGGAGACCTATGTGGAAAAAAAGGTGTTGTGAAGGAGCACTGCTCTGCATTTCCCTCTCCTCCAGTGCTGCCACTCACTCCGTGTTGCTGTCCCAGCCACTTCGGTTCTGCTTTGCTGTGTAAACTCAGCCTAAGTGTGCTCAAGTGTGGCACGCAGGCAGGGCTGCTGCTGCCAGGGCTGCTAGGAGCTGAACACGGCCAGCTAGGAAGCCTTAACTCTTGTCTTGCACAGCGTGTGCCATGGGAGCAGTGACACCCCATCCCCTGCTGGCCCCTGGTCCCGGGCTGGCTGTGATGTCTCTGGGGCTCAGTGTGCCCGCGGGTGTTGTTCCAGGTATTAGAGATTAGAGAGAGCAATCTTTGTGGCATGTATCACTAATTTTTCTGCATGTGTCCTTTCTGTGCACTGTTTGTGTCTCTCTCCAGCTGATTTCAGAAACTTAAGCCTTGCCTTTTCTTCCTTGGACGTGTAAGCGTTCGCTCGCACCACTGAAGTGCAGCAGAGTCCTGCCCGTGTTTTATGGCTGTGCTCTGTGAAGTCCACCCAGGCACTGTACAGTGTATTTTTCTTACTGTTTTTCTTTCAGAAAGGTGAGCCCGATGCTATTTTCTCTTTTTTTCTCTCCTTTTACCTCCTCGTTCCTTAAGAATAAGTTCACCTCGTGGCACTACTCTCACAGGAGAAACCCAACTGTGTCGTGCCTTTCTTAAGGGAACGCTGTGTCCCTGGGCTGGATCTGGGTATCCCTCTGTGGAAAGGAAGAGCCCCACGCCGCCTTTGAGAGTGCTTTAAAAGGTGGGAAAGGGTGGGCAGCTGTCCCTTCAGTACTGTGTTCTGTAGCATTTCAGCTGTGGAGGTTTCCTACTCTACCTGTTGTAGCAGTGACCTGTCTGCTCCGCTCCTGTGCTCAGCTCGCTGTGAAGACGTAGAGTTGTAGGAACAGGATTGGTTTTGCTCGTAACAAAATACGAGTTAAAAATATATTTATGTATCCTGTTCCCCCCCCCACCTGCCAAACCAGGACACAAAGCAAGCAGAAAACCCTTTGTGCAATGAGGGCTGGGGCACAGGACGCCTGGGAGCAGCAGGGAGCCGTGGAAAGCAGCACTCATCATCCACCCTGCTGACTTGGTGAGTTGGATGCCACCGCAGCTCAATTGAACGCTGCAATTAGACATATCCTGCCTGTTTTTTCTCCTTTGCTTGCTTGCTTGGTTGTTTTCCAGTCGAGCAGTTACAAACACCAATTTGTATGATATCAGTGTTAAAAATGTTGAGGTTTTTCACGGAAAAAGAAAAAAAAGTATTTTAAAAGCAAAGTATAATAGTGTCATTAATATAAAATATAATAGCAGTATTTAATCCTTTCAGATCTGTAAAGAATAAGGAAAAACAGAAGGTAAATATTCTTACAGAGAGTAGCTGAGCTTTAAGGTTCACTCGGTTTAAAAGTCCTCATTTTGTTTGCAGATGCATTGTTAATGTGTAGAGGTTATACTAATGTTATTTATTAATTGTTTCCATTCTTGTACGCTGCCCCACTAAGAGCTTCTTTGGGATTTCATTCACCCGTGTCAGTAAAAAAAAAAAGAAAAAGAAAAAAGGAAACAAAGTTTTATTTTTCAATAAAATTTCCTTTGTTGTAGCACATGGGCTGCGTGGTGTTGGTTCTGTGAGTGAGTCCTGGCTGGGATGGGAGGTCCAGAAAGTCCATAACACACCGTGCTGGTCCTGACCAGCAGAACACGGGATTCATAAGAAGCTGTTATTCTGAGAGCCACACCAAGGGGATGGTTCCTACACGTGACAGCAGTGCAAAAGGAAGCTGCTGGGCTCTGGGAGGTGACATCAGTCCCACTCTGCTGGAGCCCTTCAGGCTCTGTTTGGCTCTGCTGGGCCAAGTGAAGTCGATCAGTGAATTGGGGTCAGATGGAGGTGCGGGGGTCAGGTGAGAGCTAGTGAGGTCCAGTCACAAGCAACTAGTGGGCCCAGAGGTCAAATGAGGTTAACTGGGGTCAAATGAGGTCACACAAAGTCACTTGAGGTCACAGAGGTCAAGCAAGTTCAACTCAGAAAATAAATGGTCCAAGAGGTCAAATGAGGTCACACAAAGTCACTTGAGGTCACAGAGGTCAAGCAAGGTCAAATCACAAAAAGTAAGTAGTCCAAAGGTCAACTGAGGTTAGTTGAGGGGGTCAAATGAGGACATGAAAGGTCATACAAGAGGTCATGCAGTCACATGAGGTCACAGAGGTCAAATCAACAAAAATAAATGGTCCATGAGGTCAGATGAGGTTAATTGGGGTCAAATGAGGCCACACAAAGTCAATTGAGGTTACAGAGGTCAAGCAAGGTCAAATCACTGGAAATAAGTGGCCCGAGAGGTCAAATGAGGACACAGGAGGTCATTTGAGGTCACAGAGGTCAAATGAGGACACAGAGGGTCAACTGGACATGCAATCAGTGACTTGAGCAGTCAAACTTTGAGCTGTCAAACTGATTTAATTACGGCCTAATGAAGACACAGAGGTTTGGCTCCTGTTGTGTAGCTTAGGCCCAGTGTGCAGCTCATGGCTCCAGTGAAGCCAAGCAAAGTCACCACGATCTGCTGGGCCTTAATATCACTGCTACTTATTAGCAGTGATCAGTATCTACAGCACAATTAGCTCTTAAAATGTGTTAGAATCCGTTAATAAGAACTCCCAGCAGGCATCCAAAATACCGAATCCTTGAATGCCAGCTCCTTATAATCTGCTGGGATGCTTTAAGGGATAGCCATTCGTATTATGGGATATCCACTCATAGTACCCCCGAGCAGCTCTGTTAGCTGTCACTACACTGATCTCTTTTCACTTCTTGGTGCACTATGGAACAATCAGTTGCTACCAAGAGCAAGCACAGATCCATCAGCTATTGGGATCTCAGCAGTTGGCC
This sequence comes from Odontophorus gujanensis, assembly GCA_013399175.1. NCBI lineage: Eukaryota > Metazoa > Chordata > Aves > Galliformes > Odontophoridae > Odontophorus > Odontophorus gujanensis. The sequence continues at coordinate 33,966 of VXAB01004003.1, forward strand.
ATTCCCAGCACAGGGAACCCCATGGAATGAAGTAGAGCATCACCCCCACCCCCTGACCCAAAGTCACCACCACGCTTTGAATTCAGTACTTTATTTTCACATATATATATATATAAAAAACCAAAAACCTCGCAAATATCAGACAAAAGAAAAAAAAAAAAACTTCTGGAAATGTACACACTGTCCAACAAAAATATATATAAACCAAAGCATCTGCTTCGACAACACCTGCAGCTCACGAGTACAGCTCTGGAGGTGGGGGGGAGGTGGGGAGGGGACATGTGTCCCTCCTCCCGGTGACCTGAGGTCCTGCTGCAGTGCAGGG
>VXAB01004003.1:48178-65099 GCA_013399175.1 Odontophorus gujanensis
TTGCATCCTGGTAAAACAATAAGAAATCCAAACATTACCATAAATGCTCAAAGCATCTTGGCTCTGTCACGTGGACACTGGCACACACCCTACCAGGGGGGAACACGCAGCCAAAACCCTGAAACCAACCAGGCGTGCAGGCAACAGAACTGAAAGCAGCCTGCAGGACAGACAGACAGATAAACACGTGGCTTTGCTGCACAGTGGAACGGGGCTGCAGGAGGGGCGTGCCCAGGCGCCCTATTCCCAGAGGCTCCCCCCTTGTCCAGGCACTGCCCAGGGCCTCAGATACCTTTCCTATGGGTCATCCTCTCCACTTGCTCTCCCCTTCCTTAAAAAGCCTTGGGCACGATGCGGGGTGTTCCTCTGCCTGGGGTCACTGTCCGGGCAGTGGGGCTGTGCTGTCTCCTGGGAATGCCCAGCCTGGAAGCTGGCAGGAACAGCAGGAAGCAGGACCTGCTGTAAGAGCTACCCCCTGGCAAAAAACCTTGAGCCAGTCCCAGCCTTGGAATTATTCTGAGACCCGAGCAGGAAACAGTGCGAGCAGCACAACTCCGGCTGACCCCGTGCGTGACAGCCAGAAACCCGCGAGCCGCCAGCGCTGAGGCCGGCACCGACTCATCACACACGCGACCCCGCAGCCCGCGCCGGTTGGCCGCCGTTAGCGGCGGCTTTTTAAACCGGTGCCGCGGGCCCTTTAAATCCACCCTACCTCAGCCCACCGATCGGACGCTCCTCCCCCCCGCTCCGCCGCGACCTCCGAACCGCCCAATGGGAGACGAGCCTCGCCGCGTCCCCCCTCCTCCGATTGGCCGGCGCCGACGGCCCCGCCCACGACGAGATGGAGGCGGCTCGGCCTCGCCATGGCGCCGCTGCTGCTGCTGCTGCGCGGCCTCCGCCTGGCGCTGGATGTGCTGCTGCTGCTGCTCGACCTCAACTTCTTCGTCGTGTCCTCGCTGCTGACCGCGCTGCTCTGGCTGCTCGCCACCGCCGCCAGCCTCCCCGGGGCGGCCGCGGCCGCGATGTGGGCCTGCTGGAACGGGCTGCTGGGCGGGCTGTGCGGCCTGGCGCTGGGGGCCGCGCAGGGGTTGGGCGGCTTGCTGCGGGGCTGCTGCTCCGCCCTGGAGGGCCTGAAGGTGCTGGGCCACCTGCTGACGCACGTGGGGCTGCGGGGCAGGGAGCTGCTGCAGCGTGGGCTGTGCGGGCTGCTGGGCTCGGGGCAGGCCGTGCTGAGGGAGGCGGGCGAAGGGTTGGCCATCGGGGTGAGCCTGCTGGCTTACCTGGTGAACAGCGTGGTTAACCTGTGTCTGCTGGGCACGCAGAACTTGTTCACCTTGCTGCTGGCCCTCTGGGACTCGGTGGCCAGTTTGGTGCTGCGTGTTGCTGATCTGCTGGCCGCCTTCCTGGCTCACATGTCCAGCAGCGCCATCGCTGTGTCCATCCTGCTCTGGTCGCCCTGCCAGCTGGCCTTCGAGCTGCTCGTCTCCACCGCCGAGCTGCTCATCGGCATCTTCTTCGTCAACGTGTACGGGCTGGCTCTGCTCCTCGCTCTCATTGTCGTCAGCGCTGTCATCTTCAACCCCGGGCTGCTCCTCACGCTCCTGAGCCACGTGCTGGGCTACTTCCACACGCTGCCTGCCTATCCCCGCCTGCAGCAGGAGGTGCGGAGGATCTACCAGATGGCTGTCCTCATGCTGGGCATGGCCATGACCTCGCAGACCTGGCGCAGGTTAGTGGACTGGAGCCTGCAGGTGACCAACTGGAGCCAAGGGGGCAGAACGATGAACCGGGACAGCGAGCAGGAAGGGGCAGCCCAGGCCCTGGGCAGGCTGACGTTGGCAGGGGGCACCCACTCAGCAGCCCAGCGGGAGGGACAGCTGGGTGCAGAGCAGGTCCAGCAGGCACATCCAGCTCTGGGTCGAAGCACTGTGTCTGGGCAGCATCTCCAGGCACCCAGGGATGAGCCGAGCACCTCGTGGGGGAAAGCTTCAAGGAGAGAGCAGCTGAACGCGGCAGCTGAGGGTGGAGCAGGCGGTCCAGACGACGACCCCTGGGTGCTTCTGAAAGAACAAGAGGAACGTAAGAAATGTGTCATCTGTCAAGATCAAACCAAGACAGTGCTGCTTCTGCCCTGCAGGCACCTGTGCCTGTGCCAGGGGTGCACAGAAGTCCTCCTGCAGCAGGCTGTCTACCAGCGTAACTGCCCGCTCTGCCGCCAGATGATCTTCCGGACGCTCAACGTGTACTTGTGAACCATGGGGTTTGGGTTGGTTTCCCGGGTGATTGAAGACACTCCTGCTTCACCCTCACGCAGGGTGGCTCTTCCCAGGGCTGCCCTGTGTTGTTTCCAAAGAACTGAGGACGGTGCTGAAGGACCAGGAGGCTGTCAGAGGTGTCTGTCGGCCACGACCAGTGCTCAGCTAGGCTGTAGCTCCTGCTAGCAAGCACAGTAGCTGATCTCTGCAGCAGGCTGAAAGGTTGTTGTTTTTGTTGATGTTGTATTTGACAATTTCTGTTTCAAGGCCTGTTGCATTGAGCCTGTGGTACGAAACAAAGCACAGAGGGATGTTCTGGTTCCTCCTAGCCAAAGCTGATGGAAGGATAAAAGACTGTGCCATCTTGGGAATTCCTGGGACTGGTGCGAGGCAAAGGCTTGGCCAGAAAACTACCAGTTGGACTGTGTTTGCAATCTTTCTTCCTCTTGTTACATGGGGCAGCTCTGGGGGAAGGGATTCACGTGCCCCTTTTGCAAGGCTCTAGCGAAGCACACTTTTTAGGCTTTTCTACCAGAGAGCTGAGCCCAGCTCTCAGCTGGAGGACAGCAGGGTTTCTGAGGCACCTTAATGTTCCAGCCACCACGGCTTTGGTGTGCAAATTTTCCCTTGCCAGCAGGAGCCACGATGAGCAGATCTCCCTGCAGGACAGTTGACTGCAGAGCTCAGCACCGCTGCTGCTTCCACACCTATGCAAGGCCAGCAAGCACATGGTGTGTTGCCCACATGGAGGGAGTTTGTTACCTACTGCTTGGGGAGCCAGAACAGCCCTCATGCTCCCTAAGGCTGGAGAGCACTTGCCAGTTCCCAGGCTGGGCTGGCAGGAAGGGGTGGCTCTTTGGGAAGCAAGGGGACACCCCAATCCTCCTTGAAGCCCACTGAGACATTCCAGAGATGCGTGCATGGAGCAGTACCAGGACCACAGCTATGTTTGTTCAGAACAGGGTTACATTTCTGTTTTTTTTTTTTTTTCTTTTATTTCTACAATGTGAAACACAGTTTGTTTAATGTAAGTGTCCCACGATGTCTGACGAAGCCATCCTTTCCAAGCTGGGGAGGGCTGAGGTGTCTTATCCCAGCACTATTCCAAGAAACTGCTGAGCTGCAAGAGAGCCACACGCTAAAAAGCTTTCCCTTTTCCAGCTGCTCGTCTGGGGTCAGCCATACATCAGAGCCAAATTTGGCTGGAGCCAGATTGGAAAGAGCCTTGACTCCTCCACTGCAGGCCAAGGGCCTGAGGGCGGCTGGTGTGGCGTTCTCCATTCTCCTCCTAACAAATAATTGATCAGTAATTGAAGCCAAAACAGAGGCAGCAGAGAGGCCGGGCTGTGCTGGGAGACAGCTCTGCAATGCAAACTTGTGCCGTGTCTGAGAGGGGCTGTGCAGGGGCTGCTCTGTGCTGGGGTCACATCCTCCCCTCCGAGCCACTTCTCCTGCAGCTCAGATGGAGTCACCCCTGATTGGGGCCAGCTGGTGATCTTGGGGTGCAGTGTTTCCTACGTGGGCTTCAGGGGAGGAAAGACACCTTCCTCAGACTGCAATTTCTCCCCACAAATCTCTTTAATTACTATTATAGCAGTCACTGTTTTAGGAGCCCGTTTATTTTTCGCCTGTTTATAAAAAGAGAGAAAGCTTTGCCTTAAGTTTAACTCTTTGCACTACGAACAAGCAAATTAAAAGTTCCCTGTACCAGAAGCTGCCTGCTGCCTCGTTCTTGGGGTGGGTTTCTCTGGGGCCTCCATCTCTGCTTACCCCTGAGCTCCATCACTGACACAGAATTGGATTCCAGGCCTGGTGTTACCAAGTGCTGCTCAGCATGGAAGAGAGAAGGCAGGCTGCTTTGCAGACGGTCTTGAGCTGCTCCTGGGAGGAGAAGAAACGTGTACCTCTCACTGCTGGACCAGAGAGATGTGTGCTTGGCTTCTTCAGAGCTGGAGCAGCCCGGAGCAGAAGGGCTGAGACTTTCCAGGCTGGCAGAACAAAGCACAAGGATGTGTAATCCCAGCTCCCGAGTGTCCTTGGTGCCTCCAGGTCCTGCTACGTGTGACAGAGCCTGCTATCCTCAGGGATGGAGGCATCACAGGGGCAGCTTTGCTTCACAAAAAGGCCAGGATGGGCTCAGCTGTGCTGAGCTACTGCTGAGCTGATGCATTCACTGCAGAGAGTTATTCCCTGGCCCTGATCTGAGCTCTTGGCAGTCTGCTGTGTGCTTTTAAGCACCCTTGGCTTCTCCAGAATCCTTGCAAATTGTTTGGAAAACAGCATTTCAGGACCCCGATGGGCTGAGACCTCAGGAGCTTTGGCTCACCCTGCCTTGAACTCACCTGCCTTGGCAGGGCTATGCCAGCAAACAAACTAATTTTAACCAGGAAGCTCTCATGTCCTGGCTGAAAGTCACGGAGGGGGATTGCAGGGAGGCTGCAGGAGTGCAGCCCAGCCAGGCTCAGTGCCAGCACGGAGCTGCCAAGCCCTGCAGGGGACCTGCTGCACCAGGGGAAACTGAGGCACGGCCTTCCCCTGTGCCCTCAGGGAGCAGAGGTGGGCTGGGGAATGGGGCTTGGCAGCGGGATGCCCCGTTCAGAGGGCATCTGAGCAGGGGATGCAGAGGGCATGCAGCCACCTCATCCCGCTGTGGTCAAGTGAGAACAGGATGTAAAGGACACAGCCTTCCCCCGGGAGCTGTCCTGCACGCATTTGGCTCACATGCAGCAAGCAATTACAAGAGGAAAATGCAACCATCCCCTGGCTGACAGCAACCTGCAGTGTCCTGATACTTCTCCAGCACCATGGAGCTGGTGTGGTGCTGCAGTGATGCACATAGACTGGTCGTGGGCACAAGGCCTGAGGTGCTGGGTGCATTCCCTGCTCCAGAGCTTGCTAGGAAGCATCACACACGGAGGCAGGGCTGATCTGAGCCCACTGCAGCACCCTCTGCTCTCCCTAGGGCAGGAGCAGCGTGATGCTGCTGGGTTACCCTCACTCAAAAGCACCGATGTGGGGAGGCTGACAGCTTGCTGGAACTAAAGCCTTCCCCAGGCCTTGGGAAAATCCCTGGCATCCCTTTGTCTGCCCAGCTGCAACATCCCAGCCCTAATGAGCTGCCATTGCCTGTGTGACAGCAGGGAGCTGGCATGACAGCCACGCACTGCAGAGCAGCTCACAGCCCTGGGCCGGTGGGGAGGGAGCAGGTGACGATGAGCTGCAGAACCATGGGGGGCCTTTGGTCTGCTCCCAGGCACCAGCTTTGCTCCTTCATTAGTGGCTCAGAGCATGCTGCACGGGGCTGTGCTCAGCTGGGCCGTGGGTATTGCCACGAATGGAAACTCCCTGCTGCCTCTGCTGGGTTTCCATCTCATCAGGGTGCAACAGAAACATCACTTGAGTCTGGAGGAGGTGATCCCCGGTCCTCTCTTGGTGCCCTCCCTTCTCCAGGACATGGGATTCTCCCATGCAGATCCCTGAAGAAGCTGATGCCTGCTCTCCTGAAGCCCTCAGCTGCGTCCTGCTTTGGTCTTGTTCCCTTCTGTCAGGATCCAGAGCTCCTCTGACATGGTTTGTAGGTGCACAGCCACCTGCTGCTGCGAGCTGTTACCAGGTATTGAGGCAGTTCCCATTCCCACGAGGACCAGTGCCTTGGCTGCCGTCACCCCAACAAGACCACAGCCCCCCAGCTGCACAGAGCCCACAGGTCCCTCCTGTTTGCCCCCATGCTGCTGTACAGGCACTTTGAATACCCCAGCAGGGGCCCACTTCCCAGCACAGCCATGAGAACTCACACGCAGGGCTGGTGTGGGCATTGCGTGCATGAGCTGGATGGACCCCTCCTCAGCCCTGATGTGTCCTTATGGTTGCACACTTGAGCCCTTTGCTTGCCCACCTCATCCTCCCCTGCTTGAAGACGGTCCCCTCCCCTCCCCCATGTTGAACTTCTCCTTACCAGGACAGCCAGGAGTCACCAGCAGGGGCTTTATCACCGAAGGCATTTCCATACTCTGCTCCTGCAGCTGACAGTTTGGGTTCTTGGTGCTGCAAGGTCTAGCAGATGATTGATCCACTTGGCAACTTCACCTCCTCTGCAGCCTCAGAGCTGACACACACAGCCAACACCTCTTGCAAGCTGCATGTGGCAGCCCTAGGCTCTTGCTGCAGCCCCAACCCTGCTGGGTCCGAGCCTCCATCTGGAGACTGTGTCCTTACTGTGGCTAAGAAGCAGTGTGCTGCTCTGGGAAGAGCTGCCAGCACTTTTTTTTTTTTTTGAATTAAATAAACATTTCTGTTCCAACTGCCACCTCTGTCAGCTGCACAACAAAACCTATCTGCTCAACCTGCTCTCATAGCAGCTTTGCCCTCTTGCTGCCCACAGGGGTGGTGGTCTCTCCCCAACCTGGGTGCAGCTGGAACAGGGGTTGCGGCCAATCCTTCCTCAGGGGCAGCTGCTGGAGCCTGTTAGAAGCTGCTAGGTTTTGCCACAAACCACAGCCTCCTGTGGCTCCCCTTCACCCTATCCCCTCCCTGTCCTCCTCCCTAGGCAGCTGCGGGTACCCTTATGTTGCTTGGGGGTGGTCCCAGCAGTCCCCCACTGACCCCATACAAAGCACCCAGGAGAGAAAGAGCATCCCAAGGAGAGCAGAGCCCGGAGCTGCTGCACCAAGCACTGCTCCCCACACTGTGGTAGGGCCTGGAGGATGCTCCCAGCCCCCATGCACCTCCCCTGGCCTCATCCCAAGAAAAATCATTTTCCTCCTCCCAGAATAGACAGTTCCGACCATCGATCTGCCCTGCCGTGTTGTTTATCCCTGAGCAGCTCTGCTTACAGAAAAAGCCATCTTCAACCCAAACAGCCGCTTCCGCTGCAACGTGACCCTGCGGCTGGGGCTGGGAGGGAGCTGCAGGGCTCCCATGGGGAGTGAGCCCTCACCCCTGGCCCCACAGCTTCTGCAAGCCCTTGTGGGGCTGTGGGTGGTCCTGCCGTGCTCTGTGTGCCCAGGTGCGACGCAGTGATGTTCCCCTGGCTCTGAGCCCCAGCGTGATCCCAAGGTCTGTAGGGTTCACTCATCGTTGCTCGTCCCACTGTCCCCAGCCTGATAGCAGCTCGGCTGTCGGGTGAAGGAGGTCGGCCCGCAGCCGAAAGCCCCCTCCCTGCTCGTCCCCAATCCCCGCAGGACCTATTTTGGGCAGGAATGAGGAAACAATTCGTTCCACGGCTAAAAATAGGGACCTTTCTCCCAAGCGGATCACGCTGCATCCCAGGATGGGAGAGAGCTGGCGAACTCCCTAAGTCCTGACAACGGTGGGGTGCAACAATTCCCCCAGCCCCAACCTCCGTGTCCTCAGTCCTGCCAGGTCCCCCCATGGCACCGAATAGGGGTCCCGGTCACGGGAGCCGGGACCGGGGGTCTGGGCGGGGCGTGCCGCCCCATCCCCACCCCTCAACAATTGAGGGGAAGGCGGACAGGGAGGGAGGAGGCAAAGGGATGCCGATGCTTCCACCTAGCGGCTTCCCACCGGCTTTGCTGGAGTCCCGTCCCCGGCCCTGCATCCCTCCGTGCAGCTCCACGAGTGGTCCCAGCCCCCCCAGCGAGTCCCCACGCCCCCCCAAGGCGGGGCCGCACAGCAGCGGGCACACGTAAGGATGAAGACCCCTTTATTGAGGGTGAAGGAGGAGATGGGAGGCTGGAGGACAGGGACGAGGACGGGGACACCGGTGGCACAGGCAGGATGACTTTGCACCCTGGGACATGGTAGGGGGTGGCAGGATGGGCCCCTCGCCGTGCCAGCGGCCAGGCAGCCCGCAGGGAGAAGCTGCCCGGGAGGGGGGGGAAATGCTGCATGCATAGGAGCAATGAGGCCATCGGGTCACTGCAGCTCCCCAGCACGGGCATTGTACCCCAAAACCGGGTGCCCGCAGTCATGCTTAGCTCCAGAACAGCACTACATGGGGCGGCAGGGGGAGCATGCCCCTGCCTGACACGAGCAGGGCAGGGGGAGAATGCTGAGCATCCTGGCTCCCACGTGGCCGGATCCCACCCCCGAGGGGGTCCCCATGGGGTCCCCATCCCCAGCCTCACGCTCAGGCGAAGACGGCCGAGTTCTGCCAGTAGGAGTAGACGAGGAAGCCGGTGAAGGTGCTGTCCGTCTTCACGCTGGCGTAGAAGCCGATGTAGTCCCCGACGCCCACCTGCACCCACACCTCATCCTCGGGCTCCAGGCGAACCAGGGCCCCCCCCGAGAGCGAGGTGGGCTTGGGCCAGTTCCCGTAGTACTGGAAGAAGGAGGCGACAGAGTGCCCGTTCTTCATGATATCAAACTGCAGGCTGGCGCGGTAGACGGTGGCGTGGACGGCGAAGTAGTAGAGGCCGGGCACCTCGCAGGTGAACTTGCCCGTGGCGGGGTCGTAGTGGCCCTGCTCGTTGACCAGGACCACGTCGAAGCGGATGGGTTGGTCGGCCAGAGGAGGGCTGCGGGACTCAGAGCGCTTGGCACTGAAGGCAGAGCGTGGGGCCACCGCGCATTCACCCTGAGCGCCCTTCTCGCCGTGCATGCCGTCCACGCCGGGGCTGCCCATCTCCCCACGGGGACCGGGAGCTCCTGGAGGGGGCACAGAGGGGGGATGGTGTAATCTTGAAGCTTGCTGTCCCCAGCGTAACCGCTGCCATCCGTGCTCCCCCAGCTCGACTGCCCAGACCCGTCCCAGCGGGGTTCAGCATCGCATGGGTACTGCAGTTGGGCAATACTCTACCTGGGGATGCAGCATAACCCACAGGGGCAGGAGACCAACCCCCAGGAGCCAAGGAATGGATGCTGCACCTACACTGGTGTTCCTGAAGCAGGAAGAAATGCGGCAGCGCTGGTAGCAGCAAGCTGCTCTCTCTCGGAGGGTCATCCATAAAGGAGCAGAAGGGTGGTGGCAGCACAAAAGGGGCATTTTTGTGGGGTTTCCTCCCAGCTTGGCAGTATAGGGCTGTGTCACCGTTGAGACACAAGCTCATTCCCATGGCCAGGGTCCCCTAGTGGTCCCCTTACTTACCTGGTGGGCCCATCTCGCCCTTCTCGCCCGGCATCCCCATCGCCCCATCCCGACCGTCTCGTCCATCTCTGCCTGGCAGACCCTGACCCCCGTGCAAGCCTGGGGTGCCTGGGATGCCCGGCTGCCCCGAGCACTGCCTGGGGATCTTGTTGTCTTCAATCTGCACAGAGCTGCTGACGAGCCCGAGGAGGAAGAGGAGGAAGAGCTGCTTCATCTCTTCTGCTGTGCAGGGGCTGGGAGGGGGCACAGGACACAGGTTACAGTCCTGTCAGAGGGCTGGCACCCTGCAGCTGCCCTCCTTTCTCTGTCCATTGCCCTTTTGGCAGGCACTGCCTGCACCTGCTGCAATGTCCCCATTGCCCACCCAAACCGTGGTGATGCCGCTGCCAGAAACGGGAGGGGAGCGTGCAGGGGAAGCGATTCCGGGTGCTGAGTGGGCACCTCCTGCAGGATCCCCACGGGTGACACCGTGAGTGGGGCTGTGCTTTCGGTAGACAGCAGTGCGTGGCGGGGCGGCAGCTCGGGAGCTCCGGTTGCATCGTGGCCCTGCCCTTGGCAGCATCCCCGCGGCCGGCTCCCTGCTCCGACCCACCCGGCTCCCTGCATACCACCATCCATGGCCACAGCATCGCACCAGGCTGTGCTGGGACCACCGCGGTGCTGGGACCACCCAACAACCCTCCCACCCGCGGCTCAGCCCCCAGCCCTCTCCCCGTGGCCTTGCCCTAGTGAAGCCTCTCACTCTTTCCCCTCTCGTGGACGCGACGGCTTCAACAAAGGGGAAAAGGAGGAGAAATGTGGCTCCCCTCCACCCTGGTGCCAGAGCTGGGATCCCAGAGCGTGTCCTTGCCCCCCACTCACCGCAGTCCCACAGCTCCCGTCCCCACGCGCCGCTGCACTCCGCTGGGATGGCTGCGGCTCTTCCTGACCGCTTTGCTCTGACGAAGGCCCGAGGAGAGGCTGCCTCTCCACCCCCCCCTCCTCCCCACGTCTCTCCTCCCAAACTCCAAAGGAAATCACGGGCCCCGGGAGCCAAAAGCTACAAGACAAGGGGAAAAAGAAAAATAATCCCGCGGTGTCGGAAGCGCCGTAAGCAGGGGGAAGGGAGAGCCAGACAAACAGCCCAGCGGGCGAGGGGAGGAGTGGGATGAGAGTCATCAGCACTGAAGGCATCTGGGCAGCAGGACAGCACGATGGAATGGGGAATATGAGAGAAAACAGAGGGAAAGCAGAACGAGACAAAGGAAAGGAGGAGTTGGAGAGGGAGCCCTAGAGGTGTGCGATGCTCTGGCTGGTGCTTTGCCCTTGGTAGAAGGGATAAGGCAAGAGGGGCAGTGGGGCACTCTCAGTGTAGCAGTGCCAACACTGGGAGCACCCGTGGGGGCTGCAGAGGGTGCAGGCGTGGTGCTGTGTGGTGCAGGGATGCAGCAGGCTGCAGGTGCAGGCAGCTGGCACAGAGGCCACGGTGAAGCTGGGGCAGTGCTGGGCTTTGCAAGACACTCCCAGCTCTCTCCTTGAATCTGTTCCAGCACCGAGCACATCCAAGGGATGCTACAGGGCACGGTGGGTGGGTGACACTGCTGGCTGAGCCTTCCTAGCCCTCGTACCCAAAAGCCAGGTGCTGGCAGGGTGTCTGGCTGCTCACCCCCAGGTGTGAAGGGGCTGCTGGTTTTGGCCAGTTGGGAGCTGGTGTGTGGCTGTGGGGTGTTGACAGGCTGTGGTCAGTGGGGTGGCCTGGTGCCAGCATGGCCAGCAAGGACAGAGCCCTGGCTGGAGTGAGCTCTGCTCCCTGCACCATGGGGCTGCCTGCATGATGTTCTTCAAGACCCATCCATCTCACTGGGGTCCCCCCATCCCACTGAAGGCACAACAAGCAGCCCGTGTTCTCCCTGAGCTGGGACCGTGCCCTGCTATTCCTGCCCACGTACTGGCTTCGCTCTCTTAGCCCATGCCTCAATTTCTTCATTATGATCTGATGGGACCCACATGCCCTCCTCAAACACACCTCCTGCTCCATCACTTCATCAGCTGCTCATGCTCTTTATTCTGCTGACTCTGGAGCTTGGGAGACAGCTTGCAGCCTGGCTCACCTTGGCCCAGTCCTGCTCCGTTTGCAGAGCATTAACAACAATTCTGCTGCTGAGGGGTCACAGTCCCTCTCTGGGAACTCAGTCCTGCAAAAAGCCCGTGGCAACTGGGCACTGAGCTGAGGACAGAGCAAACTGACAGGTACCGGGGCAGGACATCTCAGAGCTGGAGCAGGGGGGAGGTTTGGTGCAGGAGGGGGCTCTGTTGCAGCCTCCATTCTTCTTTCCTCGCCACCTCAGGGCTGGAAGCACTCCACAGGGTCGTTGGAGTCGGGCAGGATGTTGCAGTTGATGGGCCAGAGGATGCCGAGGAGACCCAGGGAGTGCTGGCAGCGCAGCTCTGCAGCCAGGCAGACAGCACGGCAGGGCTGCAGGACACCCCCATCCGGTGTGCACTTGGGCACAAAGAGGCTGCAGATGAGCAGGCGGAGGTGCTGGTAGCAGGCGAGCTCCATCAGGGTCTGCAGGAGAGAAGCAGTGAGCACGGTACGGTGTACAGCACCCTCCTGCAGCCCAGCAGCTCACCTGGTAATCCTGCAGCACCTCGGCAGCTCCCGCCTGGTCCGGGATGGCCAGCCAGATGTTAGGGAAGGAGGTGGCATTGTAGCCCAGCCCCAGGCACATCTCCACCTCCACAGGCTCGCAGATGGAGCCTGCACGGGGAGAGGTGCAGGGTTAGAGTTAGGGTTTATATAGGACTGTGGGTCTGAGAGCCTCCAGGTGGGCACCTGGGACAGGTGGTGGCTATGGGATGGCAGTCGGGGGGTGTCCCCATCTGTGGGCACTCACCAAATGCAGGGTAGGAGACCCCAGTACAGTTCAGCTCATCAGTGCCATCGGGGCAGTCGTGCCAGCCATCACATATGGACTCCAGCGCCCGGCACTCGCCGTTGCCACAGGAAAACTCTGCGGGGCTGCAGGTCTCTGTGAGGGCAGGGCATGGGGATGGGCGTGGGCAGAGAGCCAGGGGACCTCCAACCCAAGCTCCTGCTCCAAGAAGGATCAGATCTGGGGAAAACCATGGCTTCCTCAAGCTCAACCTTGAAAAGCCCCAAGGATGGAGACCACACGGCCCCTGCCTACACCCTGCTCCCTGCCTGGCTGCGTACTCTCTGTGGCATTGCGGGCTTGGTAGGTGGCGAAGAACCCAGTGTCTGCTACTCCTTCATCTGCCACAAAGAGGACAGTCATGATGTGGCGCGACGAGGTCAGGGGGGGTGGCAGCTGATGGCCGCAGAACCTGCAGGGACATGGGGCAAGAGAGGGGCTGGGTGGGCAGGACCTGAAGCCTGCTCGCTCCAGCAGCCCCCCACCCACGCCTCGGTTTCCCCAGCACCTGCCCAGCAGGCTGGCAGCCCCAGTGCCCGCACTGTCGTGGACCTCCACGAAGTCAAAGCTGCAGTCCTCGTGTGACTCCAAGCTGAAGTTGTGGAAGTGCAGGTCGATGACGTGGCCCAGGGGCACAGAGATCTGCCAGAGGCACAGCTATGGGGACAGACGTGAGAGCCATGAAGCCAGGTAGGGACACGGGCTCTCCCGGATGGGAGAAGGCCTTACTCCCTCCTGCCTTCCTCCTCCTCCCAGCATCCCTTCTCTCACCTGCTGGTGTGGGTACGGCTGGGGGTGGCTCGGGGTGGAGAAGTGCCCCTCCAGGCTGGTCAGCGGCCCCCCACACTCTGGACACACACACAAGGCAGCTGTGCCCCCATTCCCTCCACCATCACTGCCCCAGGGACGGGGGGGAGCACACGCTGCCATCCCACCTTTGTGCTTCACACTGCAGTTGGTCTCATCGCTTCGGTCGGCGCAGTCGTGGAACCCATCGCAGACAAAGCCCAGGTGGATGCAGAGCCCCTGGTCACAAAAGTGCTCATCCCACGCGCAGCTCTCTGCCGTGTGAGTCGAGGTGAGCGGGCTGGTGGTGGTACCCACACCCATACCCATACCCTCGGGTATTTTGGGGCCACCCCACGAGGTGTACTCACTCTCACTGGGGGCCACGGCGCGGTACCGGGCGCTGAAGCCCGGGGCCCCCACGCTGCCATCAGAGACAAAGGTGACACGCAGGCGGTTGGAGATGCTGTTGAAGGTTGGGGGGACCACGCTGCCACAGAACCTGGGGGCAGAGCGGGGGCAGTAGCACTGCTCACCCCATTCCTGGGTACTCCACCCCCTCCTTGGGCACGCAGAGCCCTACCTGGCAGTGCCCCCCCGGGCTCCCTGCTCCTCATAGAGCTCCAGCCTGTCGAAGAGGCAGGAGGCCGTGCCCTCCACGCTGAACGCATCCATTGTCAGCTGGATGGCCATACCAGCGCCCACCTCGATGTGCCATATGCAGAGCGTGTGGGGTGGGTAGGGGCCCGGGTGGTTGGGGGAGCTGAAGGAGCCCTCGGGGCCACGCAGGGTCCCACCACACGCTGCACATTGCAAATGGGTTAGGGGGGCCACGGGGATGTGGTCATCATGGTGTGCCACCTGCATGGGGACTTACCCGGTGCCGGGGTGCTGGCTGCAGGTGGTCGGCCATGGGTTGGGGTGGAGGGGGTGGGGTCCTGGGGGTCCCTCAGGGTGGGTGCCATGGAGATGGTGGCAGTGCCACGGGCGGGCAGGGCTGCAGCCAGGGAGTGGGGTGTCTGCGGGGACGTCAGCTCTGCGCCAAGGGGGATGGATGTAGCACGGGGAGGGAGCCCTGGAAACCCACCCAACCCCACTGTCACAGCGCGTTCCTCCCACCCACCCTGCACACGGCACTCACGGTGGATGACGATGCCCAACAGGAGGGAGATGAGGAAGAGCAGAACGGCGCTCATCAGGGCCACGCAGAGCCACGTGAACCTGCAGTCAGCACGGTACTGCCAGCCCGCCTGCACCCACAGCTGCCGGCCTGGGGAGGGGGAGGAGAGCGGGCAGAGCGGGGCGCTGCCTTATCCCCCACACCCAGCCCCACGTCCCCAGGGTGCCTGTGCTTCCCCCACACCCTCACGCCCCTATGGGTGGGCTCCTGGTGGCCCCACGGACGCATGTACAAACCCCATGCAGGTACCGAGGGCATCCTGGGCTGAGGCAGCTCCCACCCCGTCCTTGTCCGGTGGCTGCTCAGCTGGGGACACCGCCAGGGGCTCCTCGCCCTCGAAGACGGGGTTGCAGAACTCAGTCTGCACGAAAGCAATGACGGGTGACACCGCAGGGACTGCAGTGTGGAAACCCCTAGGGTGGCACCCCCGCCCCAGCCCTACCTCGCTGCGCTCCAGAGCCTCGGGGCAAAGAGTGATTTCGGTGAAGTCCTTCATGGTAGCAGCACTCCCAGCACACAGCACTTAGAAGCCCCCCCAGAGTGCTCTGCCCCCCAGCACGGCTGCGTGTCCCCCCACCCGCTGCTCCCTGGGTGTCCCCATCGCACACAGCGTTGGCTGTGCCCACATGTGCTCAGCCCCACGGAGCCCTATGGCCGTGTGTGGGGAGCACTGGGAGGCCCCACTCCCCTCGGCGGGCCCCTTCCCTCTGCCCCGTTAATCCAGCTCAGCTGAGGATGCCGAGGTCAGGCCCTGGCACGAAGATCCCACATCTTAAAGGGGAAAGTGTGCTCGCACCAGAGCTGGGAGCCTGTCCCTCGGGCTGGGGACACGGCTTTCCAGTAACCTGTGGGAGTGGGGCATCCCTGGAGGGGCTGTGTTGGGTGTACACCCCTCCTTCCCTCGTGTCCCCCCTTGCTGATGTCTGAGCACTGCTGCCCGTGTTCCTGCTGCCCCTTAGTGCCACAGCTCTGTGCTGAGCTGGGCAGAAAGGGACCTTTGTTCAGGGCTTTGGGGGCAGAGTGCGGGCACAGGAGGAGGAGGTGAGGCTCCCCGTGCCCCACGGACACACCGAGGGCACCACGTCCACTCACTGCAAGTGAACCCCGTGCCATGATTCCTTCCAGATTGAATCCTGCCTCAGTTTCCCTCCCTCTGCTGGAGCCCCAAGCCAAGCACACACACGCAGCGCTCTGTTTCAGCTAAAATTTATTCCTACACGAGTCTCCCTTGTACGAGACACATCCTGCCCATCTTGCTTACACAGTAAACAAGCCACCTGCCGAGCTGCAGCACTGCCCCAGCCCGGGACCCGCCTCTGCCCCCCCTAGCCCCGCTGGGATGCCCCTGGGGGATGTGCTTGGGGCAGGGAGGCTCAGCCCTTGCCCAAAGCAGGATGGGTGCTGGGTTGGGCCGGGGCTGTGCTGGGTCAGCTGCATGTCCCCCCCCATTGCACCTCGAGCAGGGCGGGATGGGGAGGAGAATAAATTAGAGAAAAGGCTAAAAAGGCCACTGGCATTTGCTAGCTGGAGGATGGAGCAGCAGGGCAGGGGGGGGAGAGCATCTCTGGGCACCCCATGGGGCTCCTGGTGAAGGGTGGAGGAAAGCCCCAGCCCTGGAAAGGTACCGCCCCCCCCTTCCCCCGTAGGATGGATATCTCTGTGCACCCCAAGGGCCTCCTGCGCCCCAAAATGGTTTAAGGCACCGTCGTATGAGGAGGTGGGTCAGCCCCCCTGGCATGAGTCCCTGGGCAGCCAGGAGGGATGCTCCAGGCTGAGAGAAGTCCATGATAAATAGAAAGAAACTCCAGGAAACATCGTCCTCCCCCGATCTGTGAGTCCGGGGACGATCAGAAAGCGAATGGAGATGGGATTGAGGCGACCGAAGGGCTGTGATCCTTCACCAGGAGGTTTGGAGGAGCCAGGAGGAGGCTCACGGATCCTCAGGGACAGAAGTGTGGTACGGAGATGCCAGGAGGGACCCAGCTCCTGTGTCCACGAGGTCCCGGTGGGGGGGAGGCAGCCCCGTGCCCGCAGAGTCCCTTGCTCAGTATTTTTATTACACGCCATAAAGGAAAAATCAAAACCTACCCCAGGGTAAAAAGCAAACGCCAGCAGCCTGGAGGCACTGGGGCTGCCTGGGTCCTGCCCTCATCTCGGAGCTCTCCACTGTTTCTGGGGTGGGGGGGTGGCTCTGTGGGGTGCCCAGGGGCTGGCTACATGCGTGAGGATGGGCTGGCCAGCTCGTAGAAGAGCAGGTAGGCATCGCTGCTGCGCACGTGGCTGGAGGACATCGGGGTGACGCTGCAGAGAGGGGAAGGTGCGCTGTGAGCAATGGGGTGCCCACACGAGGTCCCCCACCCCGTGCCACCCGCGCAGCCTCACCGGGAATCGTTGAAGTTGTGCCACTCGCTGGAGATGGGGCTCTTGCAGTAGGCAGTGTAGTGTCCCCCCATGGTGGTGCCCGAGTGGTTGGAGACGGCGTAGAGGTTGTAAACAGCGTGGTCTGGGGGGATGGGGTGATGCTCAGTGGGACCCACGTGTGAGCTCTGAGCTCGGCCCCCCCCGGGCCCCAGCACTTACTGCAGCTCTGCGAGGTGAACTCCCGCAGATCCAGGTCCTTCAGTGGGAAGTTGACAAAGGTGGTGAGCTTGCTGGCTCGTATCCTGGCCTCTGAGAAGCGCTTCAGGTCTGAAGGAGGCGAACGTCAAGGAGATGGGGAGCAAGGGGGAACCGGCAAAGA
>VXAB01004005.1:0-34817 GCA_013399175.1 Odontophorus gujanensis
TCTGGGCAACCTGTTTCAGTGACCCTTATTGCAAAATACTTTTTCCTGATATCCTGTCTCATTCCACTCAGTGGGTTTCAAGGGAGGTGAATCTTTTTCTATCTCCTGAGTCTCACCACCCGTAGTCATCAGGGGTCTGTACAGTGATGGAGTCATCCTAGTCAGCCACAAAACTTCCTTTGTTGCCTCAGTCTCTAACTCTAACCCACCGGCTTCTGACTTCGTCATGGCCATTCTTCAGGAACAGCTCCTCGCACTCTATTCCTGTCTTGTTGTAGAGGGCAAAACCTCCCCCTCCTTCCTCACCTGTCCCTTCTGGACAGCTTATCGTCACCTATAGCCACATCCCAGCTGTGGGAATCATCTCACCAGTGCGATGATGGAAACTATATGATGATTTTATAGTAGCTCAGGGGCTTCCAGCTCCTCCTGTTTGTTTCCCAAGCTGTGTGCATTGGTGTAGAAGCACTTGAGCTGGGCAGCTGGTCTTGTCCATTTCTTGGAGGATAACTCTTTATCTCCTTAATTCCTTTGAGGTATTTACCTCGAGGCTCCCTGTTGCTTTCATCATCACGAGTTCAAAAATGTGCAGCACTTTTTCCCTCAGCTTTGTTTGCACGATCCGCAAGGTGGTACAGTGATCTTCAGAAAGAAAGAGAGAATGAGCACGTGATGACAAAGGAAGTAAACAGGTAAATAATTACAGAGAAAACTAATAACAAAGCCTTATTAAGATGGGTATCCAAGCATGAAAGCGTACTGTGAAATTATTGCCTGCTTATATCTCCAATACCAGTGAAAAATTAGTTACTGAAAAGTTTTGCGGTTGAAATTTGTTTGTTGTAGGTCTGGTAAAGCAACTAAATCTAGCCAAATACTGCAGCAAGCAGTGTACTCTTGGCTTGAACCTCCATAAGCTTATATGGAACCCAGTGAACTCTGGAAGTTAGTGCGTGGCATTTTTTCCACATAAGTGATTTTAATCTAGGATTCCTGATCCTTTTCTTTTCTTGCCACAATGTTATGCAACCAGTAAAACCATTTTCTAGATGTAGTCTTCAAACAAAGTAAAACAAATTCCCTAAGGCATAGAAAAACTTGAGTATTAATAGAGATATCCATCTTCTAAGTATGCCCCTTGCATTTTGGATCAATGATGCAATTGCTACCGTATCTAATCACTGTCGCATTAGGAAAATGCTTTCTCCCAAGGTTCTTCCTACACAGCTGTCCAGTGTGCATACATCTGCTTTGTTTCTCTACAGGGACTGTAGGTCAGAGAGAAACGGTAGATGGTCTAGAGGTGGATATGAACCCAGATTTTGGAATCTCTTCTCAAGTCTAACCTCAGGTTTGAAATATTCTTAGTGCCTTTGGCAAAATGGTACCTATATGCCACTGTTTCTCTTTTAATATATATTAAAAAAAAAAAAAAAAGAAGGAGTGATGTTCTCATCCTTAGGTACTACTTTCCTGACACAAACAACCTTTTGCAGTAAAACCACCTGGACCTCTTCCCTTTGTAGCAGGGATTGCCTGTTGCTAGATATTGTTGTACTGCACCACAGACTGTGGCTCTAGACTTCATCACGGTATGATCTGGGGAGCATCACTGATGATACTGAGCAAATATGGATAACTGGTTACATTTCAAACAACAGAGCTCTGTGAACAAATTAAAGGTGTTCTCTTTAATGACACAAATATACAACCCACCTCTGAATGCTGGGCAGTGTCACGGTGATGAGGCAGGTCCAAATCCAAGGTCAGAAGTCAACTCACAGGCCGGGGTTAGGATCAGGATCAGGTCTGGTGATTGCAGGTATGTTCAGAAGGATGAAGTACAGCTGAAGATAAGTGTGGAAGTCAGCTCATGTATTGAGATCTGGCTCAAGAGGCTTAGGCTTAAATAAAGATCCTGTGCCTGGGAGTGTGGGGCTGAGGGTCTCAGTTGAGGCTGATCAGGACAGTTAATGATTGGTAAGAGTGCTGTGGACCCTAACATGGACACTTGTAGCATGGCTTTGAACCTGTATAAAATCCCAAACATGTCTGCTGATTATCATAAGGAACTTGTAATCAATTGTAGTGAAGAATCATATAAAATGAAACATTTTCATTTTGCATTAGAACAAGAGACGCTTTGAAGGTACTTTAGCACTATTTCCACCACAAGCAACAAAAAAACTCTTACATTCCAGATACTGAAAAAAAAAAGTTATTCACTCCAGGAGAGAAAGAAAAACCATAATCTGAAAGTTTTTGTTTATTTTATTAAACATCTGAAGTCAAAAATTAAAATAACTCATTTTCCAGAAAAGGGAGCTCTTAATCATGCCTCTGAACAGATGCTACAAAATACCTCTACAAAATGTGCAGGTGAGCTGCTTAACCCAGAATACAAGTGTTCTATTTTTAAAAACCAACCATACTATCCTAAATGTATGACAGTGGATTTTTCTACGAAATGTGCAGGTTGAAGGTAACTTCGCAGCATTGTAGGTGCCTGTATTTGGAAGAGATTCCCCTTGTTGGAAAAGCAGAGAAATAGGTTCTTAGAAATTAAAATTTGCCTGACTTACTTTAGGTTTCTGCCTTAGGAAACTACTCACTACATAACCCATTTTTCCACACCAATGACAAAGTGCAACTGTGGAAAACAGTTTAGATGGGGATGCTAAGAAAAGCAGGTACAGGTGTTAGTCAGATTTGGTGGCTTCGTGCTGCACTGAGCCAGAGCTATCCTAGCAGCAGTTAGACACAGTTTTTCCTGCTACGCAAATGACTGAGAAAACACTTTCCTCTCTAGTGACCTTCTTAAGGCTCCCCTCACCTCATCGTTCCTCAAGCTGTAGATCATGGGGTTCAGCATGGGAAGGACCACAGTATAAAACAAAGCGATCAGTTTGTCAGTGTCCAATGAGTAGCTGGAGCTTGGTCGTAAATACATGAAGAGGAGGGAGCCGTAGAAGAGTCCAATGGCCAGGAGGTGGGAAGCACAGGTGGAAAAGGCCTTGCGCCTGCCCTCTGCCACGTGGAGCCGGATGATGGTGCTGAGGATGCAGGTGTAGGAGATGACAATGACCAGGAAGGTGCTGGTTTGTATGAAGCCACACAGGGTGAAGAGAAGCACCTCGTTGACCTTGGTGTCTGAGCAGGAGAGCTCCAGCAGCGGGGGAATGTCACAGAAGAAGTGGTTGATGGTGTTGGAGCCACAGAAGGACAGGGTGAACGTGAAAGAGGTGTGCACCAGCGAGGTCAGGCCCCCGCTGAGGTAAGCCCCGGCCACCATGGAGGTACAGACCTGTCGTGACATGGCAGTGGAGTAGAGAAAAGGGTGACAGATGGCCATGTAGCGGTCATAGGCCATCGCAGCCAGAAGGAAACACTCGGCATCAGCCAAGGCAGCAAAGAGGAACATCTGTGTTGCACAGCCGAAGAAAGAAATGGTCACGCGCTGTGCTACAAGATCCACCAGCAGCTTGGGAGCAATGGCAGAGGCATAGCTGAGGTCTAAGAAAGATAAATTGCTCAGAAAGTAGTACATGGGGGTGTGGAGGCAGGCATTGAGCTGGATGAGCACGATGATGCCAGCGTTGCCCCCCAGAGTGGTGACATAGATGAGCAGGAAGAGCCCAAACAAAGGGAACTTCACTTCCCTGCGGTCGGTGAAACCCAAGAGAATGAACTCAGTCACAGCAGTGGCGTTTTCTTCAGGCATTTTCCATCTCAGCCCTCTCCAGTGGCTCGGTTGCTGCTAATGCCTATGCCACAAGCCAGAAGTGACGACCCTCCCTGCTCAAGAGACATAGTGGTAGCACAGTTATTTTGCACACAGTATTAAAAGGAGCAAGTGGTGACCTAAAGCATAGTCAGACATAACAGCTGAGAAGGACATGGATCAAGAATTTCTGCAACACTCATTCCATGAGAAGTTCTCAATTCTAGAGAAGATAAATTGAATGAGACCTATGTAAAACTGGTTCTTAGACATTTTGAAATGATTGAAGCCAAGGAATTAGTTCGATTATGATTTTACATGTTGCTGAGAGAAAGCATAATCTCATACAAAGCAAGCACAAGACACACACCTGTGTGAAGCACAGGGATCGGACACAGGGTTCTGTTTTGACTCTCTATTGCACGTTGTTCCTCATGTTTTCCTTCTTTATAAATAGTTTACGTAATATGAGGGTTGAGGGAAGGCTCTTCTCTGAGTCATGTCAATTTTAGAACTGGAAATAAATGATGAAACAATAAATAGAATATTTTCCATATTTAAACTTCTTAGAATTAATGGTCACAACATTATTTTTTGTTGAAACTATACACTGAATTTAAACTGTGTTTCCAAATGTGTGCCACAGAACACATTCCTCCAAGTACATCCCCCAGAAAATCCAGTTTCAGTGAGAGATTCACCTTGGAATAGAACTGATTGATTTAATTTAATCCTCCAAAAACAACTTTTACGCCTCTCAATATGAACTTGTTCGTATTTCTACTTACAAAAGGAGGTCTACGAAGAGGCATGCAGGCAGAAGTCACCAAAATAACTGCAGATTCCAGTGCTATTTAGACAAATAACACAATGAAGCAGAAATGTGTCCAAGGCCACGACTTACATCCCTGATGAAGGGTGACCCTGGATTTTGAGCTGGAGTTTGCCAAACTCACTTACACACTTTCAATCTATCACTGACCCTACACAGTACTGCAGAACTCCAGTGGAATTACTGCAGCCAACAGGCAAAGCAAAAGCTCAGAAGTTTCTTGGAAGGGGCTGCAGATCTTGACCAGTTTAGCCTTCACACGCTGAAGCAGAGAGGAAACACCTGTGTAAATGCTAAAGACAGAAGTTGTTGCCCCAAAGTGGGAATCTAGGTAACAAGGAGTTAATAGGCATCACCCCTGCACTTACAACCAAGCATGGACTATAATCCTTTTAATGCCAGTATTCACCTGGAACTGGAACAGAGTTTGTTGCCACCATTTTTGGATGGATGTTATGAAAGCAGTGGGGTTAGGGGACCATATTTTATGTTGGAGGAATTTCCTTAATCCCAGCCATACTGCATCACCACATCTGTGACAAGTCAAAACTTTTAAGACAGCTGCACTTCAAAAATAATGCTCTAGTAAACACAGAAAATAAAAGAGCTGAGCAATCATTTTCCTCACTGCCTCACCCTTTTTCATCTCCTACCCATGCCCCAACAAACTGAAACTCAATGTTACTTACTTTCCTTTTTGCTGTCCTTCAGAGATAACGTGTCATTTCAACAGAAATAATAGAAACATCATCTACTCCCTGCAAAATGGATTTAGCTTTATCATCAAAAGGGACCTCAATTATGCTGAGAACTAGAAAGAGATCAGATTTCTGCAGCAGCCAAATGAACCAGCCACCAATGACTGAAGTGGCACCACAGCCGAACACTGAAATTTCCTCTGTTGCTCCTGCTTGCAGCCAGCCCAGTATCAGACCTACCTGGGGATGGACTGAGGACTGCCTCACAGCTTGTAGCAGTGGGAAGGTTTTATCACTGCACCGGTGTGACACCAGGGATATGGTCCCTGTTGCCTCTTCTGCTGGATTACCTCATGGACAAAGGACAGCTGAGCTCTCCACAGCTGCTGGAAATAGAACCTCAAACGGTTTGGGTTTGGTTTTAGGAGGAGATTTAATAGCCTTCTCCTTTATGAGCTGCAGAGTATCCACATTATTGTTGTCCGCCATGAATTTTTAGGTTGGAAAGGGGTTTGTCTTTTGATTGCTGGGAGAGCACGTGCATGTAAACGATTGGGACTGGATGAAAAATACTCAATGAACTGAAGCAGGGTGGTTATTCACCATTTCAGAAGAGGAGGGCAGAGAGATCACCTGCAACAGAAATGGAAATCATTCTGCAAATATTACGTGTTGCATTTTCCCCTCATAAAGAGAGAAATAACTGATAAATGGCATGCAGCAGTGGAGGAGTTACCATCCTTCCTCTGCAAGGGAACAAGACACTGATGGAAGCAAAAGTGCAGAAAACCTGTAAAAACAACATGAGCACAAACTGAAAAGAGTAGCACAAATCACCCTTGATCCTGCTGAAAGAATTAAAGGAAGAATTAATCCCAAATTTATGCATGCTTTTCTTTCTATGATGAGCTTTTCAATTACAATATTCTGTGAGGCCAAACCTTAAAAGAGTAAAAAAATCCCTAATAGGGCTCCTTTGGGACTCCAGAAAATACTGTCACCAGAGCTGAAGAAGATACATAAGGAAAAATAACTGACAGCGGTTGACTGCCTGAGTATGCTCATCTCAGGCTCCTCCATGTGCCATTTGAGGACCCTCTGTAGAGTTTTCAGTGTCGTTCAGGGTCTTGGAGACTTTGGGATTACATCTGAGCTTTTGCTGCTCGCCATGTTTCAGCCCAAACTACTGGAAGAACTGAGTATGGGTCAAAGAGCACAGCGAAGTGGTTTCCTCTAATTGGGCCAGGGTTGCCCATTGTCCACTGCTATGTTGAAAGGGAATCTCAGAGGGGCTTTTAAGAGTTTAGAGCATTAAAGCTGTTTTGAAGAAACTCTCATATTCTGCTGGAGACTAAAAAATTTAGATTCAACCATAGGAAATGGCCAAGCCTCTTGGTGACAAGGAAAGTCTTCATGTCGACATGAGGACTTTGTCTCAACCCAAATAGACAACAACAATAATAAATAAAAACAAAAAGCATGGAGATGGGCTTTGAAATAGCCAAAGAGACACTGATTTTAGGGCAGTTCTGTACCTGTTGGGCATTTTGGCCATCCCATGCAGGTATGCAGCCCATTACACCATCCCAGGAGACCTGAAATACAGCACTGGGCCTTGGATGTTACAGCCCGGAACTGGAGCCCAAACATGCACTGTTGTCAACGGCTTTCACAAGTACATCTGAACAGCTTAAATATTGTTTAAAAAGTAAAAAGAAATAAAAATATTAATATAAAGAAAAATAAAATAAAATGACCAATAAGATCAGCTCTTGGGTACACAAATAGTTAAAGTCTCTGGCAGAGGAAAGAGCCCTTTTAATTTATGTGGAGATAGGAGAGCATCATCCATAGTCATGGCCAAAACCTCTTCCTTCTAAGAAAACCTACCCAAACCACCCCTTACTACCCTACCAATCTGGAAGACTTAGAAATACTGCCGGAATAGATGCAGACATACAAAGTGTTACAAGTAAAAAGAGAGAGTCAAGCAAAATAAGGTACTTAAAGCTCAGAAATAATTACTAGAAAAGCTTATGCTAGTTGTCTTCTTGCATTTTTACTATGTTATAGCATCCAGTGTAGTCCCATCCACTTCTATAATCTCAAACTCATACAAGTCATTTCTTTCACTCCCCAAAAAATCACATGCATCAGCCTAAGAAAAAAGAAGAAAAATAGACGCTAGTTTCTTAATCATTTTTGCCACCCAGAGTAAACAAGCCAGCTTTCATTAGTAATTCCCTCAATTTGTTTTTAGCAAGAGGAAACGTTTATGGCTCTTAACACAGGTACAAAGAAGTAGACATGAAATGGAGGATGCATCACCGAGTGCCCAGAGTCACCAACACCAAGGTGGGCCAATACTTTAAGTCAAGGATACATGAGTAAACACTCCACAAACACTACGATGACTCCATATACAATCTTTAATATCCAATTGCTCATAAGGTAGAAAATGCTTTAGCAATATGATCTTAGCTGGCAATGACACAACAGCACCCTTTATAACCTGGAAACAGCCCATTGACACAAACCCCAGCACAGCAGCATCAAAGAGCAGGAAACTCTAATTATACAAAAATCTCTCTAGAAATAAGGCCTACCCTATTAACAGTCACAAACAAATTGGTTGCTGGAGACTTTTTACATCACATGGTGTATTTCAGTTTTTTCAATACGCATCATGCTTGAGCTTTTTATTTATTGTTATTATTTCAATCTTCAGCCAGCCTCTTGGCCTGTATTCAAGTTAGGAATTTTTTAGAGGCCAAGAATAACAAAAACTGGTTGAGATTTCAGTTTGAGTTTGGGGATGGTCTGGAGAAAGACACCAGCACCTTTGGGATTTACAGGGATTTAATCCCTGCATGGGGACATGTGCTCGGCCTTTTGTGTTCATCTGAAGCCAGCAGGATTTAGGGCTTTGTCCTAAACGAAGATCCAGTTCACTGGGCTTTGTTTCACACCAAGGGAGTGAAACAAAGCAGAGCCTTTAGTTTCCCACAGAGCATGATCTATCCATTAAGCTCAAAAGCAAACCTTTCTTAACCTTCTCCCTGTTCATCCACATGCTAATCCATATCTTGGGTTATCTGAAGAGCCAACATCATCCATTCAATATTCATTCAACGTTCTTAACGTCTACTTAGCCCATGAAGAACACAGAATAACCCAAGCTAGAAGGGACTCAAAAGGACCACTGAGTCCAACTCCTGGCTCCACACAGCACCACCCACACATCTTCCACTGGACAGGTTGATCCCAATGGTTCCCACTTGCACTTCAAGAAATAACTGGGAAAAGCATCAAGTTCAACAAGTTGTGAAGAGCATTGGCTCAGGCACACTAGAGTTTGCCACGTAGGTAGTGTATGGGCTGCTGGGTCCTGGATTCTTTAGCCCAAGGTGAGCAGTCATCCTGTCCATCCACATCAGGCTCTATTAGTGCCACTACTTTGCTTGACTGAGTTGCTCTTCAAAAGAAACTCATCAAAGTCACTCACTCACCACCAAAACTCTTTTGGAGGCCTATTTGCATCATCAGATGAGAGAAGCAGGTAGGATTTAACGTGAGGTCCATGCACATCAACAGTACTATCATCTTCACATTTCCGTGTGTGTAAATGTTTCTTTAAATGCATAAATCCCATCCCAGGAGGTGATGATCCTTTCTATCAGATTCTGGAAGATTCACTATTGCAGTGGCTGGATATGCCCATCCAATTGCATACACACAGACATCTCTCTGGGAAAAGCCCAGAAATATTTGGATAGATGAAGTGTGGATGCGTATTTGTGCCCAAGCTGTATTGGTGCTATTTCAGAATAGCAGCAAATAATAAATGATTCAAAGAGTTTCTGCTGAAATAGTAAAAAAAGTAGTCTTGGAAAAGTGCAAATAGGCTGAAAAATCTTTAAGTAAGAGCAGACCACATTTGGCCAGTGCTGCTCTGAAGGAGATCAGCTGCCCCAGACCCAAGACAATCTGGATTTAGGAGGTCTTTACAAAAACTGGCACCTCTTCAAGGCTGACCGAGTAGTTCCTGAGGACAGTGCCTCCATCAAACACTCGAGCACTGTTGGTATCCCGCCACCGACACCCTTCTCCAGGCAGGTAGATATCTCTCCACGTTTGCCCTTTTTCTGTTATTGGAGCCACCAAGACCTGCAGCAGAACAGAGGAAGAAAAACTAACCTAGCACCTGCAGCGTCATTGCAGAGAAAAATCAGCAACTTTGGCTGCAAATGAGAGTATCCACGTGTGCAAGCAGCAGAGGTCACTGTTCCCACGGGCAAGATTTACTAAACAGCAGTGAGAAGAGGTGCTGCAATGTCCTTTATTTGACTGCAGTGTGAGAGTCCTTCCAACTTGCATTTTGGAAGAAAAAACACCATCAACAAATCATGTAGTCTCCATCCAATGCATACTTTGGAAGAAAAAGCCTCCAGAATCCACCAAAGTCATATTTTGGAAGAACACCTGAACTGAAATAACATCAGAAATCTTAAGATTCCAGAAAACAAATCTGCTGTCTCTAGGTTGAGCAGGTCAGGATGGATGCAGAAAGGCTCATGATCACATATAGTGGATTTTGAGAAGATTTTATAGTGTTGTGAGGAATTTGGTGGCATATAGCCCTTACACCATGGAGGGAGTTTTTGGCAGACATGGGGATTTCTCTTTTCTCCCCTGAGCTGGTGCTCTGAGGGATCAAGTTGAAGACACTTGAATATGAGCTAATCAAGAGTAAAAGATTATCTGTCACCAACCGAGGCAGAA
Source organism: Odontophorus gujanensis (assembly GCA_013399175.1). NCBI lineage: Eukaryota > Metazoa > Chordata > Aves > Galliformes > Odontophoridae > Odontophorus > Odontophorus gujanensis. Next base: position 10,034 of record VXAB01004005.1, read on the forward strand.
ACCTGGATTTTAATCAGAAAGAATCATTCTGTGGGAGCTCTAATTCCAGCTTGCTCAGAAGGTGGGATCCCAAAGCCTTCCCCACTGGGAGACTTGGTCTGAATCTAAAGCCTGGAAAGAACTTTGCTCAGTATACAAAACATGATAGATCGCATCTCAAGAATAATATGTTTGTTTTACCATTCTATGGACTCGAGGATCTGCAAGAGATTAGCAGCCCAATGTCTTCAAATTGTCACAAAGTCTCATCTGGTTGCCTTAGCACATGGGTAATTGCATAAAGATATATATATACAAAAATTAAAGTACAAAAAGTTTGCTTTTGAGCCACAGATCAGTAAGACCAACTCAGAACTGTGACATAAGGAAAAGTGTGCTATGCTTTCTTTCCCCCCAGTGGTATAAGCAAGGCAATCCAGTCTCTGAAAAGCTCTACAGATTGTATATGTATGGCTTTTATCCCTGATTTATTGCTGGAGAACTCCAGTGGGCCAGGAGAATGCCCTGAGGTTTCTTTTCCTCTCTACTGAAACAAAAGGAGTTTCCAATATTCTGAGACTACTCAGACCTGTTAAATTATTGCATTTCAGTAACCGAAAGATTTTCTGAGTCCTAAATTAACTATTTCACAAGAACAAAGCCTTTCAGGAGAGGAGAAGAGAGAAGAAGACAGAAGTTTCTTTGGCTTGAATCTAAAGTTGCTTGAACACCGAGGCTTTGATTCAACTTTCTACAGAACAGTTCTACAGAACAGGGTGCATGCAATTAAGTAGGAAAGGATGAAAGGGGTGGGCAGGAAACCATGAAAAAACCAACTCCAGGAAGGCCAGTAAGTGAAGAAACAAGAGAAAGAAAAAATAGTGCGTGAGATTTACTGAACATTCAACTCCCAGAACTCAAAAAATTGAGTTCTCAGTCAAACCGTGTTCCAAACACGGATGCTCCTTGGGTAGTGATGTCCCAGGATGACACTGTGGTGTTTGGTTCCCTTCAGGTTACACTTCTGGACCCTCCTGGCTTCCTTGGCAGCACAACCCAACCTCTTACAGATTCCACTTTCACTCGGGCAGCACTGATGGGAAGCATTGCTGCATGTGTTGTCAGGTTTTTTTTGTTTTGTTTTTGCTGAAATGGTGCCACTTGTCTCTTTGAAGTTAAGTTTCAACACACTTTACTGGAAGGATTCGATGGGTTGGGAGTGTGCTGCCAAGACAAGCAGATTACAGGGGTCTGGAAGTGATGAATGTACAAAACAGCCTGAAAAAAATAAAAGAAAATAAATTGTATTTCAAACCAAGGTTATCCTCCCAGGCCTTAGAGTTATCAACAAAAAAAAATGTCTGAGCAGGAAAACACTGGTGGTGGGAAAAAACTATGTTTATGAGCACCTTGCAGAGGATGCTTGCATGAAGCAAGATCCTCAGAAAATCCATCCCAGCATCCTAACTCTTAGCCTCGCCTCAAACCATACAAGAATAAAACCACCTATGTATTTTCCAGTAAATTATTATTAATCGTGCTCCAAACGGCACTAAATCAGGCTTTGGAGTGCATCTTGATTCTTCCAGCTGCCAAAAACCATCCTGAAAATCCAAACATCCCCCATCTGGGCTCTCCTCCCCGCCAGCTCAGTCTCCTTTTGAAGCAACAATCAGGCGAGGCTTTGCTGGCCTCATGTGGTGCTTTATCAGAAATGCTTGGCCCTGCCAGCTGGTGGAGAGAGCCTGATGTTTTACCGTATTTTGGGAGCTCTCAGCCAAGCCACAGCTTTGCAGCTCCTGGAAGAGAAAGCTGTCTGCTCTTTTATCGGGAATCTCACCCCACTAACACAGAGCACATTTCTGCCCTGGCCATTTTGATTGCATCAGGGGTTCTTCCGTTTGAGTGATATGGGGGGAGAAGCAGCTTAGTTTTAGATTGCTTGCAAACAAACAAACAAACAAACAAACAAAAAGACCTATAAATCAAATCTACAGAATTTGTGATAAGACAGTCAAGCCTGTAGATTTTAATACTACAAAGGTCAGAAGCTGCAAGCAGAACCCGAGAAGAGAGATAAAGTATGCTTTTATATTCCTATCTATGCATACATAGGAACTGCCAAAATCTTGAGCTACTTGGATCCTGTATCCAGGCAAAGCAGCAGTGCAGAATAAAAACTCCCCTTACAGAAATGAGGGGACTAGGCACAATTTTCTTTAAGAAACTCTCTTTCAGAAAACTCCAACTGCTTTTTCAATATCCATTTTTTTATGTAAGGCAGCAAATCCCACTGATCTGTGCCACCCTTGCGCTAGATGCACACACAGCAAGCTGTGGTAGAATGATAGTGTTTCACCTAACTTGTGATGGTCTTATTAAAATTGAAGGCTCTACTTACAGTGATTGGGATAAATAATATTTACCCCACTACAACGGATTACAACAGATTGAAGTATGTGAACCCCATAGGGAACGTGTGGATAAGGTAGTCCAGCTGAGACACGGACACCAGCCTGAACTTGGGAACCAGGGTCTGTGCTCTCTGCTGTGCCTCCTCCGTTCTGAGTGGCACATAGGAACAAAAAAACCCCAAACAAGGCTAGAGGAACTCCCTGGAGGAAGAAGATCAGATTGGGTACTGTGAGTCATCAACCTTGGATGAATCCTTGGGTGTAACACCAAGTAATGGAATTGACATCCCAAAAATTGATGAGGGAAACTAGCAATGATGACAATCCGCAGGCATCTTCGGCACTCAGGGCTGAAAAATACCCTGATATTTAATTAATAAATAAATAATATAAGTCTTGTTGACTCTCCATTTTGAATACATTCTACATTCCAAATCTGAAGGCATCAATGGGACTCCACCAACCTTTTAGCTTTCAGCACCCTCTATTCGAGCTCTGTATTTGAAGAGGTTGTGAAGGGGTGGATGGACAACTGCAGGAAGCTCTGTGATCTCCCAAATTACCCTTTGGAGAAATTGTCTCTATGATCCCTACCTCATCTCCAATGAGAAATTCATCCTCAACGGTGAAAGCGGTCGGGTCCATGGGACTGAGCCACCACGCTGGGCGAAAGATAGGGTACCCTGAACTAAGCCATTCCTCGCTGTATTTCATGATGAGTGGCACCACAAAGTCCCTGTGCCTCTGAATGCATTGTCGGGTAAGATTCAGGACCTGCACAGGAATTGGGGATAAAAGGAATACGTGGTAAGAGGAATCCACAGTAGAGCAAGAGGAAAGAAAATAGACATTTCCTTAGAGAGTGATCACTAAACTGTAACATGGCCACCCTGATGGCTGCCAAATGGGATTATTATGGTGGATTTTTGCCCATTTAGATGTGAAAGCTGTCTAGGGGGTGACATCCTCTAGGGTGCTGATGTCCTTACCCAAAGGAACAAACTTTTGCTGCTGGTAAAGCAATCTGACGGCATTCCTTCCATGTTTAAGGAACCACTTCCTTTCTTGAGTGCTCTAATAGCAACATCTCTGTGAAAATTACCCCAAACACTGAAAGAAATCTTGAATGAAAACATGTGGACTTCATGATAATGTAGATATCAACTATTTGATCAAACTATAATTAAACAATTCCAGCAACAAAAGTGAAAGAGGGACAAGTGTGATACTGTCATACCTACAGGCGTTGTGGGTGCCAGCCACCTGGTTGCATATAACCAAAGCATGGAGTGGTGAAAATTCACAACAGTTATGCAGAAAAAAAAGCAACATAGAGATCATGCAATGATTTGTTGCTGGTTTTTGTGGATATCATAATTAGTACAATGAATTTTAGCACCAACTTTTCCCAATAGGGGCTGTTAATGGCTTTTTTTAATGGTTCTTAGGGCAGATTTCTTCCTTAAGGGACAGATGTGCCCTCCTCTGTGGGACACCGGTGTACGTACCCAGGAGTCACAGCAGAGCCAGGGTGGTGTGCCAAAGGCCATCACAGGGAGGAACGTCACAATCTGCAACCACCTCACATACAGCTCCGGGTCCCCTGGAGTGTCACCAGCCAGGCTGCCTCCTGCCAGGGACAAGGAGCTTAGCAAAGCTGTTTGGGGACATTCTCATCACAGGAGGGGTCAAAGCAACCTGCTCTTGATGCGAGCAGGATGCACAACCCCATTGCAAGAGTAGCTGAATCCCTTCTCTTGCCTTTTCCTTCCTTGACTTCTCATTGAATGTCCTAAAAGGGCTGGGAATGGATGTTTGAAGGGACAGATACTGGGAATGAGGTTCAAGGAGACAGTTTTCAAATCATAGCAGAGAACTGTAAAAAGGAATTTCTCTTCTGCAAAGAAAAAAGTCAGAAAACTAATGGGTTTTTGTGTCACTTTGATAAGCAAAGGAAAAATGCTCCAGTCTCTCAAGACTGGCACTTAATGTGACATTCAAGGCTAAAAAGGAGGTGACACGAAGTTCTACCCAGATCCTGAGCTAGGATTAAAATGCAGTCACCAAAGCATGGATGACAACACAATCCAGCAAAGGATAATAGTCAGGCAGAACCTGATAGGATCACCTAAAGGAGTGGGACAGGTAGAGGTCAGACAGAAAGAAACCCCAGAACTTGGCTTCACCAGAGCACAAACGGTACACCAACAGTGAAGGGCAGGCTGGAAAAAAAGTCAGCAGTCCTCAGAATATGACATTTGTCCCCAAATGGAAAAGAAAAGATGTAGCTTTTGGTATCCCATGAAACAAGACTGAAAGATGTAATTTGAGTCATGTTCATAGTAGAAAGTGGTGGAGGGGCAGAGTATCTACTGGCTGAATAGAAACATGTGGTGGAAAAAGATTCCAGTTCTCCCCCAGAACACCAGAGAGATTTGGAAAGGGCAGGAGAGGATGCATAAAGGGAAGCATTTCTGGGGCCATCACCCTGCAGTCTGGGGCAGCTTTCCCCAGAGGTGACAAAGCCCCATCACCAAGGCTTGCACAGACTATCCTCAAAGCTCTGTTCTGGAGGCTGTGTGCCATGACTCCATCCACGCGGGGACAGAATCCCTCATCCTCTCTCCCACTGACATCAGCCAACAAATTTGAGCCACCACAACCGACACGTTGTGATTGCCCAACCCTTGTTTTCTAAGGAAAGACAACTAAAAATAGAAGCCAAATTGAAAATTGCTCAACACCAACCCTTTAACAGGGCTGTCTGCAGCTCTGCTGGCTCTGACCATCTTCAGCATGGCCTCTGTGATGACTTCTGTGCATGTGGTGATGTCTAAACAGATAACATCCACCTCCAAGAAAAGCGAAGAAACAAGATGCTCGGTCCCCATTAGATAATGTTTCAACCTCTGTAATTATATTTATTTATAGATCTCATGCTATTGTGCTTCAGAGCAGAAATACAAACTTGAATCCGGGTTGCTGACATTTTAGAAATAGCTATTTCTCATCTGGGAGCCCAGGCAGGCTGTTTTCCAGCTGTTGACTCCCTCCTCACTTTTGTCAGCTCAGTTTTAGCCCAAGCAACGCGTGCGGTGAAGGATCTCTGTATAGGGCATCCCCTGAGAGTTGGCTGCCTGTTATGATTTACAACGTGGTGTTCTGTTTTCAGTTCCTCAGCCCTTCAATCCAACCAAAATGGGGCGCTGGGAACAAAATGCTTGCAGCCACCCTGTAGCCACCAAACCCATGCTCCTCTCACATGGAGTGCTGCAAAAATCCCCCCAGAAAATACCACGATGGCAAGGAAGGAAGGAAAGAAGACATTACCCACTGCATCGGGGATGAAGAAGTTGTAGCCCAAAAGGCTGTAGTGCAGCGTGGAAGGAATTAACCCCTTCAGTCCAGCGTGGCTCCAGTCTGAGTGAAGTGGGCTCATCTGGACAAAGAGTGGTAGATGACTAGATCTGGGGGAAGCAAGCACAAACCCAGTGTGTTTAGAAGGATCACAGTGGAAACACTACAACTGTTGGTTGTCTCAGCAGTCCCTGTGGTCAACTGGGTTTCCCATCCATTGAGGACCTTCATGGAAGGGAAGCCAGCACTCTCCACCTCATCTGCTGCACCTGCTGAATTCTTCTTGATGCTGATGGGTGATGATCTCAGAGGTCCTTTCCAACCTTAATGATTCTATGATTCTGGGACGTTTTCCTAGATCTCCTGCTCAAAGTTATCATCCTCCTGGCTCTACTCCAAGAGATTTGGCACTCCAAGTCACGCTCATCCTCTTGCCACTCCCTCATGGGAAAGCAGTCTACAAAATCATACCCAGAACACCACCTGGGTTTTCTGTTCCCTCAGCCCTGGTCCATGAGATGCCCCAAACCCAGAACCTGAATCCCATTGTGATGCATCCTACAGGGATAATTTCTCCTCCTGGCTTGAATTCATGCTCATCTGTTATGCATTGAGGGGCCATCATTACTGACAGTGGTTTTGTTTCTCTGCCAGAGGGAAACATTTTCCCCATGTTATTATTATTATTTTTTTTTTCCAGTAATACTTCTATGCACGCAGCTTACTTGGAGTGGGGAACATGTCCCCAAACAGCCCAGCATAGAAGATAGAACATTGCCACTGCATTTCCAGCAGCCAAAAAGTGTCAGGTTCAAATCTGTCATGACGAGACTTGGCTGCAAAAACGGTCTGGTGCTCATGAAACTGAGGAGATCTTAGCCCTGACACTACTCCCTCCTGGATGGGCTAAAAGCACTAATAAAAGTTGTTTGCCCCACTCTGATTTTGCAGATGCCTGAGGAGTCATCCACACCTCTGGCAGCAGCTGGTCTAAGTTCATTTTCAAATAAAAAGCAGAGTTACACATTTGTTATTGCTTTCTCACATCATCAGTCCCTTGTATAAAACACAAAATCAGTCATTTTGCAAAGCAGCCCACGTATCCCTTTCCAACATCACAATAGAGAGATAAAAAGGGATCTCAAAGCACTTTTCCAACTATTAAGGAGTTAACCCAGCTATGGGCTATGCAGGTCAGAAAACTGCAGTCATTAGGCACCACGGATCCTTCTGACCACCATTCATAAGGTTTCCTTCCCTCCTTAAATGCCCATAGAGGATACAACACATTTCTATTGCATCTGGCATGTGTGCAGTTAAGCATTACTGCATTGATGCATTTTTATGCCCTAAAACGTTACTCAAATAACACTACAAAATATGTATAGATATATATGGAAGCGGAGAGGTAAGAGAATCACCTTGATGCTTTCCCAAGCATCCCCTCATCACAACCCACCTGGCACCGACGCTGATGATGGTGGCATTCCCCAGTGCCACCAGTGCTGCTGCCAGCATCTCAGCGTATTGGTCCCCAGCCAGCTCAGCAGGAGGGGACACGGCTTGCTCCAGGAAGGCGTTACCCTCAGCACCCTCAAAGATCACGTACGTGGCACCCAATCTGTGCCTCAGGCCCCGGGCACGCGACAAGTACCAGCTCAGTGCCGCCTCATTGGTGATGTTCAGGCGGGCACAAAGCTGTCCCTTCCACGTGGTCAGCAACGGGATCTGCAGCAAATGGTGAGGGATACCGGTCAGACCCTTAAAACAGCCAAAAAATGCGGGGTGCAAGGCTGGAGAGGGGATGGCACCACAATTTGCACCGGTGCAGTGCATAGGAGTGAGAATTTCCTCCCCACGAGGTTCCCAATTGAACAACAAGCTGGTGGGCCACTGAAAATAAAACAAAATAGAGGTGCTGGGTACCATACCGAGCAGCCCCCATAGCGGGGCTGCAGGCTCAGCCAGTAGCCGGTCTCACCGTCCCGCAGCAAGTGCAGGAAGAGCCGCGCAGCGATGCTGGTGTAGGGGGACAGAGTGATGGAAAGTCGCAGGGGGAAGATCATTGCCGGGTCCCAGGCATGGGGTCCACCATGCCTCTTCCTCCGCTCTGTGGGAACATGGTCCTGAAGGGAATGAAAACGGAAAACATTGTTCTGCGGGAAAGGGAATGTCATCGAGGTCAGCAGCACCATTTCTAGGGGTAGAATCCCAAACCAACCACAGACCCACTGAACCATTGTGGTTAGAAACAACCTTAAAGACCACCGTGCTCTAAGTCCCCTGCCATGGATAGGGTTGCCAACCATTGGATTAGGATGCCTGGGATCCCATCTGACATGGTCTTGGACACCTCCAGGGATGGGGAACTCGCAACTTCTCTGGGCAATCTGTTTCAGTGCCTCACCACCCTCTGCGTGAAGAATTTATTCTTAACATCTAAGCCTGGCCTAACCTCTCAGTTTAAAGCCAATCCCTCTTGTCCTATCACTATCAGATCGTGTAAAAAGTCACTCCCCCTCCTGCCTGTAAGCTCCTTCCAAGTACTGGAAGGCTGCAGTGAGGTCTCCCTGGAGCCTTCTCTTCTCCAAGCTAAACAAGCCCAACTCCCTCAGCCTTAAATCACCAGAGAGGTGCTCCAGCCTTCTGATCATCTTTGTAGCCTTTCTCTGGACCCTCTCCCGCAGCTCTGCATCCTTTCCATAGTGGGGGCCCCAGGACTGGATGCAGTACCCCAGATGGGACCTCACAAAGCTTCTCAGCCATCAGGACATACAAGTCCTTCTCCTCAGGGTTATTCTCAGGGAGTTCTTCTCCCAGTCTGTACTCACATTTAGGATTGCCTTTACCCAAGTGCAACACCTCATTAGTTTCCATTTTTCTATCCTCATTGATAAAGACATAGAAGTGCAGTGGTCCCAAGAGAGACTCCTGGGGGACACTACTCATGACCACCCTCCACAGGTAAAACCTCAAACCAAGCTTTCCATCACTGAGAAAGAATGCACAATAAATCTCCCACCCAATAAGTGAATGCTTTCGCATTTCAGAGGGACTTGAAATCACTCAAAGCATAGGGGCTGGCAGGATGGGATGTACCGTGGCAGCAAGTGTGGCTGTGCCATGCTCCCCCAGGGCCAGGACCCCCTCCTGCATCCGATGTCGCTTCAGTCTCCTGGCCAGCGACCTCAGACCCCGCTTAATTTTGGCAGCTGAACCCACTGAGCCATCATACTTCCAGATAGGAGACCTGTGGGATGGAGAACACGTGAGGTCTGCACCTTGGGCTAGCAAAAGACACAGCGTGAGCAGAACACAAAATTAAGAGGGTGAGAAAAAGTGATAAAATGGAAATATTCACTAATTTAGGCTTGGAAAGCAACCCAGTAGTGAGGGCAGAGGGAATGGCTTACCCCAGCAGGGTCATATCAGGCAGGGCCCGTGCTGGCCCTGCCAGTTGGGTGCCCACATGCCGGTGTGCAGTCGTGATGTCGGGGCTGATGCAGAGGACGTAGTGCAGGGGGACTCCAGCTCCTCCCAGGCAGAAATGCCAATGGCTCTCCAGCGAGAGGACTAGGGGCACATCTGGTGCCACTGTCACTGTGACTCCTTGGGGACAAAAGAGGGGAAAATAGTGCTCAGTGAGTACCTCTGCATCAGTGGCCATAGAGCAATCCCAGGTATGCAAAAAAAGTAAAAAAAAAACAAAAAAAAACACCACAACCCAGCTCTTTATTTCTCCTTTTGAGTCACTTTTATTCATTTGGATGTGCAGTATTTCCAGCCTTTTTTTCTGCCATATTCAGCTCGTGCACTTGGGCCCACTTCTTCCTCAAACGATCACTTTGCAGAGCAAATGGGTTTGGATGGATATCTGAAGTTTGTCACGCTAGGGGACAATCTGAACATCCACCCTAATGGATAATGGCAGCCTTATCCTAGTCCACATCCAGCATCCCAAATGCGTGCTCAGGACACAGACATTGTTCTGTGCCAGACTCCCCTCAGGGTGCTTTGTAGGGTCACTGGCACAGGCTGCCCAGGGAGGTGGGCATCCCCTAGGAGCATTCCAGAACTGTGGATATGGCAGGGGTGGGTTGGGGTTGGACTTGGGGATCTTAGAGATATTTTCTAACCTTCACAGCTCTATGAATTGTAAAAGCAGCCTGGGTTCAACAACCCAATTCTCCCATACGGATGGGGATGTTTGGGATCCATCCCTTCAATCCTGCTGCTACAAGCTACACCGATTCTAAAATATTTTAGCCCCTGGGATATGAGCCCAGCTCTTTAATGGCTTTATAAACATGGGGAAGGATAGAGAGACGCAGAGATTAAACACACAGGAAATCAAATGGGGAAGCAGCAATTACCTGTTGACCCTAAGAAGTATCTCTCCAGCACAGGGCCATACCCAGTGGGGTTTTTGCTGAAATCTCCACTGACAAAGGGCTGCTCTGGGCTCTCAGCACTGTTGAGGGGCCAGCGCTGGGCACGGAGGCTTGCACCTCCATACCATGAGACATTGGCCATGGAGAAACAATCCTGCAGCAGGAGAGAGACGTGCCCATGTCATTACCTCAATTTATTCCAGGAAGAACAATCCCGAACCCATAAACTTCAGGGTTTCCCACTCAATTATTTTTTGTTGTCTGCATATCACCTGCTAGAAGCTTTAAGCTTTTCCGACTTAAGAACAAGAGTTGGGCTTTTAGGAAGAAAAACTAACAAAATCCTGCATAAACCTTTTTTGCAGGATGTGGGGTGATTAAGGGTGCCAAACGGTGCGATAAAGAAATGGCATCCAGGTTAAGTCCAGACTTAAAGTTATGTTTGTGGTCTTCAAGGTCCATCTTAAGTCATCCAGTTTGGAGTGAAAGGTAGTGAATTGCCATCTTTCCCACCCACCCCTGTTAAGATGCATCTAGATGCATCTGCATTCCACAGAACTCAAAGCCTCTGAGAGTTTCCCTTCCCTGCCAAAGCCAGGGATCAGCAGGACTTAGCCTCCAGCGTGACTTGGCATGCAGAGATGGGCCCCCAGAAGTCTGGGAGCAGTTGGGGTGGGCGGAGATGGTCCCCCTGCATCCCATACTTCCCCAACACTACCCAAAGCCTACTGCTGCCGTGGGGGCATCGCGAGGTTAAGGCTGAACGAGGGGTGGGGAGTGGAGATGTAAATTATTCAAGTGGAAATGCTGGAGGCCCAGAATAGCTGCGCCAGGTGTCAGTTGAACCAGTTATACCAGCTGGGAGTAAGGGAGGAAAAAAATTAAACTCACTCCTAACACATAACTTTCCTCCGGATGATATTTTCCAATAGTTTTTTTTGCAATTAAAATCGAGGAGGAAAAAAAATAAACTTATTCATGCTCATCCCCTTGGGCACCTCTAAGTTAAGACGAATTAAAGAAGCTGTTTCTCTCAGATAACACCATCCACTGGCATGAGACCATACCATATCTGGGGCTTAAAAGAATAGAAATACCCCATAGAGGGAAAAAATGCCCCAAAGAAAACCCCTATAAATTTTCATCCCAGCAGGAGTGTGGCTCTGCCTGGGGTTGGCAGGGACCTCCCCCGAACTTTCCTTGTTTCCCCCACCACTGTGTGCTCCAATGATTATTTATCTGGTCTCCATATAAACACAGTTTGTGGTTATTCAAGAGACACCAGGAGGAAGCAGCACTGTGGGTATAGGGGGTGCACAGAGCATCAGAAATGGGATTTTCCCCACCCACACCCTTCAGATTTACACAACAGAATATAACCAGACAGGGAAATGCTGCATTTCGGCCCAAACCAGCTCATTTTTACCCCACAGGAACAAAGTGAAAGAGCAAGACACGGAGCTCCCCGTTACCTTCAGCATCACATCGGGGCGCAGCGGGGTCCAGCGGACACCGTAACACTCGGTGCCAGGGGCCGGGGTGGGCTGGAGCGAGATGCGGAGCTCAGCCTCCTCCTCCCACGTGTAGCAGAACTCCATGCCGTCCTGCCAGCACCGATCCCGTGGTGGAGGTGGCTCTGAGGCTGGCACACCACCCACCGTGATGGCCACCAACGGCCATCCCATCGGCAGCGCCCGCAGGAGCAGGGCACCGCGGCGGCGGTCCCACAGCATCCCGCTCGCCCGACCTCGCAGCACCCACTCCTCCGGGGGCTGCTCCAAAGCCTGCCAGGAGATGATGCCGATGGTCATGGCAAAAAAAACGGCCACTCCGAGGCAGCCCAAGGCACCTTTCCAGGGCTCTGTCAGCTCCCTGATGCCAGAAGTCCAAGCGGCTTCGGGGATGCGGCCGGTGGGGCGAGCGATGGGCATGGCGTGGTGCTGTGGGATGCTCTGGTTCCTCTTTCTCCCCCTTCCCCTGCAACAGCACAAAAAGAAACACCCCCCAACCCCCCCCGCCCCTATCAACCTCTGAAAGAATGCAAGGAGTTAAAATTCCAAGCGGGAAGGGAGGGTTACTCGCAGCTTTTCTTGCGGAAGGGCTGCAAATAGCAAAGAGGTGCTGAAAAAGTCTGGCAGGGTGCTTGGAGGAGTGGGGATGGGAAAGGTGACCCCGTAAGGTGACACCGGCTTTCCATCCTCATTTCCCCTTGCTTGGAGAAGTACGTGGTGAATGCACAGCGCAAAGTCTGACTGTGGTGGTTGCGGGAGGATGGGGCATCCCGTGCTGGGACGGGACACGGGGTCATGGGTGGTGACAACCTGTTGGGGTGACACCAGCTGACTCCCTTTGTCTGCTTCTCTCCACCCACTCTACTGCACTTAGGGGCTGATAACACAGATTTTAGTGCCCTGCTGTCCCTGTTAGGGACCACATGCCACCTCCCCTACATTCCTTTGCATTCCCCCCCACCCCCTCCCCCCCCACACACAAAACGCACAGCTGCATCTCTTACCTAAAGGATGCTGCTGCAGCACCCAGGCATGACCATCGCTGACCCAGTGCCTCACCCAGAAAGTTGGCTGCTGTGGCACAGGGCAGAGGCTCTTGATTCTCTTTCCCAAGGGGAACTGTTCCTCCCAACCCAGCAGCCACGTCAGAGAGAGACCTTTATAGCCCCAGCAACTTGATCCAAGCAAAGCCAATGCGTTATCTAAGCTGGGATGGCTCGCTGCCTCCCTCCCTAGGCCCCCACAGGTTTCTTACATTAGCAACAGAGCTGAGGAATTTTCTGATTTTTTTTTTTTTTTAAGCATTGACTTATATGGAAATAACCATAAAATTCTGTTCTTTGGTGCATTTTAACCAAGTTATTGAGTTGGCACTGGATGAACCCTTATTACACATCCATGAATCCACAGTGGCGTTGCTAAGCCTCCCCATGCTGCTGATTCTATGCTGATATGGATTTTATTACTATAATCTGGGGGATTTTTCCCTCCTGTTTCTCATGCTCTAAGTCCCCTTCAGACATGCCCAAGGTACAATGGTCTACTTGCCCCTAAAGCACTCATGCCATGCCCCATGCGCTCATCCCATCTGTCCTGACCCAGCCTATGGGCAAATGGGGAACACCTGGGGTTTACAAAAAGTATTGTGCAGTTGGAAAAAAAAAATAACATCCAAATAGTTTCTCTATTTTGCTTAAAGAAAAGAGTAAAGGAGTGATGTGGCACTGAGCAACGTGGTCAGCTGTCATGGTGGTGGAGTGTTGATGGTTGGACTTCATGATCTTCCCCAACTTAATGATTCTAAGAAATAATCCAACCACCCCCAATGCCTTGACCCGAAGGCAACAGCATTACTCACCCCAGGAAATTCTGCTCTTCAGAAGGTTCTCAGAATGGTCAAATCCTCGTGGAAGGTAGTCACCCTCAAAAAGAGCTTGATGAGTTTTTCCCCAATGCACAGCTCCAGAATTAATCTTTCATTCCACTATGGGTAACATCCAGGAATATTCAGTGGGAAAAGAGTGTTGATTGCATGGGGAGAAGCACCTTCCAGTTGCTGGCTTGGGCCCCTGAAGAAGGAGAAAGTGTCAGATACAGGATGAGGAGGAGGATGGCGAAGTGATGGAGATGGGTATCAAGTGCTGTGGGAAGAGGACACAGCTCTCCCAGCTGGAGCTCACTGGGATTTTTGGGAGGAGCTGGGGAGAACCAGGAAGGAGGAAAAAAGAAAAAAAATCTATCAGGGCTGTAGGGTGAGAGCTGGTTAAAATAAAGGCAAAAAACATACAAAAAACAAAAACAAAAAAAAACCACCAGATAGCTCAGCCCATAGGATGGAGGCACGATGCTCCAGGATTTTGGAAACGCAGCACAGCATCGACGACCCTCGGTTTCTTGGCAACACAGGGCCGGCGGAGGGGGAAGGGGGTCTGATGAAATTTTTTGGCAGCAAGACGAGCTTGGGGAAAAGCTCTCTCACATGGCACACAGTTAAATCCCAGCAGCCGCAGGGCTGCAAATGGCTCCAAGGGGAGGATTAGAGGAATTGTGCACAGCAAGCCCAGGGGATGCTGCTAGCACAGCAGTGGCAACACTCAGAGGCTGCACCTCAGCAAAACACAGCCTTTCCTTCCACACCATCCTGCTAGAGGATGTTTTGCCCAACTTGGGAACCCACAACCCCAAGCATCCCGCCCACAGGGGCTGAACCCTCTCCCCGCTCTCCCATCAGTGTCTTTGGGGTAGAAGTGGTGATTTTGGGAAGTCCTCCCATCCATCCTAGGCTGTGGATGTCCCATCCCTGGAGGGGCTCAAGGCCAGGTTGCATGGGATCCTGGGCAGCATGACATGGTTGGTGGGGGGCAACCAGCCCACAGCAGGGGGGAGGAACTGGATGATCTTTAAGATCTCACCCAACCTAAGCAATTCTACGATCCTATCCCAAACTTCAGCATGCTCCAGATCCCACAGACAGTGCGAAGCCTCACTTCTGTGTTTTCCTTCCTCAGCCCATCCCAGGCATTTTTCTCTCACTGCCAAGAAAAATCACTTATCCTTGACTGCTCACAGGAGAAAAAAAAAAAAACAAAAACATTTTGGGGCAGTTCACCTGGTTTCCATCCAGCAGACCCACCCTCCTGCATGGTTTTACATGGTTTCCAGTCTCCTCCACAGAACGGCCTCTTCTCCTCACTTTTACAGATTTAAAGAGGGGTTTGCACTTCCTTGGAGAGGACTAGCAGTGGGGCTGAGCACCTGAAGCACATGCCTTGCTCATCCCTTCTCTTTCCACTGAATTTGCACAGACTTGAAGGCACATGATGGTGAGAATACACCAAAATATCATGAAACCATTAATTCTCTCTTTGACTCTGGGGCTTTCCCAGGCTCTGGTTGAGCTTGAAGGATTTGCTTGGCAAACTTCTGGGGTAATGAGGGGGCACAGCTGATGCCCACAGATTGCATACAGCACCCTTTCTGAAACCCTATTGTTATGCTTCAGGCTGCAAAAACAAGAGAGCATGGGGAGCTGTGGGAGTCAGCCCATAGGGACCAGGACCAGCCCTAAGCATCAATATTTTCACACAGCCCCAAAGCGCCAAATGATGACAGCCACAGCTTCCCAGCAGCACACCCAACCCACACTGGTAATGCTGGGGTATATTCTTACTGTTTTTCTTATATATAGGGAAAGAGAGATAATTTGGGGTTACCAAGAAGAAAAGAGGGATGGGTGCAGCAGAGCGTCTCCAGGACTTGGCTTCTCTCCCTGATGTTCTCTAGCAAGGGGTGGACACATCCCTCACTACTGGAGTGCCTACAACCCAAACTCTGCTTTTTAACCACCTTGAGAAGTTATGCACAGTGCATAGGATTGAGCACGAGGAAAAAGCCCAAAGCTGGACTGTCGAGCTCTACTCATCCTCCCACCCCCAGCTCAGTACCTACCTTGGGTTCATCTGCTGTATCCTAACCCGGCGGGGATGCCCCAGAAGTCAGATACAGGCAGATGTGAGCTGATGCTCTACACTGGGGTTTTTCCCTTTGCTTTTCTTCCCCTTGCAGTTCCCAAATCTTCCTTGCAGCGACAGCATAAGCCTTCAGCTGCACTGAGCACAGAGCGCTCACCCAGAGAAAGCAGAACTGGCAACAGCTTAAAAAGAATTAAGAGGTGAAGGAAATAAAGAGTGATACAGCTCATCTGATGGTTGAAATCCCCAAACCTCAGCCTGAACAGCAACCCTGAGCTCCCCAGCAACAGCGACAGCTATTTATAATGGCAATAAATCAAGCAGCAGGACCCACACGGGGGATGTGGGCATATAAATAGCAGCAGCATTTGGAAACAACTGCTCTGGACTATTGTCTCACTTTTATTTTTAATTTATTTATTTTTACCCCTTCACGTTGTTTGCACTGGAGAGAAACTATCCCTTATGTGGCACTCACTCTCCTGCACTCCACAGCACCCTAAAGCCCCAAATTGAACCTCATAAAGCTGGAAAACTTGGCAAGTCCCAACCTCCTGCAGGTCTGTCTGCTCTGAGCAGAAATCAAAGCAGACCTTCAGAGGTGCTGCTGCATTTATTCCAGCTGCCTGAAGGGGCCACCACCAGCTTCACACTCACAGATATCTCCGGGATGCAGTTTGGAGATGCAGCAGTGCAACACATTTCTTCTCCCGGTGGTGCTGTAGATAAACTTCTCAAACTGCTCAAAAGAATAAATCCAAGCCTTCCATTTATTTCATTTATTCAGTACAAGGTTGATGATCAAGAGCAGGCAGCAAGGGGAAAGAAATCAGCTTCCTCCTGCAGAAAACAGCCTCCCCATCCCCACGTAAGCACAGCTTCACCTTTCTGACCATGGAACTGATAGAGCTGAGCCTCATCCCCTGCAACTGCCTCAACATTTCAAAAAGTTCCCCAAAAACACACAAGGAGCACAAGCAGAGGAGCAGGCACCATAAGGACCCGGGGTATGGATGCAGAAACCCACCTCACCCAACCCAAGTGCAGTGGAGGGGTAATTAAGTGAGACGTACCGATCACTGCACTTTGCTTTCTCAGGAGGCATCTCAGAAAATGCAAAGGGAGCCCTGGAGGACAGTCTGAGAGATCACTTGTGGTGAATGGGAGGGAAAGGAGCATTTGGAAAGAAAACTTTCATTTCATTCGCCTCTCCTAGGCTTCCCAGAAATCTGGTAAGCAGATTTGCAGCCTACACACTTGCAAAATTGAATCGCTGCCCTGGAGATGCCTTTTGGATGATTAGAACCAAACTCTTCAGCTTGTGGCCTTGGGGCCCAGCCATCAGGATCCCATCCCGGCCCTGACATCAGGCTGGAGGGACTGACATGCTCCAGGTGCAGGGCAGCTCTCCAGAAACCCACTTGTCCCCATAAAGCTGACATTTTCCAACAGAACAGGAAAGCATGGGTGCCCAGAGCACCTGCATGGGATGCCCCAGCTCCATTCATCTTTTTTCCCTTGTGTTATTAAGCAGCCCTAAAGTCTACCACTAATGTGGCTTGAAGTCTTCCTCCCCAAGCCTCCAAAGCTGCTGAACAGGCTCCAGGGAAAACAGAGATTTTCCTCTCATCTCTCAAACCTCTAGAAAGGGATTTAGGATCAATAGAACTGCTCTACTGAAACCTCAAGAACATCTTCTTGGTCCCTACAGAGAAACCCACCCCATAGGCCACCCTCCCAGCACCATACTCAAGGGGAGAAACTCCCACAAGACCACCCAGAAACCTCAGCAAGGCCTCAGGTAGTGCTTAAAAAGGAGCCCCTCAAGGCTTCCAGCAATTAGCCCTAACAAGCTTCCCCTGGCCTCACGGAGAGCAGCTGAATAAACGAGGTTTCTTGCTAATAATAGCAGGCTAAACAGCCTCCTGGCCTTCACAAGGAGGCTGTCTTGGAAGCAGTGAATGCACTAAGGCTTTGGCCAAACACTCTGCAGGATTCCTGGTGACATAGTGATGTGCTGGGGTCAGCTCAGGATTGTGATCCTTGCTGTGCTCCACTCCCTGGGGAAGCATGTGCGTGCTGGTCCCTGCTTTCTGCAATCTGCCCTTCTCCTTATTTTGAGTAATTCATACTGAAAAATGTGGATTTCTATTGTACCTGGCTTTGCACGCTGGCACGGAGCAAAACTTAAGCGTGTGCTCAATATCCCTGCTGGGTTTGGGTGCAGACCCCATTGCTTGGGGCCAGTGAGTGAACCCTCGGGGCTCTACATCCCCCTGTCCCAGCAGCTTCGTGGCTGGACACATTTTGTCTGACTCTGGCCTCTCCCAAAAACTAGCCAGCCCCAAGCAGCAAAACATTCTCTCCGGGTGCCAGACCACAAAATCCCAAGCCCAGCTCACTTGGGAATGCCATAAAGAAACTCTAAAATTAAAACAGTGTTGAAGAAGAAAAATCCCAATCTTTGCTTCCCCAGAGCCAGCTTCCCCCGTGGCTTTAAGTCCCAAATTTTGCTCTCAAGGTAGGCAGGTGTCTGACCACAAACAACTCCCAGTGAAGCTGCTTTGGAGATAATTCAGATGCCGTGAAGGAGCAATTCCAAACTGTTCTTGTTTGAGTCCCTCAATGAGCTTCATCTTCAACCCGCGGGATGGATGTGTGGTTGAAGCACTGAGGAAGGCAAGGTTGAGTTAAACCATGGATTAGAAAACTCTTGATTAGGCCCCAGCAACCCCAGGAAGCATCTTTGGGGCTATGAGGGGCCAAGGGGTGTCCATGTGGGCAGGAAAGGGATGGAGCACGAGCTGTGACCTCAGGCTGTGAATCCTGGGTGTGAATCTGCCAGCTTCTTCCTTTTTGTGCCATCACAGGGGGAGCACACACAAGGGGATGGGGTGGAAACAACAGGGGAGATCAAGCCCCAGTTTAAAGGCTTATTCCCCACCCACTCTCCCCCTAAAAGCGACATATCTGCCTTTTAGCATGGCACAACAATCTCTTCCCCGCTCCCATGGGAACATCCAGGCAACAGAGCATCACACGCAGGTGCTAGCTCGGCTTTTATTGGCACGGAGCACAGTGGCACATGGCTGCTTCTCAGAGGACACACAAGTGGCACGCCACGTCTTCCAAAAAACTCACCTTGGGTGGCAAAGCAGAGCTCTGCAGTGAGGAGAAATTGCACAGAAGCAGCTTAGCAAGGGAATGCTCGGTAGCACAGATCACGCAGCAGCAAAAAGATGCAAGCCTGGCTCCTTTCCCTGCTTTTGCTGTCCCGTAACAAAGCCAATCTGAGCAACAACAAAAAATACCCCACCAAATTATCCAGCCACAGCAATTCCCCCATTGGGATGGGGCAGTTAAAACGCAGACAAGGGTCTGAGAATCATTTGCACCTCCCAAAATCCACTCCACTTCATCCACACCCACTGCTTGCACTCCGTGAGCCTCTGAAGCACACACACTGAGCTGAGTTTCAGGGTGAGGGCGTACATCAGGAATGACATTCCCCTAGGATGGAGCAGCATGACCTTAGCCTAAGGTTGCAGGGTACAGCAGTGATGCCATCCAATTTGCTTCCCCTTAGAGGCTGGCAGCCCCAGAGATGTCAAACAAGGGGCAGCCTCGGCCAAGAGCTCTTTGCCCAGGCTTTTATTTACAGTGATGTTACAGGAGAGAGTGCCAAGGAGCTTCAGATGTTAAAAAAAAAATGGCTTTTGAGTAAAGCCAGGAATTAGCAGGCTTTTTATCCTTACTGTAAACAGACCTCCGCTTTAAAACACGCCCTCACTGCCAGCCCAGGAGCACAGAGAAGGGACACGAACAGACCCCAAGAGCTCTCTGTGGGAAGCAGTAATCCCACAGGGAGGTGTGGGTGCTGGGTCTGATCCCCGGTGCTGCCCATTGGAACCCGCAAGCGTTGACACAACACCACCGAAGTCGAGCAGAACAAACTTTGTTGCTGACTTCAAGCAGGAGGAGGAGGATGGGTGGGACAGAGGAAGAGCATCCTCCCTGCAGACCCAAAGCCTGTTTGTAGAAACCAGGCTTTCAGAGGCTGCTGAACACCAGTGCCACCTCTTAACATTCCCCTCCTCCACTACACGCTGCTCTTCAACCCCAAATAAAGTGGCTCCACACTACACAACAGGTGCCTCAGTAGCAGGGGGACCCATCCCTCAGTTCTGCTCCACTGCACCACGGATGCTCACTCAGGGATGTAATCCCTAAAGGAGTTAAAGCTGAGGCTCCGGCCTGCTGAGTTCAAGGTGGAGCTGGCTTGCATCTTGGGAATCTTCTCCATCACTTTCGACACCGTCCTCCTCTTGAAGGAGCCTGGGGAAAAATGCCCCTGCCTCATGAGCTCTTGGTAGAGGGTATTGAACACTGCCACGGTCTCCTCGTAGCTGTCCCGAGTGGAAATCTCATAGAAAGGAAGCTTCAAAGCTTTGGAAAGGTTTTCTCCATCTTGTGTGGACACCATCCTGTCAAACTGCAAGTCCTTCTTGTTGGCCACGATGACCACGGGCGGCTGCTCGCTCCCGCCGCTCCGCTTCGGGCTGGAGTGGATGTGGTTGATGAGGAAACACAGTCGCATCACCTCGTCGAAGCTGCACCTGTCTGTCACCGAGTAGACCACTGCAAAGCCATCACCCCATTTGATCTTCTCCTCTATCTGCAGGGAGTCTTCCTCCTGGTGGGGTAGAGAAGTTGTCCTTAGTACGAGAAGCCCCAGCATCTAAGGACACGCAGTGCAGGCCATAAAACCTCTCGTGGGGACCCAACACCATTATTGCTGAGGGTTTTTTTTGACCAACTCCTGGCTCCACACAAGACAACTCAAACCCTAGATCTGAGAGCACTGTCCAAACGTTCCTTAAGCTCCAGCACCTTGGGGCTGTGAGCACTATCCTGCCATGGGGTCCCCCCTCAGCCTCCTCCGCTCTGGACCCAACAAACCAAATGAGCTCAGCTGCTCCTCACACGTCTTGTCCTCCAGACCCTTCCCCACCTCTGTAGCCTTCTCTAGCAGCTTTATGTCCTTCTTATTTTGTGGCATCCAAACTTGCACACTGTGCTCAAGGTAGGGATGGCACGGCTCAAACAGAGCTCTGATGTGGCTGCCATATCCACACAAGGTATGGAAAGGCAGGGCTGTTGCAGTCCAGTGGATAAACTCCCCAAAACATTTTTTTTTCTGAGATAAACAACTCAACTGATATTTTAGACACAACAGATTAAAGCTGGTGAAAGAGCAGGGATGGCCATGTCCAATAATCCCAGGCCAGCCAGCTCTGTGAGCTCACCTGTCCTGCTGTATCGAGGATCTCAAAGTGCACCATCTCTCCGTCAATGACAGCCATGTGTCTGTAAATCATTTCTGGAGGAAGACAGACAGAGAAAGATGGCAGTGAGAATCCCCCTGTGGCAAGCTGCTGCTGTTTGAGCCTGGCAAAGACCATGCTGCTACCTATTCCATTTTAATGCGTGGCTGGGTGCAGCCGAGAGAGCCCACATGGGAAGAAACTCAGCTCTTCCCATCCACCTGGGAAGCCAAATGGGAAATGGACAGGGCATGAGCAGCATCTTTTTTTTAGTATTCCCCCAACATCCAACAAGGAGAAGCACCAGATACGTTCACCCCACGGTCTCTAGGTTTTATAACCATAGAATCATACAATGGCTTGGGTTGGAAGGGATCTCAAAGATCATCCAGCTCCAACCCTCCAGCCATAAACAGGGTTTCCAACCACTAGATCAGGCTGCCTAGGCCCCATCCAACCTGATCTGGAATGCCACCAGGGATGGGACATTCACAACTCTGGGCAGCCTGTGCCATTGCCTCACCATTTTCTGAGCAGAGAATTTCTTCCTAACATCTAACCTAAACCTCCCGTCTTTCAGTTTGCCCCTTTGTCCTATCCCTCTCTACCTGTGTAAAAAGTTAGTCCCCCTTCTACCTGTAAGCTCCTTTCAAGCACTGGAAGACCACAATGAGGTGACCCCAAAGCCCACACTAAAAAAAGAGATACAAGAGACAGGGAGGTGCTACAATGGCCATTGGCTCTGACCAGTGCTGGTCTGGTTGAGGTGGAACAAGGAACTATGAGGTGAGATTGGGAGTGGAGAAGCACTAGCAGCAAGGGAAAGGACTTTGCCTACCCAGTGTCGGGTCATAGTCTCCAATGAACCTCCTGGTGATGAATCTGACAGTCAGTGCTGTGAAAAGAAAAAAAAAAAACACACACAAAAAGAAAACAGCAAGAAACACAGTTAGGAGTCAGAGCAAAATATAGAGAAATATTGGCTGGTGGAAAAAGGAGGGATGGAAAAACGATCTGCCCCTGTGGGAGGTGGGAGATGATATTCCGGAAGCCACAATGCAAACCCAGCCCCACGAGGACCAGGTTTTGGGAAGTGCCTTCCAGCACTGCATCAGCTGCCTTGGCAAAGCTTCTCATTCCTGTATCCTTCTGAATTAGTCCAATATGCAATTAACCTAAGCCCTGGGAACATGGATTTTGCTCTTTGCAATCGCTCGCACCAAGGACCAAAGCCCACCACTCAGTGGGATGCTACGGGTAGAAAGGAGGGTTTTACTCAGCTCCAAACACCAAATACCTCCACCACCCCAAAGCTACCTGCTCGTTCAGCAGTGTGAATGCTTTTCATGTCAACGAAACTCGGCAGAACAGGGATGGAAAGCAGCAACAGACTCCTGGGACTATGTTAACTCAATCTCTCGCCTTGCCAGGAGCCTCTCTGTTGTCAGAAATGTCCCTCCAGGGTGCGTGGATGGGAAGCGAATCCTGCTTGGTGGCTGCGAGCAGAGAGCAAGCCAGGCATCGTAAACCCGTAACGTACAGCTCCTTGTACATGTAGTTCATGGTCAGGGTTGATAAATGGCTTTTTCTGGCCCTGAATCCTGCAGAGATTTATGCAAGTGCTGAGTTTTATGGTGGCTGAACATGAACTCAACGTGTAGGCAAGCTGTAGGGCCAGGCTCTCCCTCTATATCACCTCTGCTGATGCGATGACTGCCTGGATGGGCCTCGTGAATCTCAGCCCTGTTTGTTTAACCTGACCCAGGCACGTTGCAGGGAGGAATTAAAGCCACTGGCAGCAAGTCTGGCAAAATTCATCTGAACTCCCAGGTCGGAGCATCACAGGGCACAGCAAACTGGGGGGGATGGATGGAGAAATCTCGAGCAAGGTCTTCCTTACAGCAGCAGTGTGCTGCAGCAAAACGAGCCCTGGAAAGGCAGTGCATGCAATTAAAGCTCTCTTATCCGATTACCAGCTCTCCCTGCAAGACAGGGAGATGTGAAGCCCAAAATTACACTCAAATGGCTGGCTGAGGTCTGCTGATGCTGGAGGGCCATCCAAACGCAGCACGGGCTTTCTCCTCACCCTTGCCACCTCTCTCCATCCAGTCAGGTTGGATGGAGCCGAGCTCAGATCCAATCTGCGTGCTCCCAGCCGCAGGTGTACAAAGCAAACCAGTCAACGTTGTATTTTGCACTCAGTGCCTTTGAAAATACGCTGCTGGTGTTCTTCCTGGTGTAGGCAGAGAAGTGGTTTGGAGGCTGAAGGAGCAGTGCTGACGTGAGTGACGCTTACGTCCTTCAAGGAGGTTATGATGGTAATGATTATGGACAGAAACAAGAGGTGGTGAGAGAGGTAATGGGAGCGGGAAGTGAAATGGGTGGAAAATGAGTGGGAATGGAGGGAAGGGAAAATAAAAAGCCCCAAGAGAGGCAGGACGAGGAGGCTGCGTGCCAGACGTCAGCACAGCAGGAGGAGAAAACAGCAGGGACAGCAAGGGGAGAACGAAACACACCAAACCCAGAATATGGTATTAAACCCTCCTGAATGCAGCATGTTGATGTAAAGCTTGCAGCAAGCAGAGCTGAGGTGCTCCCACCCCGAGGTGACATTTGCTTTCTGCAGAGGATCCCATGCATGCAGCAGCATCCTCCTAGTGGGACCCAAATGGGTCAGGGGAAACTGAGGCACATCAATTCTGATTTCTAGGAAGCACCTGATCCCATGTCATTATGTTCAGCAGCCATCCAGTGCTGGAGAGTGCAGTGCTGTGCAGGCAGAGGAGCCAATTAAGAGAATTAAAAACTGGCTCAGGTGCAGGAACTGAGAAGCTGCCAGTCAAGATGAAGGCAGCAAGGCATGAGTACACCCCAGCAGCAGTATAAGTCATTATTTTTCCCCTCATCTTGAAAATAAATAACCTCGGAGAGGGCCCTCTTTTGAGAACCCCAGTGCAGATAGGGTTAATCTGGTGTCTGTCAATGATTAAGGGGGTGCTGCGATCCATGACCAAGCTGTGTTGCAAGGACCAGCCCCATGCAGCCCCGTGCTGAGTGTTGGTCCTGCTGCACAGCACACCCTCTCGCAAGCTTTACAGCATCAATCCATCTTCTCTGAGCAGAGCTTCCCTCTGAAGGATGATGAACTTTACACCGGGATCAGCAGCAGCAGAAGGAAGCTCTGCACTTCCAGCATCCCACAGGTGTCTGATGCTGGTTTTAATCTCAGAGCTATCGATGGGCTTCAACCATAGACCTGTACCCAAACTCAGCCCTACTCGGATGTGTTGGGAACCCATGCATGCAAGGATGGAAACGCCTGAGCTGCTCCCATCAGGCCAGATCTTAAAGTTTCTCTAACTGCTCCCAGCCGAGCTCATCCAGGTGAACGCAGCAGAAGTGGGCAAGAAAATTCTGCTTTTACTTCCCCACGGAGAGCTCCAGGCCTGGGAAGTCCTCCTTTAGGCGTTTCACTTTGATAATCCCTTTGATTCCTGGAGCTGCAAGTTCCCGATCTCTTAAGCGAGATCCTGGCATTACTCCCTTTAGGGCAAGAGGGGGAAATTGTGATTTTACTTTATTTTTCGATAACGCGAGGAAAGAGGAAGGCAAGAGGCCGGCGGGTTACTGTATATGGAAACGCAGCTCGGACTGCCCCGACAGCTGGCAGCGAGCCCGGCGGAGGTGCCACCGCCGCGCACGGTTTCGAGGTCACGCCTTCGCAGAGTGTCACCCTGTCCCCGAGCACACGGCAGCCCCAATGTCATCCCAGGGCCGGCTGGGGTGGCAAAGACAACCGCCAGCCCTGGGTGGATGAAGAGCTGCCCCCTATCCTCC
>VXAB01004005.1:34879-87660 GCA_013399175.1 Odontophorus gujanensis
GGGGGTGGTAAGGAAAACCAAACCCACGCTGCGAGGAGAGGCAGCGCCGGAGGAGCTCACCCCCCATCCCGCCCCAGTCCCTACGGGGGACCCCCATAACCGCTCCTACCTGTCTTGCCCACGGCTCCTTGTCCCAGCACGACGAGCCGCAGGGTGCGGGCCGGGCTCAGGCTGACGGAGCGCCGCAGGGGCCGCGGGAAGCTCATGCCGGGACCGGGGCTCCGTCCGTCGGAGCTCCGCGATCCGTCCCCTCGGAGCACCGCGCTCGGCAGCTCGGAGCTCCGCCCCAGGGGCCGGGCAGGGCTGGGTGCGGGCGGGCTGCGGGATGCTCATCACCTCCTCTTCCTCGCCCCCAGTTAACGATCAGCTTGCTTGGCTTGTGCGGAAAAGCCACGCAGCATCCCGGGCCGCTTTCAGCAAACTCCGGGAGGTATGGACGGCACAGGTGACAGCAACGCTAAAACACCAGAAGAGACCCGAGAAATGGTGTAGAGCGGTCAAACGCCCGACCTACGGCTCCAGCCTCCCTTCTGAAGGCTTTGCTCATCCCTCGCACGGGCCTCTCCTGCAAACTGGTGAACCTGTCTACAGTTGAACCCAGGTCACCTGCACCGCCTTTGGCAACCCCCAAAACTTAATATTTACAGCCCATCATGCGTGGAGAAGCTAAACAGCACTGGTGCCTGCACAGGACATCAGCACTCAAGCATCATGTTCTCATCTTGAACACAGAAAAGGGTTTCCTAGGGACTGCTACCAACGACGGAAGAGTGGGACCCATTGAAGCAATCATTGGGAAGAGGGCACTAGTAAAACAAGGGAAATGGGCAAGTGGAGGTGTAAAACACTGAGGTGATAACTGCTTCCCCAGCTTCTACATGGAGCTCCTGCCATGCAGACTCTGAGCCCAGCACCGTTCCCTCAGCACTTATAGATTCATAGATTCATAGATGCATTAGGTTGGAAAGGACCTACAAGATCATCTAGTCCAACCATATGCTGCTCTTGCCACGATGAGTTGGCACGTGCTTCACCGCATCAGTGTGTGCTCCTCCACCACTCTGCCAGAGCTCACAAGAACCACATTTGCAGCTTGACTCCATCTGGAGCCCAGAAGACATTAGCAAGAGCTCCAAAATTCAGATTTCAGGACAAAAACCCAGCTGGAGAGGGGGGTGTCAAGAAGAAGAAATTTCCCTTGTGTCCCTCTCCTATTTTTAGCCCCATTTCCTAAGGAAATGAGATGTCTGCAGTGAAATCCTGTCTTGCTTGGCCCTGTTCAATTTTTTTAGTACATTGGCAGATTTCAGCCAAATCAGACACTGTGCGTTCTGGGTGAATTCCATATATATTTTTCGGTGTGTTCACGCCAAATCCATCCAGGAATCACCTCACCTATGGCAGGGGCTTAGAACTCAGCTGTGCTTCGAGCAGAAGACACCAGTTACGCACTTGTTGCTTTGCTTAAGCCTAGCTGTAGTGCTGCTAAGGGCGATGTGGGCCAGGGCTCCATTCTGGCTTCCCCAGCAACAATTCTGTGCAGGAAGCTGATGAGCTTCCCCAAGGGAAGATGCACCTCATTCACCAGGGTGCCTCCTTCCTCAGGGTGTAACAGCTGTAAAATGATGTGACAGCCCCAACAACATCCCAGTCAATATCCAAGGATGAAGTCCACAAGAGGTTGCTCTCCCAGTTTTCCTTTTTTTTATTAAGCTTCTTTCAACAATTGGGATCATCAGCTGCGTTGCATCGCACCGCTGCAGCATTTTACAGAAGCAGTCCTGGGTCTGTCGTGGCTTCAGCCCTCTGATCAGGGACAAATTTGGGGATTTTTATCGCACCTCCACATGGTGGTGGGACCAAAGCTGAACCACAGCACTGAAAGGGTCAGAGAACATTGGGTAGAAGGTCTATTCTGTAGTAGGATCTTCTGTACTTCCTTAGCCTTTAGGACAGAATTCAGCAGAGTCCAGCCAATGCTACTCTGTGGTGTTTAAACCCAGCCACGCAGAGAATGACGACACACCTTGCCAACCTTGGCAGAGTTGTGAAGGAGAAATATTTCTGGCCATCTTGCATTCCCCCCAAAACACTGTGTTTCCACTAACCTCAAGAACAAGAATAGGACTGGACTGACCTAGATTAAAGCTTGTGTAAATCTGTTTCTTTTTTCTCACCCTTAGAGTCAACAAACTGTAGAGTGCTACAATTTGCCCTGCCACGCTAGCCCCCAGCCCATGGAAGTGCTGGCCTCGATGGTCTCCTTTTAAGCAGGCCATGCTCCAGACCCTTCTTTAGAGACACAAAGCAGAAAAAGCAGCTCTACACCACTCCAAGCCATCTCCTGCAGCCTAGACCAGTCAACCACGACCCTCCAACACAACACCAGAGAAGATGCACAACACTGTATTCCCGACTTCTTTAGGAAAAAGATGGTATCAGGCCCTAGAGCTGCCATGTTTATGCACCTGACAGTACACCTGGGGATACAGGAAGGCCATCTCCTTCCAAACGTGCATTGACACATACACAGGCCCATGTTTGCTGGAGACCTTTCAAATGGATGATGACAGAAACGTGGCATTATCACTTGCAATCGCTGACTAAACCACCTCCAGCATAACCAAGCACCTGTGGCAGAGCCAGAGGAAGGTGGGTGGGGGGTAGATATTGACTTCTGCTGAAATATTTGTGGCTGGGCTTCTCCCAACTTGCAGGTGATTTATTTATTAAGATGCGGAGTTCGCACTGGGAATGAGGCCAAATTCACTCATGAATCACGTCCCTGCTAACAAAAAGCCAGCAGAAGTAAAACACCGTCCTGAAGCAGACGCAGAACGAAATCATCTCAAGCCCCAGTGCATGGAATTCCCATAGCATGGTCCAAACTAAATCCCTGTCGGATTATTGGCTATTTTGAGAAGAGAAAAATACTGAATGCTGCTGGCTCGGAAAGTAGCACTGTTTGTTTTTATTTAGGAAAGGAAGATAAAATGGAAGCCAGTCCCTTTCTGCTCCATTAAATGGGATTTCAAGGTTCAGTAGACTTAAAAGATCCAGGTCCAAAGCAACTATGTCAAGCTGACTTCAGAGCCAGCACCTTCTTGTTAAAACTAACAAAGGTGTTGTAAAGTTTCGGGCCCATTAGTGCTAAGCTCACCTCCTGAGCACCCACCCAAAGGGCTCAAACCCCAAGTCACCAGCTCACGTCTTACCTGTAATTGTCTCTCATTAGTGACTGTACCAACATTATTCCCTCAGAGGCAATGAGCACACAGCTACAAGCATGCCTCCCAAGAGTTAACATTGGATGGGGCCATCAGGGAACGCTCTCCAAGAATATAACAAAAGCGACGCCGTCAATAAACATATTTTTAGTTGCTATAGCAAAGACAGCGTGCAATTAAAAGTGCTTTCAGACTTGAGGGAGCTCTGAGCCCGTTCCTTTCTCAGCAGTGTCGCTGGCTCCTACCACAATCGAGCCTGACTTTGCTTCAGCTTTGCAAACGCTCTATTACCAGGCAGGCAGAGATGCTGCAAAACAAGGACACGGATCCCAATTGCTTCTCCCACGTTCTATAAATAGGGAGAGAGGAAATAGATGAAAGGCACCTAGCCCCCGTGCTAGATGCCAGGCTTGCCATCTGATTTCCCCACAATGGTTTCGCATTGACCTGGACCGGGTGGCGAAGCATCTCTTTTCTTAATAGGTTGGGCTATTTCTTTGGTCGCAAAAGAAGAAAGAAAACGTCTAGAGCAAGAGAAATCAAACCGACACGGTTTCCTGGTGCTACATTCTGTCTGTTGCTGATTTCTAGCCACCGAGGCGTATTACGATGTGCAGCCAGAATGTGTCCGGATCACGCTGAGAAAATAAATCTGGCTGCACACGTTAAGTTCAAAGATGTCTTTGCAAAGCTGACAGGGGAAGAAAAATGAAAAAAACACCAAAAAAAAAAAAAAAAAAACCACCAAAGGGGCGTATTAACAGCATTTCCCTTCCACCCTGAAGGCCTGAATGAGATATCCTAAGAACTTCTTAAGCTGCTTTGCCACTTTGCCAGGATGAATGCCAGCGGTACAAGCAGCTGAATATAATGCAGGTCCGTATCGTAACTGAGATGTTAAGTCCCTTGGGTCCCAGAAACTGAGTTCAGGGCACTTCTGTTTCTCTGCAGAAGCTGGCCATCACAAAGAAAGGCTGCTGCTGCTCCCCACGTCCATCGCACTTCATTATGCTGCACACATAATGGATCCTCACA
Organism: Odontophorus gujanensis; assembly: GCA_013399175.1. Classification (NCBI taxonomy): domain Eukaryota; kingdom Metazoa; phylum Chordata; class Aves; order Galliformes; family Odontophoridae; genus Odontophorus; species Odontophorus gujanensis. The sequence continues at coordinate 39,142 of VXAB01004005.1, forward strand.
ACAGGAAGGCTTCACGCTGCGAGGAACGGCTCTGCTTCTGAAGCTTATTTTAGAGCACAGAACAACTTGCCAAGGGATGGAAGAGGAACCCCATCACGTAGGTAATTGAAAGCTCATCCAGACAGAGCTCTGAGAAAAGAGAAAGCTACCCACAGAATCCATCCTGTAGGATGGCCAGTGTGCATTGTTTCCACTTCAATCCCAATGACAGTCCATTTCTTCAATCACAGAATTGTTGGTGTTGGAAGGGACCCTGAAAGATCACCTAGGCCAGCTCCCCTGCAGTGAACGGGGACACCTACAGCTTGACCAGGTGTTCAGAGCCCTGTCCAGCCTGACCTTGGGTGTCTCCAGGGATGGGGCATCCGCCACCTCACTGAGTAACCTGTGCCAGTGCTTCAGCACACTTACTGTAAAAAGTCTCTTCCTTACACCCAGTTTACATCTCCCCTCTCTAAGTTTGAAACCCCTCATCCTCTCACAACAGACTCTGCTAAAGAGTCCGTCCCCTTCTTTTTCAAAGCCCTGAAAGGATGCTATCAGGTCTTCAGCATGGGAAGCCCAATGACAAGCACCTTGAGGCTGCAGATCTGGCATCTGAGCAGCCGTGACCATCGCATCCCATTGGAGGGGAAGAAACCTTGTTCCAAACTCTTGAAAGCATCTGCATGAAGGGAGAAGAAAAAAATAATTAATTAATTAATTAAGGTGCCCCGGTCCACTGCTCTTAAAAGGGTAAGGGATGAGGTGAGGGCTGGGGCTGACATTCAGTCAGGCCATAGCTCATTGATCCCTTGTGGAGCAGTACAGAGTGCTCACTGCCGTGGCTCACGCACAGTCAGTGCTTGGCTGAACACTTCCCCAAGCTCTTCTGGAACAGCAGCAGAGAAACAAGGGGTGCCCAGTGGGGGTTGTATAGTTCAGCTGGGATCCAGCAACACCAAGGCAGTTTATACACCCCAAAAAAAGATGAGAGCAGTGCGAGGCTGAAGCAGAGCAGCAATAGCACTTCCCCATGTCTCTTTTTGAGCAAACCTCTCAGCAGCCTGGTTGGTAAGAAAACAAGGCTTCCTTAGAGCGGTAAAATGTCAGCATTGCAAAGCCTGTTGTCCTTCTGCTGGGGTATGAAGCAGAGTCCTATCAGCATTCTTCGAAAGCACAAGAGGGAAAGCAGAACAGCCAGCAGCTTTGTGGCCAGTGGGCAGGGAGCAGGCGCTGGAATTCAGCTCTGACTCAGAGCAGACAGATGCCCTCCGCACTCTGGGCAGTGAATTCTTATTTACACAAAGTCAAACAGCACCAAGGGGAGACTGAAGGGGGGCAAACTCAGCAGCTTTGCTTTAGGGAGGCTGAATAGCAAGAACTTGGGTCTGGATTTCATCTAAGCCATGCAGACACCTAATTGTTGGAGACTGGGCAAAGCAGCACTCAAATTCCACCCCGATCTGATGTGCTGTCCAAAAAGATGTTTTGTCCTAGCAGATAAATTTCCACGATGAATCAGTGCAGTCTGTTTTGTTGAGGAATTCCTGCCCTTGCTTAGAGTGTGGCAAAGCACACGAAGCAGCCAAAAAGAGAACTTCAAGCGGCCGCCCCAAGATGCAAAATCAAGGAGACTTGCAGCTTCACTCCAGAGAAGAACCGTGGATTTCTGCTTCCATTTGGCACGTAAGGAGCTTTAAATTCCCCCAGAGAAAATATCAGGAGTAGCCCCATTATGCCTCATTCCAATAAAATCTGAATATTTTGCTCTGACTTCCTGGTTTCTGATTGAATTCTTGATATCTGCTGCACGAAGGCACTGAACCCACACTAACTTCACATCGTATTTCGTCTGGATTAGAATTGCTTTTCCCAAGGGCTTCCTTTTTTTTTTTTTTTTGGAGGGGACACAGGGATTGAAAACCTTTGATTTTTCAGCTCCTTCTTCCAGTTCTTGTGATTTTCCAAGTGCTTCTCTGCAAGAGCTTTCTTGAAGCCATGGTGTTTCTTAGCCCCGGCACTCATAGACCTTGAGAAACACACACGAATTGTGATGTTCTCAGTGAAATTGCTTCAGCTGGTAATGCTGCTTCCGCTGAGGACTCTGAACAGCCTGTAACTGGAATGCAGTCCCTGCATAGTCTGTGGTAGCACACTCTTCATGCCAGCCCGCTGGCACTGCATATTGCAATTAACTGCTACTGAGGGGATCTGTGGCCCCAGCAAGGAACTAAAGATGCCTTTGGGAGAAGAGGAAGAAGTAGCAATGCCAGGAGATGGTTTTCAAAGAAGAGGTCTCCCCCACACACACACTACTTCCATCTGTAAGAGCTTGGAAAGGAAGATGCTAGATGAAATGACCACATAAGGAACATCAAGTCCACCTCCTGGCTCCATAGAGGACCAGCATTTCAAAACCAGCATTTCCTCCATGGAGAGTAGTGGGCAACCTTGGTTTGAGGAAGGCATCACAGCAAAGGTGCATAAGGTCACCCATACATGGTCCTTCTCCTTGACTCATTAGAAACAAGGAATTCCCTACAGAAGTGGTAAGGTGAACAGAGCTCACTTCTCAGATCCCATACAGCTACCCCAAGAACCTACTGAAAGCTGCAAGAAACTCTTCCTAGCTGTCATCAGTGTCTACAAACACACTTAAACTTGCGCTGAATGCACCTTTGCTGGATGTGGCCTTGCACGTGCTGCTCAGTGATACTGCTTGATTTGCAGACAAAGGGAAGAGAGAAAAATACCGAGACCAGAGATCAAAAATTACTTAGGGAATAGGCATGAAATCGCTCCTAAGCCACTGGCATCCGTTATTTCGATGGTATGATACACACACAATTTACTGCTACGTAACTGCTCACCTTCAGGAGGATAACTTCACAGCTGCATCTCTTGTAGTTAATGTTTAAGAAGGATTTTCACACCTTAGCATGATCTGGGAGTAGATTTGGAATGCTGCAATACCTTCTTCCCCCCCACTCTTCAACACCACGTTTGCTGTGGGTCACAAAGCACCAGAGGATATTCCCAGAAGCCACGCAGTGCCACAATTATATTAACAGATCAACAAGAGCTTGGTCAGGAGAGGAACAAACAAAAACAAATAAACAAATAACACGCCACACTCTTAAAAACATCTCGCCTAACTGCAATCTGTGCAGAGCTCTGAGTGTTTTTTTCCAGAGGGGAAAATAGCTCACTCAAACGTGTGCCTCTCTGCTAGCCCCAAGTGCACCCACAGTTTCAGGGTAGGGAAACCTGCAGGGATGTGAGTAACTAAGCAGACTAGTAGGCTCTTTAAGGTGACCAAATTTACACTTAAGTCCTGCCTTCCAGGCTCAGAGCCTCATCTGTGGGACTGGGGAGTTGATGGCCCTCTCCTTGCACTGTCAGTGAAGTCTCGGTTATTTTTATCAGCTGAGACACTGATAAACAAAAGCACTCAGAGAAGTGTGCAGCCAAAGGTAGACGTTGTTGGCATGAAACAGTTTGTCAGCAAGCAGCACAGCTGGGGTTGTTTAAGGCTCTGAACAAGTAAACACCATCAATGCTGAAATAACAGTTAACAAAAAATATTTCACGTTGTTTTTTAAAAAAGAAATTACATATAGATTTCCACTTCAGACAATAGCAAGAAGTCCAGAACTCTACGAAGCTGAGGCAGTTTTATTTCCATAAAGCAATAATAAGCCCAAGCCACACGACATCCCATCGATCAATCATGACAAACAGGGGAAGATCTCTATGCTGTTTATCCGGAGGACAGTCTGTGGGTTCGTGATAACTGAAAAAGAATGAAAAGAGGGGAAAAAAAGGATGAGATGAAAGCATACAAACTGCTGCATACCATTCAGAAGGCTGAGCTACATCGAGGCATGCCAAGGCGTGACAGTGTCTAGGAGGGGGAGTGCTGACAGATGCTGCCACACTGGCAGGATAGCAACATGACTTTGGTACTGCATGAGCAAGAGGTCTAGGCAGAGCTCCTATGGGACTGTGTCACACTGGTTAAGGCTTTAGCATGATCTGTTCTGTAAAGAACAGTCATCGTTTCCCTCTCTCTCAGTCATATCTGAGAAGGGGAAGTCGAAAGGACTGCCACGGGACACTGTTAGAGCTTGTTAGTATCTGTGATTACACAGATGGTATTTAAGGCTTTGGAAGGAGAACAAAACTGGTTTTCTGCCCTGGAACGTTTTCTTTTCCAGAAAGGTTTTTTGCAAAGCTACAGGTGCTGGACAGAGGGAATAAAGTCACTGCTGCTCTGAATGCAGTGGGGACACATCCAGGGCAGCAAGCTGGGAAAGAAAGGCTGTTCCTTGAGGAGTGCTGGGGGTACAGCGAGTCCACCTCCCTCCCCACACCCTGCCCCTGCGTTGTGATACATCCCCCTCCAGGCATATCCATATTTAAGCCACACAGCAGCAGGGAAGGAAGCTCTGTATTCTTTACATCTTACTTTTTTTCCTTTGATAATTGCGCTTTTTCCGAAAGCGCATGTTGATTTTTTCCCACGACACCGTCTTCTCTATCACTGTCGCCTCCACACGGACGAGATCTCTCCTGAAAAACACAGGGAAAAAAAAGGAAAGAGTGCCACTTGTTAATTATTTACACCCTCTGCCTGTTGGTGAAGGGGTTCTGGGGGAGAAGTGACACGAAAGTAACACATCCTGCTTTAAATAGCTCGCGTGGATCTGAGCTTCAAGGTCACCAGGGAAGAAGAAGAGGGGACATCTATCAGACAGCTGGCTTTGTGGTGCAAAACCAAAAGCCTCAAGGTGCTGTCTGTGGAACAGCCAAGTGAAGTGCTAGTCTGAAGGGCAGTACTCCTCTGCCATGTGAAGGATGAGATCAGAAGCAGCTGTGGAAGGAGCAGTATGAGAAGCCTTGTAGGATTACAGTTCAGATAAATACTCCTGCAACGTTCACATGATCTTTCTACTTTGCTTATGGTACAGATTAAACCCACCACAGTCCCTCCTGCCGTGCTCTGCTGGTCAATGCAGAAGTCTTTCCTTCTGTAAAGCACCCCAGAGAGCTAGAATAAAATATTCTGACCTCCCTTACCTGAGTAAGTCCTGGCAGAAGCTCAGCAAAAAGAGATTTGGCTGTTGTTTCTAGCAGGAAGCACAGCTAATCAGCTACTGGAGCAAGCCACTTCTCTCATATTGCTCTCTCGTGCCTCTCACTCTTGGTCTGTCCCTCTTGGTTACCCCAAATTGGAGGAGAGGATATAATGCACGGTTTACCACGCAAAAGCGAGTTCAGGTTGGGTGGTGACATCACTCAAGATTTCAAACTGTTTCTAAATCTCACTTCTACGCATGGAAGGAAATTCTCAGCAACTAAACATCCTCCTTCCTCTGGGATGGAGACGAATATGGGCCATACTTCCTTCACACGTGACTAACACCACAAAGTACCCCATAGCTCTGCGTTACTCTACCAGTACACATGAATGAACACCTTCACTGGCTCCTCTCTGAGGGGATAAGCACCTCCAGACAAGAGCTTTGGAAAGAGTGCTTTTAATCAACAGCCACGATGGAGATGGAAGAGACACTCTTTCATGCAGCATCACTGCAGAATACCATTAAAAACCGATTAGCACGCTGACTTTGCTGCCAGAAGACATTTAAAGAGCATTTTCTTGACAAATGACCCAGTGCTTACGGGGACAGAGGAGAGAAGCCCATCTAGCCAGCTGTTCCAGCAAGGTCACCTAGAGGCCAAAGGCTCTGAGACATCTAGCACCCCTATTAACATTTACCCTCTGGGGTATAATATCTATCAGGGATTGGATCCTTCAGTGAGAAGAGAAAGACAGTCAGGAAAAATGATATATTTACATTTATTGACTAGCCCAGAAGAAAATAGAGGAAAAAAAAAATCTATTTAAGAGACCACTGGGTGACCCTGACACCCCAGCTATACGATGTTAGCCAGATACAGCCCAACAGATAGGACCAACAGCACTACTGAAATATACAGCAAGCACTGCTATGCTAGGAAAGAAACCAAAAGGCTGAACTGCACTCCAGGGGCTGGCTGTGTTTTGCCACTATAATTAGGGAGCTTTGCTTTCTGGGTCTAATTTCTGTCCACTGAAGGCAAAAGGAAATCTAAACTCCCACTGACTTCTCAGAGGCTCGGACTGTAAAGGCATGTCAGATACTCACTAATGATGATCACATGGGGAAACTGGAAAGCAGCCAGGCCAGATAAAACAACTCGGTCACTGAAATCTCAGTGCTGCTCTCACAACAGAGAGAGTCTGCAGCAATGCAGCCAAGCCATCTCTGATACAGCTCTCACTGCCGGACCACATCCGCTGCCCTAAACCTTGGGTAGCATTCAGCCAAAGGGAAAAAACACTGGCATGCCTATAAATAGTCATCCCCCCATGCACTGCTTGTAGATGTTGACAAGCTTTCAAGCAAGCTAAGAGTGTTGCTGAGAAATAGGTGAGGCAGTGACTTCACTCTGCAAGTCAAAGTTCAAGGCCAACAGGTCCCGGTGAGTCCTTGTCTCTGCTGGACAAACCACAAGGAGAATCTGGTTGGAAGGCTGAAGGAGGGCAGAAACCAACTTGCTGGTCAAGTACGTGTGAGAAGAAAAGTTCTCAGCGAAATAGAGCCCAAAGAAAAAAAGCAATCTTGATTGAACATCTTAGGTATGACTGGAATGCCCGTAAAAATAAGAAGGGGGGGGGGGTCACACACTTCCCAGAGTTTGGGACAGTCAGGCCTGCTGCTCCCAGAAGCAAAACAAAGCAAAGATGTAGAAGTACATCTATCAATCACATTTTCAGTAGGAAGCAAGCGACCTCATGGATTTCAGCTGGACTGAAAGCTTTCATCAGTGAGCAGCGCAAGTGATCCAGCCCCCAAAGGACCATAACTCTCAGGGGTAACAACTTCAGTCAACAAGCTCTCTGCCTCTCCCTGCAGAGGGTAAGTGAAACCAGCCTGGATGTCTAGGAGGAGTTTCAGGAAATTCCTCAATGCTACTGAAGCCACTGCAAAAATGGTCAGGTGGCAGGAGGAAAATAGGGTTCGTTTAAGGGGAAAAAGCTCTCTCAGAGCTGTACTCTGTATAGAAACAACTTTTCAACTCAGGGGCATCAAACCCTGAGATGAATGATACCCATGCAAAGCCACGCTTGCTTCTAATCACAGCTTTCAAAAAGCACAATAATTTTTACACTGCACAGCTAAACAGTGCAATTGCATACTGCTTGATACCCTTGTGCCCATCGAGCACACAGCATGATACTTGAACAAAAACAAAACCCAACAGATTCCAGAATAGAAGCCAGCTCCAAGTTCTCAAAATAGCCTCTGCCACGCAGATATGTTTTGTTGCACTGCTGGGTTGTTGGGTTTTTTTAAGGCTTTAGAGAAGTGTCATCTTGGGAGGTATACACTGCAGAAAATTAAAACATGACCATTTGCCCAAAACAGGACAAGCTCCTACCCGTCTCCAAGTCTGAACAGGGAGTGCAGCTGTAATGAACTGTCTCACAAAGAGAAGCAGTCACTGATGTGTTTATTTTTAAAACAACACAAAAACAAAAATGCCTTTGTTCGCATCCAAGCTCTTATCCCCCCTCCAAAATGTTTGTGGTTTAGGCACAACTGGGAACTATGAGAAAGAACTGAAGTCCGCAGTGCCCGTGCTGGGGAACCTGGGAAGATTCTCTGCATCTCTGAGAGAGAACAGCGTCTCCTCACCGGCCCTCCACTCTGCTTCCTCCTCCCAGTGACCCTCCCCTGCCAAAATTACAGTGTGCAATTTGGTCTGCTTCAAGCAAGTGCTTTCTGCAGACGTAGAGCGCTTGCAGGAATCAAACAGCTGCTTTTCTTCCCATTCTAGAGCTCCTGGGGCACATGCCAAGTACAGCACTCCAGAGCCACTAGTTAAGAAAGCCAGGTGAAGGATGGTGCTCCCAACCTGCCTGACATGACACGTCCCTGTTTGCAGAATATGTCCAGGAGTTGGACTGGATGATCCTTACGGGTCTCTTCCAACTTGGGATATTCAACTACCTGAAAGATAACGATTCCAGTCCTACTATTTCCACCTTCTAAAGATCTTCAACAACTTAAACCGTATCTGGCAGTAATTCAAAGGCTCCTAGAGATCTGCCATTCCAAATCTCTGTACAGCACTGCTACAAAGGCTGTCAGCCCTCATAATCCTATCAAACACATGAAACCCAAGGCAGAAATCACGTTATCAAGTGTGAAACATGTTATTTATAACTCTGGAATACAGACAGCCTCCTGGTTATGCAGAAAGCATTCAGAAGCCAAACCAAGCTGAAAATATTTGGCGATTCTACCCTGAATCTGCAAGGCAACAAGACCTACAAGTTCCACCTTATCTGGCTGTCCTCTGCCAAAGTTGCTGCAGTTCAAGCCAACACTTAAACACACAGTTTAGTCTGCAGCCAAGCCCCAGCCAGGGCTTCCACACTCTTAAAGCACATGCAAGCCACATTATTTTGACTTGCCCTTTACCACTAAAACCTCTGGGGAAAGGTACACAGAGCTGATGACTTTGCTTCCAGCCAAAGCTAACATCTCAACCAGCAATAGGGTCCACACACCACCTCCTTTTGGTAAAGGAAATGCTGACAAACCAGGTGTTCTGCCCATTTGTATAGCAAATCTGACAGCTCTAAGATGGAGCTGGTGCCACGAGTGTTGGAGGCACGTAACTAGGAAGAAGGAAAAACTTGGAACTCTTGAGATTAAGACCTGCTGGGTTACATCATGGGTGAAAGGAATCAGGTTTCAAACAAAACAAAACAAAACCCCACAAATAAAAAAAACAACTCAAATGAAGGCATTAAGGGACAGGCATGGATTTCTGGGTTATTCTGATAAATTCAAATTTCTCTTCAGGTTGCAGGATAATTCTTTAATGAGATCTCTTACCCCAGGAGCGGTCTTCCAATAAGTGTGAAATCATCAGCACCAACCAGCAACACCTATGGAAAATTACCAGGCATATCAGTGGCTCATCATCTCAGCAGAAATGCAAACAATATTCTCTAAATTCTGTAGCCGCCAAAACGGAGCCAAACTGCTTAAGAATGGGCCTTCATATGTCTCAAACATGCTAGAGAGGAACAGAGGAGAACAGCAGCTCACAGGCAAGAAACAGACAGACTTCCAGGAGAACTTTGTTCTGAAACATACTTTGGAAGTAGCTTACACACTGATCAGAACACACTGAACTTCTCTGTTCTGGCTCACCAACGGCTGTAAAAGATATGAAAAGCAATACAGGGAGGAAGAAGAATATGCCTCTGCGTGAGATCTGAATGAGTGGCAGCTCCTAAAATCATCAGGTTTTATAGTAATTGCAAAACATCCTCTACAGGAACACTTTAATCATCGTCCTCCCTGAGGTCTCAAGATGGACAACAAAGAAACGAACAGCTGGGGTCGGTTCACCAGCACAGGGACAAATCCTTCTGTTTCAGAGTATTTGAACCACCCTCCCATCTAAGGAGCAGGTGAGATAATAGAGAAGTTCTCAAGAGAAGAGACAGCATTTCATACAGGTTGCCTCCTTCCCATACTAACTGCGTGGCAACAGTTAAAAGCAACACAGAAACAGACATTAGATGTTCCATTTATTGCTGTAGAAAGATGTTTCTCAGTGCAATTCCAAGAGGGGTGTGGTGGTGTTGGTTTATGGTGGTCAGGGAAGTCCTTAACCTTCTTCATTCTCACCTAGACCTCTGCTCTTCTGTCTGGCTGCTCTATGCACATCACTCCTCCGCTGTATGCTAGGATGCAGGACATAGATGAAAACACAGCTAAACTGATGCCTCTAAGCAGGACTTGCAGAGCAATTTCAGGACAACCAGAAAAATTGCCCTTCTCTCCTTAACTGCTTGCTTGGCTCTAACAACTCAATGTTAAGCCAACAAAATCCCACTTCAGAGTCTTTCATTTCAAATCTGAGTTAATGAGCCTCTACAAGTTCCTGCTAGTTAACCAAGGCTAAGGATAAATATGTTGAATTGCATCTTGGCAGTTCTCCCCTACACACAGCGTGCCCCTCCCTCCACCCAACACACTCAGCATGATAAGGATCTTGCAAAGCTCTGAGCAGTGACAGATCCTCTGGGAGTAACTGTCAGTGTTTTGGGTGTTGCAGTCTCAAGGTAAACAGAGTCTTTCTTCCACTGTCGTCTCTAAAAACAACAACTGTAATTTTCTTTTTTTGGATGAAGCTAGTACAACAGAAATCTGTCATCTAACAGAGTCTGTCACAACTCATTCCAACCACGCTCAACAGAAATCACGTGAACTAACAGCACAGTTCGGATTGGAATAAAGCTTAAGCCAAAAAAACAAAAAAACAAACCAAGGTGAAAGTAAGAATGGCAGATCCAACAGGAGCCCTTCAGGACTTTTCAAAAACTGGTTATGAATTTTGCCTCGGGAAACATTTGCAGCCACAACAGCATGGGGGCCACAGGCACTGCAGGCAAGGCACATTACCTTTTCCATCCGGATTCGGTCTCCACATTCAGCCTGCAGCACGTTGTCCATCATAATTAAGTCTTCACTGGTTATTTTGTACTGTTTGCTGGCAAAGTGGACCACAGCAAAGAGCCTCCCGTACTGCCCTGTGGCAATCATCTCGTTCACCTTTTGTACCACTTCTGTTGGCAAAGAGCAGAGAAGAAATCAGAGAAGAAAACCCAACCAAGCGTGAAGAGCTGATCAGAATTAACACAGCCACACTGCTCTCCCACTTAAGATGTTATCTTTTGGGAATCTTTAAGCAAGGAAAGGCTCAAGAAACACGTTGATGTGTACTTAAGGACACGGTTTATGGGGTAATACAGGTGGTAAGTGGGTAGTTGGACTGAATGATCTTCAAGGTCTTTTCCAACCTTAATGATCCTATAAGAGCAGCATTGTTTCCTACAGGGCTTGAGTCACCCTTTCAAAAATCCTTCTGGTTGCTGCAAAAAAACCCAACCCTACGCATAGTAAGCACAGAAATAGACACCTATGCAGCTAATCCCAAGCAGTTATTTCTCAACCTCTTCTCTCATCCTAAAATGCACTGTACACAAACACAGAGCATTCCAGAAGGAAGTACCTGTCTACGCACCTGGAACGGAGCTCTCCTCAATTACCAAGTAACACACGGAAAGCCCAGGGCACTAAATACTTCATAAAACAACCAGGAACGTCAAGAGGAGTTCTGTGAAGAACACAGGAAGAAAGACTCCGGCACGCTAACAAAGCCTGGTCTGAGAACCTGCAGCAAGGGTTGGAGACACTTCCAGAAATGTTCTTCCTATACACTCATACAACCAGAGCGAGGTGCCAGGAGCAGTGCAAATTCCAGGGACGAGGTCCTGCACAGTACAAAACTCAGATCTCTGTAATCAGCTTCCTGTGCAGCAAAGTCAAAATCAAGTTCTAGGAGAACATCAAGAGGTCCTTTTTAATGAGTGCTATTCCCCTGCCAAATAGCAGCTTTCCACTGTCTCAAACTGTTCAGGAAAAAAAAAAGTAACTTTGCTATAACTGGAAAAATAGACTTCCTTCATTGTCCTCACAAGTGGCTTGGAACGTAAACAAAATATAATAACCATTTGGGACAGACAAGAACTTAAAACCAAAGCAAGTCCTACCCTTACAGGAACACCCTGAAAGCATCCAAGTTTCAAACCAGCAAACTATTATAGGTAGAGGTTAGAACAGGAATTGTTTTACAAGACAGTAGTTAGTGCAACTCTCACTAAAACAAAGAGCCGTGCTTCTGTGTTGCTGGAACTGCCATCCCAGGGGAAAAGTCTGTGTACTCTTCTCTGATTCAGAGTGCTCCCAGAAGCCCACAGAAAAGTATGATATCTTTCTCTTTGTTACAAACCCCAATTCGCAACAGGATACAACAAACTTCTTTCAGCTCTAAACTGCTGATCCACGTATTTCAGTAGTACTGTGGTCAGCATCTCAAAACCAGCACTTCAAAACACTGACCCTGGCCTAAAAAACACGTGGAGTCATGTTCTAACCATGGTTACCTCCTCACCACATTTCAACTTTCTACCCACAGGACTTCATCTTCTTTTGTGTCAGAACAAAAGATAGGTGTTCTTCAACATACGTGGGCTCTGAAGTTAATGCTCGCCCTTCCAAACATCTCTAAGGATGGGAAACACCAATGGACACTACCATCTGCCCATTAGGACAGCTTGTCTCAGCATCATGTGCAATGATGGTTCCTAAAATATCCATATCTGTTTCCACGGACAGCGGGAGAACATCAGGCAGAATTCAAATGCTCTAATTGCTGTTTGCTTTGGATAAGCACAGTCAGAAGATAACGATGCAAGCTCATAAACAGCAGGAGGTTACAAGACACAGAAATCACAACAGCCTCAAGGATCCCATGTGAAGCAGTCAGAAGACCATGGGACCTCATTCACCCCAGGGCGTCAGCAAATCAAAGGAAGCAGTTTACGGGTTCACTACTGGGTCAAATCGTGCTCTGGGACAAAACACTCATCTGTCACTTGAGCAATCCCAGAAGTGCAGAGGAAACAAAAAGCAGGAAAAACAGCAGCCAGAGAGGAGACCTGGAAGAAGAGACTCTCTCCAAGGCACTACACTTGCACAGTTATTACCACATTTTTGCTACGCCATGGGAAACTATCTGCAAAAACACAGGCAAAGCTCTGCTTCTCTCCTTCCACTGTTCCCTTGTAGCTCTCCTCTTTCCAGCACTCCTCAGGCCTCTCCAGATTACAGCCTTCAGAGATGTCCTTTCGGGTGCCTTTCACTGATGTCCTAGAGGCTAATGCAACAAGACAGTAAGACAGGTTGTTAATAAACACAAGAGTTCAGTCCCTGCATGAAGCAGATGACTGCTAACTGCCCACCACCACAGGAACTGTAAGGGAAATTCACCCACCAGGGCTCGCTACTGTTCTGTGCCTGTGCTGGCTTCCCTTCTACCACCATCTCTAGTGGGGTCTGGATGATAACAGCCTCTCTTGAACAAGATAAGGCTAGACAGATATTGTCTTCTCTGTACTTCATTTTCACATCTCTAAAAGCCAAGGGGAACCTGTGTCTTTGCTCAGTGTGCACTTCACATGGTGACCTGTGAGGCTGGCTGCTGTCTGAACCACGGGCTCCTTCCAAGAGGACTACTGCCTGTGTTCAACGATCCTGACTAGATGTGGGGACAAGCACACAGTCTCTAACGCTGTGTTGCTTCCCACCTGCTCATTGCCTTATGCCACATCTCTGTCGTGTGCCCACTGTCCAACTGCTTATGCTGGTTCTAACATTCTGTATTATTCACTAAGAAGTATCAGCTCTCTGACGTGCCCACTATCCAACTGCTTATGCTGGCTTTAGCATTTTGCTTTATCCACTGAAAGAAAAAATAGTTTAGGTAGCAACGCATCCCATCAGATTCTTTGGAGAGCATTATGACCTATCAGGCTCTCACAACCTAAGGGGACTCCATAGTTTATCCAGATATCCAATACAAGCAGCTGGAGCATGAGCCCAGTGACACTAAATGGAAAGAACAAACAGCTTGAATCACTGAAGACACTGATACACACTCAATAAAGCCACCAATGGCAAAGCTAGAGCGTTAAGCTTCACTTGGAGACTTGAGACCTTTACCTGCATGATGCTTTGCTTCTTCCACCGGATCTGGCAATTTCACTTCAGGCCATGGGGGTGAAGTCAGAGACGTTTTGGCAACAAGCCTGTGAATGATAAGGTTGAGAAAGAAGATCCACAAGCAGCAAGCAAATCTCGCCAAAACATGCAAGAAACACAAATGCAAGGCCTCATTTCTGGTCTGCAAACAAGCTCAATCTGTGACAACTGGTATCCCTCAGTACTGAGCACAGTGCTCTTTAATATCTTCACTAGTGACATCAACAACGGGATGGAGTGCACCTTCCTCAAGTTTGTGGAGGGCACCAAGCTGCAAGGTGCAGTCAGCACACCAGAGGGATGGGATGCCATTCAGAGAAACCTAGGCTGAGCAGTGGATGAAGGTGAACCTCGTGAGGTTCAACAAATTCAAGTGAGAGGTTTTGCACCAGGGTCACAGCAATCTCCAGTATCGGTACAAACTGGGGGATGTAAGGATAGAGCACAGCCCTGAAGAAAAGGACTTGGGGATATTGGTGGATGGGAAGCTGAACATGAGCCAGCAATGTGTCCTCACAGCCCAGAAAGCCACCCACATCCTGGGCTCCATGAGAAGAAGTGTGGCCAGCAGGGCCAGGGAGGTGATCCCGCCCCTCTGCTCTGCACTGATGAGACCTCACCTGGAGCACTGCGTCCAGATGTGGAACCCTCAGTGCAGGAGAGGCACGGACCTGCTGGAGTGCATCCAGAGGAGGACCACAACAATGATGGAACAGCTCCCCCGTGAGGACAGGTTGAAAGAGCTTTCCAGCCTGGGGAAGGCTCCAGGGAGACCTGAAAGCAACCTTTCAGGTAGCTAAAGGAGGGGGTTATAAGAAAGAAGGGGACAGCCACTTCAGCAGGGTCTGTTGTGAGAGGACAAGTGGAAGTAGTTTCAAACTTAAATCTAGACTGGATGTAAGGAAGAAGGCTTTTCAACAGTAAGGGTAATGAAGCACTTGGAACACGTTGCCCAAAGTGGTGAATGCCCTGTCCCTGAAGACATGAAAGGTCAGGCTGGACAGAGCTTTGAGCACCCTGATTTGGCTGTTGGTGTCCCTGTTTATTGCAGGCGAGTTGGACCAGATGGCCTTGAAGTGTCCCTTCCAAGTCAATTCTATGATTCAAGTTACCACTGCTACAGCTGAGAGAATGAAAACATAGTGTTCCTCAACCCACTTCAGTACCAGCACAAAGCCCTGCAATTATCCAATAGCGGAGAGCATCCAGGAGGAGGCAATTTGCCGTTGACTGTGACAAAAGGACTAAGGAGCATTCTTAAATCAGCTGCAAGCACTACATACGAATGACTAACACATCCTTTTATACTCCACTTGCAATGCTCTTCTCTGAAATAGTTTTGAGAGGGTCTTAAGACCACAGCCAGGTTCTTTACAGAAGAGTTATGGGGCTGCTCTTCCTTTGTCACTTCCAGCTGCAAAACCTGAATGGCAGTAATAACAGCTCCTCTCATACCAGGTGCAATCCAGCATTCAATGCAAGTATTCAGCCCAAAAGCTTCCTCTGTGTCATTACCATGTCTGTCTACAACCTATACCATGCTGGGGAGGAACAAGCAGAGATCTCTCAGACCTACGCCTGTCTTGGTTCAGGTGGCTCACAAAACGAAGCAGAAGCATGCACTGTCTTGCATCCAGCCAGTCAAGCACCAAGCATCATTACTTCAACTTATTTTCCCAAAAGGTGCCAATTAAATCCCTGAACAGGTAGTTTCCGTTGTTGTGATACAAAATTGCTTTAATAACATCTCTTTGCAAACACTCTGCAACCACGTTGCTGAGACAGGAGCCTCTCCATTTCGAGACTTCACATCAGCCCCTGAAGTCCTTGCTGGGGGGATCATCCTGGGAGAATCCTGAGCATTTTCCTTTTAGGATCTTGAAGAGACCGTGGGATCACCTCAAACATGCTCTCATCACCTGTTACAGCGAAGTCTCTCTGATTTTCTCAGGATTATCACTGGGAGGAAAGCTCTGCCTGGAAGCTGAACTGATTCTTTACTACCTCAAGCCTTGTGCAGTCAGTACTGCAGGTACCCACAAGCATACAGCGCTGTTATCGGCAGCGCAGACGGCACCACATCATGAGAACCCTGCTTAAAACATCAGAGCTGAACAACAATTAACTCTGCTCTAATGTGCCACTGGGTGTTAATTCAAAAATGAAATGCTACACGCAGCTCACAGCGTGAGATCGAGCGGTGAAAATGCAAAGAGCACTTGCTTGTAATTAGTTGTTTTTCCAAGATCTCCAGGACAGGGAGCAGCAAGGAGGACCAGAGGCAGCTGTTTACTTCTCTGCATTAGAGCCAGTGACAGAAAAATATTGATTTGTTCCAAAGAAACAGTAGAGAGAAGTGCCACCCTAACCAAGCACAGCATTTTGCACATGCAGTGCTTTCATCACAACTGTGGTACACCCTCCACGAGGCAGGGGAAGGAGGCACAGGGCCCACAAAGCTGCATTTAGAGATCATCCAGAGAGGTGCCAAATGCCTTCAGTCAGAGCATGACACATGGCTGAAGGGAAGCAGATTACAGCTCCTTATTAAGCAAAGATTTGGTAGAAGGAAGGTAGAATCACCCTGGATCTCAATGGGATGATCAAAACGATGTTGGTTTCTGAAATCTGAAAAGAGAGGCATTGCTCACTGAATATCATCTATAAAACAAATGGAAAGGTCAGAGTTTCCTGGGGGCTGAGAGCCACGTTTTCCATAAATAGCTCAGGATGCACCAACCACACAAAACATTCAGGAAAAGAACGTTAGATGCTAGTGTGAAAGAAGGCACTATTAACACTGTGATTAATTGGTTTACTCAATAATGCCAAAAAAAGAGCTTAAATTAACAGAAACTCAAAGTAATTGCTAGCACCAAGGCTTTGCGGGCTTGTTGTAGGGTTTAATAACGACATTATTTGCTGTTCCATGGAGGCTGAGATCCAAACTGTGCCCACGCTACCCCTTGAACCCTTCCTCAGCACAAAGGGAACAGGAATGAATCTTGTCATTTCCTCCAGATGCTGCTGTTAAGACTTCCTCATCTCTACAGTGTCCCCTTCTGGTCAAAGCAAAAAGCAGCACAGCCTGCAGCTCTATACAGGTACTTCTGCACTAGATTTCAGCAGAGGAAACAAAACAAAGACACAAGCAAGCAGTTCTATAAGTGTTGAAATTAACAAAACCTGAAGTTTATTGGATTGGTATCCTCTGAATGACATCTTACAAAATACACAGCTCAAATTCAGTATTTGTCAGTTAACAGCAACTCCAGCTGGGAAATAAACCTCACCTATACCTAAAAAGGCATGCATCAGCTGAGTGGCTTCTCTGCTGTTTGCTGTGGATCAAACCACACTGCAGCCCTTTGCTCACTGGAAGGTTTAATTCTCTCTCTACTCAGCTTCACAAGTCAATGGAAGTGTTCTTCTAGAACAGGTGACAGAGGAGATGCAGAGCATCTAAAACTTATTGAGAAGAAACTTGACAGACCAAGGGATCTAGTAAGTCTCTCTTGCAGAGAGAAACAGACTCCTGACTCCATTCCCCCTCCCACACTCCTCCTGGAAGGTCAGCATTTCAAGGGGCAAAAAAAGAAAGCAGAGAGTCATTTGACATTACCCTTCCTGCAGAGATGGGCTCTGGGAGCTCTGGAGGCGAACCGCAGATGAAAACAAGAAAGCTAAATAGGAGAGAGGGAGAAAGAATTAAAACAAAGCAATGACTGTTGGACTCTTAGTCCCTGGGTGAGGTAATAGTACAGCAATGCTGAAGGAAACGTCACATTCCTTGGTGCTTTTTTCTGCCTGTAAAAGCTTTGTTCACCTTTGTTCCACATTGAGGAAAGCAAAACAAGGATCATGACCGTAGAATCATAAAGGTTGGAAAGGATCTCCAAGATCACTGAGTCCAACCATCAACCCATCACCACCATGACCACATCCCGTGGCGCGACATCTCCATAGCTCTTAAACACCTCCAGGGATGGTGACTCCATGGGCAGCCTGCTCCAATACCTCACAACTCTTTCTGATATATATATATATATTTTAACTAATATCCAACCTGAACTTCCCCTGGTGCAATGTGAGGCCACCACTTCTCACCCTATTGCTGTTAGCTGGGAGAAGAGGCTGGCTACTGCCTCACCACAGCCTCCTGCCAGGAAGTTGTAAAGAGCCATAAGGTCTCCCCTGAGCCTCCTCTTCTCCAGACCAAACAATCCCAGTTCCTTCAGCCACTCCCCATTAGGACTTGTGCTCCAGACCCTTCAAAGCTCCGCTGCCCTTCTCCGGGCACACTTCAGGGCCTCAATGCCTTTCTTGTAATAGTGGGCCAAAAACCACACACAGTCCTCGAGGTGCAGCCTCATCAGTGCTGAGTTGGTAAGACCAAGGACTGTCAGCTGCATGTAGCACTGCCTAAGTGCAAGAAAAAGGCCCTGTCCTGCAAGTACACTTGGCTCAAGTGACACTGCCAACAAGACACAACAGATAGACACAAAGTGCATCCCACAGCAGTACTCTCATAGCACCCTACCTCCTTTAAAGAGCCACACGACCAAAGAGCAGAGGGAAGTAAGCAGTTTGAGCAACACTGGGGTGTGCACCCTTAAATCTGAGCACTGCTGCTAAAAGGATCCCTCCCAAAATGGGGAGAAGAACTCTTACACTCCTTTCACCACGGGATTCTCAGCAAATTTACTAAGTTTGGGGAGGTTTTTTCACCCAAAAGCACACCATGGGAACGTGGATTGGAGTCCATCAAGAAGATACCACAACTCCAAGGGCAGACCTAGTGGAAAAGGAGGAGAAGGTGCACCAGGCATGGTTTCACCACTCCTGTGCCTAGATTTCCACTATTCCAGATGTTCGCTTTCTTCCAGGCGGGAGGAGGGGAAGAGATACAGAGTTAAATAAGTGAAAGTAGCACGAACACCGAAAGAATCAGTGCCTTACCACAAGTTAAAATCACTCAGGTTGGAAAAAAGCCCTAAGACCAACACGCACAACCACCAACCCAACCCCACCGTGCCCACTAACCGCGTCACTCAGCACCTTCGGAACGGAGACACGCTGAGGCGCCGATCGCCTTGAGGAACAGCAACAACCCCACCCTTCGTTTTCACGCACGCTTCCCCTCACAGCCCGACCTAGGAGCAGCGAGGAGCAGGAGCCGAAGGACCGCCCCTTCCCTGCCCGCCGTCCCTCACCTGCCGCCCGCCGCCCGCCCGCCGCCAGCGCCGCCATGACAGCGCCCCGCCCCCGCGACCCGGAAGCGGAAGTGGCGGCGGAGCCAAGATGGCGGAGGAGGCGGCCGGGCGGCAGCTGGAGCTGCTGAGGGAGGAGCGGGAGGCAGAGCTCGCCGAGAGAAGGTAGCGCCGGCACCCTGTGCACGCTCTTATAGGACCGAGGCCCTGTAGAAACCCTATTGCAGTGCTCCCGTGAGGCCTGCTGTCAGCTGTGGGGCTCGCCCCTATAGGGCCGCGTCGCCCCTGTCAGGCTCAGTCGCTTATAGGCTCTGAGCTCACTCTGTCAGCGCTTGGGCCCCCGCCTTGACCTCCCTTTGGGGCCCTGTAGCCTCCCACATCTCTCTGTCCTGCTGCTTAAAACTCCCCGCAGTCCAATCTGCAAAGCGAATTGAAAAGAGCAAGGAGAGGTTGAACGTGGGGGAGTTCATTTTTCTTTTCATCAATCTATCGAAAAAATAAAGAAACCTACCAAGATCCTAAGCGAGGCTGTGGGTTGATGCTGAGCCGGAAGGCTGCAGAACTGCCAGTGGCATTTTGTGCTTTGGATTCATGTAGAAAGCTCTCTTCCCCGTGTAGTGCCTCTGTGGGTATTTGCAGAAATCTTCATGTGAGAAACAGCAGACCTTCCGTTTTAGAGCTTATACGTGGTAGGAGAAAACATGGATCATTCTCTGCTGGCTCATGAGCTGGGCAGTGTTGTTTGTTTGTTTGCACCCAGACAGAAGAAATACACATAAATAAGCACTAACCTCTTCCCCATGCTATGCAAGCTTCGCCCCGTTCCTCAAGATGTGTCACAGAATCACTGGAGTTGGAAATCTGTAGAATCCAATCCAATTACAGCACTACAAAGAGATCATGTAACTCTTAACACTTGAACAAGCTAACATCTCTTTAGCAGTCATCCATCTTTTCCATCTCCTCCCTGGTTTGTCTTTTTCTATTCTGTCTTCTGAAGCATTGGGTTTATTTCATTCTAGCAAATGCTTTTCACATCTGTTTGTGGTTTCCAGAGCGTGGCAGGAAAACATCTCCCTAAAGGAACTGCAGCGCAGAGGTGTCTGTTTGCTCAAACTTCAAGCTGCCAACCAGAGAACTGGTCTCTACGGGCGTCTGCTTGTGACATTTCAGCCTAGAAAATATGATTCAGACACCGAGCTGCCCTATAACAGTTTTGGGCCTGGTAAGTGGTAGCCCCATTTGTGCAAAGTAGGAAATAAGCGATACGCTCTGCCTAATGTATTTCTAATGCAACACTTGTAAAAACTGAGTGATTAATGCTAGAGGGTGAATCTAGAGAAATAGGTCTTCTTTCTCTTTCAGCTTGTTATTAGCATGGATTTTGCAACAGGAGATACTGCCTTTTGTAACGTCCATGCTTTGCCCATTCAGAATCCTTAAAAATAAAGCCATGGTCTCTTACCATTAAAGATTTCTCAGCACGCTTTGTACAATCCACAGAGTTCATACTTATGTCTTGGTAAGAAGGTTACCGTACACTTCAATTTCAGAATGGAAAATGGGCTTTCCCTTTCCTTCCTGAGCTGCCAGTTTCCTCCCTTCCCTGTACTGTTTTACTTTTCATGAAGAAGAGGTGGAGTATGCACCACGTGTATTAGTGGATGTATCAGATTTCTATTGGAAATAGAGGCAGTAGAGAAATGCAGACTTACCAGCACATCAGCCAGCACTCTTTCCAGTTGTCACTCATCCTCTGCTGTCAGTTCCTTGAAATTACAACCAGGAATGTCAGAGCTGAGCTGTTGCCAATGTCTGAGGAAGGTGAGGAACCAGTCTGCCAGCTGTAGCCAGCTGCACAGGCTTACCCCTTGGAAGAACTTGGGTTTGACTGTGAGATAGTTGCACGTGACACTGGAAATCACTTCTTTTTTTCTTTCAGAAACCCTTTTTCCCTTTTCCTTAGGCAAGAAGTGTATTTATTGCCTTGCACTCTCCAGAACAGGTCCACAAGAGAAAAGGTGGCAACACCAGATAGTTTGCTGGTTTCGTTTAGTAATTTACTTTCTTCTGTTTGCTATATCAATTAGCTTGCTAAGCAGATACATTATGGGGATCTGGTCTGTTTCTGTGGTACTGTTTCAAAGTGTGTTGGCGTTCAGTTTGTTGATGTGTTCTTTGCCAGCCAAGCCTCCAAGCTGCTGACCTGTGAAATTAAAATAACTCATCACAAGACTGGGGTCTCAGCCTTGAGGTCTAAGAAGCAGCACCTGTCAGTGCTCCTCACAGAGAAGTAACATTGATGTAGCAGTAAGTTATCCCTCAGAGACAAAAATTTTAATTAATGATGGGCATAATTAAGAACTTTCGTTAGTTTGCTAATCTGAAATTTAGTCCTCAGTGAGCCTGAGACCCGTCTAAATTGCCACTTGCCAGACACTCTGCTCAGAATCTCCATTTCACCACTGAACTGCATCATCTGACTGGTCCTATCATATATATATGAAGAGCAGAATGGCTATTGTGAGCCCTTTCTTTCTTAGTTCTACTAACTAGCATAAAACAGTCCTCTGGGAGGTATGTGTTGTCAATGCAGCCCTCTTGGCTATGACTGAAAGATGAAATAAATGTAAAACGGTTTGTTTGAGAGCTGGGAGAAGTCAGGCCCTACAGGGTTTGTGTGAAAACCCGTTACCTTTCTGAGCAGCACAGCAGGGAGCACTGCTGGTGGGCACCCCATGCCATATGGTGTGTGAAGATCTGAAGGTAGCTGGTTAGTTACTGTCAGGTGTCTTCTCTCTGCCTCTTGCTGCATGCTCTGTCAGGAAAGAAAGGGATTAATCAGTGACAGGTGCTGGGATTTGAACATACACAGAGCAAGTTTGCTGATGGCACCGAGCTGAGTGGTGCAGTTCATACAGCAGAGGGAAGGGATACCATCCAGAGGGACCTTGATAAACTCAAAAGGTGGGCCCTTGTGAAATAAATGAGGTTCAACAAAGCAAAGAGCAAGGTTTTACACTTGGGTCAGGGTGATCCCAGCTACACATACAAACTGGGAGAAGAATTCCTTGAGTGCAGCCCCTGCTGAGAAGGAGTTGGGAGTCCTGGCTTAACATAAGCCAGCAGTGTGTGCTTTCAGCCCAAAAGGCCAATGGTATCCTGGGTTCCATTGGAAGAGGGGTGGCAGCAGGGTGAGGGAGGTGATTATCCCTCTCTACTTTGCCCTCATGTTATGAGATGTGGAGCAGGTTGCCCAGGAATGTTTTGAGTGCCCCATCCCTGGAACCGTTTAAGGCCAGGTTGGATGGGGCCCCTGGCAACCTGCTTTAATACTTGATCCAATGTTTGGTAACCTTGCCTGATGGAACTTGATGATCCTTGAGGTCCCTTCCAACACGAGCCATTCTATGATTCTGTTATATTCTTCTTTAAGGGCTTCTCACATTGGCAGGAAACACGGAGCTAATCTGATGGGGCTGCTGTCTTCATAGGACTATGCTAGTCTTCTCAGAAGAGCTTCTTTTCAAAAGATTTGCTCCACCTCATGCTCTCTCCTGACTTGTCTCTGCAGGTGACATTGTGGGCCTTTACGATTCAGTCGGCCAAGGCGATCTGCTCTCCACTGGCATTGTGACACGTGTCACCTCCAAAGCAGTGACAGTTGCCTTCGAGGAATCCCGAGATGGCATGCTGAGCGTGGACCATGAGAGCTCGTACCGCCTGCTGAAGTTAGCCAACGATGTCACCTACAACAGGATAAAAAAGTAAGGGCTGTGAGGAGCCAGCTCACCTAGCGGCACCGCTCAGGAGCTCAAAGGGCAGTTGAAAGCTGCCAGGCTTCTTGTGGGAAAACTCTGAGACTGATCTCAGCACTCAGCTGAACTGATGTGCTGAAAAGTCACTGGGTCCAACTGTATCAAGCCAGAGCAACCGTAGAAAGGGGAAACGTATGGCAGGTATATGGGATGCGAGGGGTGGGGGATGCAGCAGTTAGATGCAATTAGCCCATAGTGCCCACAAACTTCTGACACTGGGGTACGTTGCTGTTGCCTCTGATGCATGCTGGGAATCTCTTGAAGGAGTTCACGCAGTGCTTATAACCTGTTTTCTTCTTTGGCAGAGCTTTAAATGCACTAAAGCAATATCATGGTGGTCCAGCCTCTGATCTGATTGATGTCCTCTTCTTTTCTTCAGATCCGAGCCCATCTGGTGAAACAAGTAAGGATGTTTTTAAGACGTTCTAAAACTGCAAAGCTCTGTTAGATCTGGCAGTAAAAGGAGATGTTGCTACTCGTACAGGTTTTAAGCAAACATTATGGGAAATTACTGAGGGGAAGGAGGTAGACATCTTCAGTCTCTAGAGCAGTCAGTGAAGCCTGGAGTTGAATGCAAGTCATAAGTAGCATTGCAGCAAGCAATATTAAATAGCTGTTTCTCATTGTTAATGGGTCACTGGACACACTAAGCTGCTGTAAAGACCCTTGTCAGAGATACGGAATTACTGAGACTCTTCAGCTAGCTGATGTTCACTTTCCTCAGAGAGTACCAAGTAAAGCTGAATTCTGGTGTTAAAAAAAGCTGGATTTGCGCTGGGAGAATTTCTTTGCTCACATTCATGAATCTGAAATTCAATTTACTTTATGAGGCACTTATTTGCTTCCTTCCCCAATCCCATCCATACATTTCAGAGATCAGAAGCTGCCCACGCTGCTTCTGTGCTGAAAATCCAATAAGTGAACCTACACAGGAATTAAGCGACTGTGGAACTGCTGCGGTTCGAAACAGCATGGGAATGCTTGCATTTTTATTTGTGATTGTATTCAGTCAAGTTGGAAGTGCACAGGCTGCTTTAGTTTCATTGCCAAATATTTAAAACCTCACAACTTGGCTTTGCCAACAGCTGTCCAAAAAATTGCATAGGACTTGAATCCCCTTTTACTCCGATCTTACTTGAGTTTTTGAAAGATAAAACTACACAGCTACACTTTCAGGGAAGCCATGGGGAAAGCAAAGCCTTTGATGAGCAAAATATGAGGGCTTGGCAAATGTTAATGAGTACTGTCCCTTGACAGAAATATCATCTGTGCTGCAGAACATCAGGGAAGGAAGGCAGAAGGTAGACCAAGCTGCTTAACAGGATCGGGCAGGCATTCTGTACTTAAGCTGGGCAGAGAGCTCAGGTCCCTCCTGAGGCACAGGGCTCACTGCTCAGAAGCATATCATGAGTTATATCATCTATCTCTGGTCTGCTTGCTGGCCAGGGCTGTGTTTGGTTTCCTCCCCTCTGTACAGGCCGTTACAGTCTTTCCAGTTACCTTGATTACTGTACTTAGCTGTCCATAGTGGTACACCTCTTTCACATACTTGCTTCCATTACCTTCAGGCTAGGTTTCTGATATGATACACCAGTGCTGAAGAATTAATGCTAACGTGAGTCATACCTCCCTAGATCTGACACTGAGCTTAGTCCGAGTCAAACCTCTTAGCCTTTGGCTACCCAGGGACTTTGGTGTACTCAGGTTTTTAACATTAAATAGAAGAATTAAATATTAATGAACTTACTTTCCTAGCAGCTCCAACTCAGCCTTTTCCCTGTGGTGGCAGAACTGCCTCTGTAATGAAGAAAAACATTGAATTGCTCAGATGTGCCAACCGAAGTGCACAGATGAATTTTACATCTCCTCAGCACTGAGAATATGGATTTATAGAAACATTCAGCTGCATTAGGCAGGAGATGCAATTTGAGAAGGCAGCATATCACCTGAGAAGAGCAAAACGCTCTGACAGGGTGGAAAGGCCTTCCATTTACCTTTTCACTTTATAGCTCCTTTCTCACTAACGAGAAAGATGTTATACTAGCCAGCAATTAAATAATAATCACTTGTAAGTATAAATAGATCCTGTAAGGTCCCTTCAGCTGTCATCTTCTGCCGAGTTGAAGAGAAGGTCAGTCTGGCAGGATAAATTCTGTCTCCTGTGCCTGTGATACAGCACGTGCAGGTCCTGAGGTATATGGAACACATGGGGAAATAGGTCTGTGTTTCTGCAAATGGTGTGGGAACTTGCAATGTGTGGACTGTTTGCAAAAGGCAGACCGTGCAGAGAAAAAGCTAGGTCCATGCTTCATCTAGGCCTAGACAGGCAGTCTTTGGCACTGTCTTCTGTGACTACATGTAAACAAGGAAACTGACAATTAAAAGGGTCAGTGGAAAGCATAAGCACTCAGCTCCATGCTCAGATAATGCAGGATTTTTCTCCTAAGGAGAAAATAGGCATACAGGGAGCAGCAGAATCTAACTTTTAAGTGAGGGGGAAGAAAAGTAGAAGTCTACTTGTTAAATGTTAGAGTCTCTGCATGTCCTTTTTCCAAAAGGTTGTTTATGCAGGGTAGCTTTAGAGGATACCCAAATAGAGTTATTCTAGCCTGGTAGAATTTTCTAGCCTCGCTGGTAAATGATTTCTAGCTGCTTGTTGGGTTTTTTTTTGTGCTGTTGTGGTTTCTTCATGAGTGGATCACAGCTGCCTGGCATATCATGGGAGAATGTGCTGCCAAATGCTGTGCCTGGGGGATCTATGTTGGAGTCTGTGTCATCCCAGGAGAGTGCCCAAATCCAGTCACTGTCTGATGAGATGGGCAGGGAGTCTGATAGAACCAATTTAAACATGGTTTAAAGTAGTTAGTGGCTGCTGGCATCTGACCAGTGCATGATATTGGCTTGCTGAAATAACACCAGTATGCACAGGAGGGTCATAATGACAAAAAACAAATTTAGTGCCTTTTTTTTTTACCCCAGCTCCTGATGACTTCCAGACTCACTGAGGCAGTGCTAATTTGCACACAGCAATTTCCTACAGGATCTGGAAAATCCTACCCACTATTTACTCTATTTGCTGAGTTGTGCCCTTATTCTGTGCTGTTCTCTCTCCTCCTTAGCTGACGGAATTGGGCATACATTGAGCATTACATGATGGAGCCCAATTCCTTGCAAAATGCTTAGAAATGCAACTCGAAGTAAGTATGCTTGACATAACAAAAACCACTGGACAGGCTCCAGGAAGAATAACTTGCACTATCAAAAGGAGCAAATGAATATATAACCAATGAGTAGCTGAGATCCACAGCTCAGAGCGGGACTGATCCCCAACACAAAGCATTTCCAAACCTTACCTTGCTACCTCCAGGAAAATCCCAGGTGGGAGAGCTGGCTTTCCAGAAGGCAAGCTCAGAACTGAGTAGGGTTTATGTTCATCAGGCTTGCTAGAAAGCAAAATCCAGATGCTCATAAGATATACTTTGCTTAGCTCTCCTCTGCTTAAACCTGCTCAGAATCGTTTAGGACTTACACACTGGCAGCCTACAAGAAAGCCTTCCCTGCTTACAGCTGCTGTCTCCTACCATATATACAGGGTTGCCTGCACCCATAGGTTGCTGGGAATGTATGGAAAGGCTTTGCTAGCCAGCAGAGGCCAGCATTGCTCTGCTCGCTGTGCACCACAGGGCCAGCCAGGGTAGGTGCACACTATCCCTATTTTCATACAGAATTCCCTGTTGTACGCCTAACCCCGTGCAGAGGTGTCCCCAGAAGAAGCCAGCCCAGCAGGCAGAGGTCTGGGAAGGCAGCAGGGATTTGTAGGAAAACATGTCACGTGTACTGAGCTCATGCTACATCACTTGCAGAAATATTCAGTGCTCCTTGTCCCTCTGCTGTGTGATGCTTCTTGTCATCGTGGGGGCCATGAAAAGGCCCCTGAAATCTGCAGGGAAAACTAAGCAGTCTGGACAACTCAGCTGCTAAACGCTCAATAAGAAGGGCAGGGAAAGTTCCCTGACTAAGGCTTAATTACCTGCCTGGGTTTTATCCAACAGTGTCTGGCTGTGGCAGAGCTGATTTCGGGGTTTGGCTTGCTCTTGGTGCTTGTACACGCAAACTGTAAGGAATATACCTTAGTAGGTACACTGAAAAGTGAGAACTGTCCAGCTCTGGAGAACTTGGTATCATACACTCGGGGGGGACCGTCCAACCCACTCCTTCCACCTGAAGCTCTGGTATCGAGCAAAAAATAAAGAACAAAAATAGTCCTGGCTCCTGGAAATGTTGTTGGAAGACCAAAATTGATGGTCAAGATGTTTTTTTTTCCCCCCAGCATAAAGCACCTACTACACTAAGTTCTGTGTAGGGAGCTGGATTGCTTGAACCCCAGCAAGACCTGCTCATAGCAAGAGGGCAGATTTCACGGTCAGGCTTCATCCCCTCTACAGGCCACGGGGAGGAGGTGGACAGCCCTGGGCAGAGCAGGAGGCATTCAGTGCTGACTCGGTGCCACAGGGCTACAGCTGTGTTAATAGCTGTCTTTTGGGACTACCTGTGCAAATCCTAAATTGATTGCTTGTGAAGAGCACTTAGGCCAGCCTGCTGGAGTGGATTAACTGCATTTCTTCAGAGGAGCCCGCTCAGAGCCCTGCTGATGCGTAGAAGGGAGTTTAGAGGAGCTAGCTGCAGCATCTCATAAGAAGCTTTGCCACTGTCCTCCTCCACAACCTCACCATGTGCCCAGCCCAGAAAAGAAGCACATTTCCCAGNCATCTCATAAGAAGCTTTGCCACTGTCCTCCTCCACAACCTCACCATGTGCCCAGCCCAGAAAAGAAGCACATTTCCCAGCCTGCCCTCCCAGCAGCGTGTGATTAAGAGGGTAGAGGATGTGCATGTGTGTGGAGAAGCCTCTTTCTGACCTCATTCTTTGAGCAAGGAAACATCAATGACTCCTACATCCCGGCTGTTCCTCATTGTGGGAAATGCCTTGTAGTTTTTAAGCTGTTCTTCTGTTCCTTGCCCTCTGGATGATTGCTGTTCTTTGCTTAGTCACTGGCAGGCTAACTCAAAAATAACACAAAGCAAGAGGCAGAAAACATTACCATTACCAGCATCCTTAGCATAGCTATGCTTGTTTAACCTGAACACCTCATTTGAGTGTGCTGATTCAAAAGTCAGTGCCAAAGGTTGCGTAGGAGTTGCACACAAGTTAACATATCTAAAGCCAGAGGAAACTTTCAAGCTTTTGATCAAGCCCTTAACATAAAGGTAGAAATGAAGCAGCTGATGCCCTGCAGGGAACCATGCCCAAAGATTCGTCTTACATAAGCTTTCGTGGGAACATTATTTTCAGTAAACCTCAGCGTAACGAGTCATCGTCTCTGCTGTAATTAACTCTCATAACGAACAAGGAGATTAGCAGCAGGATTAAGTCTGATGAGAATAACTGATGGATTTAAATTAGATAAATCTCAGAGGTAAAAAGTAGCTTGTGAGAATCCCATGTTTTGCAGCAAAACCAATTCTCTTGTAATACAATTTGCATATTAATTTCCCTTTTTTCCTTTTCTAATCATGAAATCCAAACTACCCTAAGTTTTCATCACTTATCCTGCCTGCTTTTATCTATTTCCTGCCTTCCTTTTCTGACACTGTTAAACAATACAGGACGGCTGTGGGGCTTGGTTGTTCAACAGATGCTGCAGTTTCTTTCACTGCTTTTTGCACTTGCAACTTGTTGAGTTCGTTAGCTGGAAGAGAATTCATTTGCAAGACCAGCCACTTTCTTCTCTCTCTTCATTGAACGTTCACTAATTATGCAGGTTCACCTTCAAAATATCCCCACAGTACCCTCCCTGCCCTAAAGGTTTGCTATTATGGCAAGAAAATGCCTTCTTAAACACTGCCAGAAGTTAAGTCTAGACCAACTGTATTCACAACCAAACACTTGCTCCTTTTGGAACATCACCGAGCAGGAGAAACAGGGTGGGGAAGAGACTGATGCAGCATGGATAGCTTGTTCAAGAAGCAGAACAATCCTTGCTTTTACCAGCCTGTGTTCTTTTGGAGGGCAACACATAGCATAGCTTGCTCCCCGGGAAAGTTAGCATCAAAGACATTTGGGCCAGCTACCAAGAGCATTTGATTTGTATTCATGGGTTTGTGCTTCTCAGCAAGTTAGGGCTGAGGTCCAAGTGAATCTCCTGCTGTCTCCCCAGAGCCTTTAAAGCTCTACAATGACTCGCTGGATGCATCACAGAGGGAGGCTGTCTCCTTCTCACTAGCACAAAAGGAGCTTGCCATCGTCCACGGACCACCTGGCACAGGGAAGACCACAACAGTAGTAGAGATCATCTTGCAAGCTGTACAGCAAGGCCTGAAAGTGAGTAATCAGCAGCAGGAATGCAGCAGTAGCAACCATTTTGATTTATTTTGCAAACTCATTGGGGTTCTTGGCAGCTGGAGCAGATCCAGTAGCAGCTGTGTTACGCTGCAGTGCCTGGCTGGGAAGTTTCCCCTACCAGCTGAAATGAGGTGCAAATAGCAAACCTGAGCTTCAGAGCTTCAGATTATACAAGACCCTGCACTGGTGCTTCAAACCAAGATGAGAATTTGAGAATTACCTTTGGTG
This sequence comes from Odontophorus gujanensis, assembly GCA_013399175.1. NCBI lineage: Eukaryota > Metazoa > Chordata > Aves > Galliformes > Odontophoridae > Odontophorus > Odontophorus gujanensis. The sequence goes on from VXAB01004005.1 coordinate 68,518, forward strand.
TCTGGAGGCTGTGGAGGCGCCAGTGTTTTATTCCTGCTAGCTACGTGCTCTCCTTACCTCCTCTCTGCTGAGCGCCTTCCTGTTGCTCCAGTGCTTCACCTGTGGCAGTAACAAGCACTTAGTTTTTTTTTTTTCCCCACCTCCTCACAGGTCCTGTGCTGCGCCCCTTCCAACGTTGCAGTGGATAACCTGGTGGAAAGGCTGGCTGGCTACAAAGCCCGCATCCTGCGGCTCGGGCACCCCGCTCGTGTGCTGGAGCCCATCCAGCAGCATTCCTTGGATGCAGTCTTGGCCCACAGTGACAACGCTCAGATAGTGGCAGATGTCAGGAAGGATATCGACCAGGCCTTCGTACGTGTCCTTGCAACACATCCCACGTGGGTAACCTGAATGCCATCTCTCTGTATTAGGAGCACCCAATCTGTTAGCCGGGCAAGCTGCTTTTGTAAGTGAGGAGTCGCTCTGCCACTTCTTGATTGCCCTTAGAAGACAGCTTGGCTTTGGAGAAGAGGCATTAGGGCACAAGCATGGCCATCAGCACTAGGGGATGCTTCCAGCTGGAAGAAGCATCTCACAGAGACAGCCTCTCTTCTAGTGTGTGCTTGAGCCTGCTTGCTCACTGGCCAACAGCACTCATCTTTTTCTGCTGTAGAGCCAGAAAAGGGCAGAGCTCCTCCTAGCCAAATTCCTCATTGAAGAGGCAAAAATCATAGTCATTAGTGCTGCACCATGGGGAGATGCTGCAGTGCCCTGCTCTCCAGAGTATCTGTCTGGCATTGTTCACACAGTCCTCTTCCCCAGAAGAGAAAGGGGAGTATTTGCATCATTAATTCACTTCCTGATGAGATATCTAGCTGTCCTGACACTCCCTCCCACTCTCAGCCACTTCAAATAGAAAGCAGAATACACAATAAAAATGCACCCTTAATTTCTTCTTTCACAACCTAACTTATTTTTTTAAACTTAAGTTTACAGAGTAGCTCTTCCGTTTGAGATAAGAGACTTTGATGCTAATTAGAATTTCACTGGTGGTAGTGTTGTCTGAAAGCCATTCTTCAGGTGCTTCCAGCACAGTCACAGTCCTTTGTCTCATCAGGTATGCAGAAAAGCATCTTCACACCCCTACATGTGTTGTGCCCTGCTTGCCTGAGTATGTTGCTCTGCCCTGCAGTAGCACACCATGAATGTATTTTCTTTTTCAAACGATGGAGGCAGAACATGGCTTTTAGATCCACGAACATTAATCTGCAACTGCTGCTGTGGCAGGAGCTTCAATTTTCCCAAATGTGATTATGCATCACCCGGTGTTTCTCGTTGCTCTCCTCAAGCACATTTATTGTTAAGCAATCAGAAAAGTCACTCAACAAATTGCTCTTGCCTATTTCATGTAAGGGTAAGAGAAGGAATCCACTAGCTGGATGAGGTTGTACTCATAGCTGGGATACAGGCTCGTGATGAGAATACACTTTTCTCCTGGGATGGATACCCTGCTGTAATCACAGAGCTAGCAACATACAACTGCAGTTCAGCTCATATGGTAGAGCTTTGCACTGCCACAGCCAGCTTCTTCACTGAAGAGGCACCTGACCTACTGACTTCCCTTTCCCCCCTCTGGGTGACAGCTCACCTCTGAGGCCCTGGCTCCTCTCTCTGATCCAGAGTTTCTCCCTTTCAGTTTCCCCTAATTGCTCATTTAATAGTTTCTTTCTTTGCTCACTCCCCATTTTGACTGTTCTCTTTCCTTTTCTTCTCTACTGCCTTCAGCCTTAGGGAGACTAGTAGCATACGTGACAATATGCTCTTTATACACATTTTCTGTCCACCTTTTTTTGTTTCTGTTTCTTTTCTTACCTGGTTAGGCTGGGAGCACTCCAGGACATCACCTTCTGGATACTGTTTGTACCAACAAGGGTGTAATCCCACTTTACTTGAGCAGAAAAGACAGCAACATCAGCTGGCAGTTCACATCACTAGAAACACAGACAGACCTAGAAGCAGCCCCAGGAGAAAGCCAAATCAAACCGAGTGCACAAGCCCTAAACAAATCAACCAAGGCAGCAAGGTCTGGCCTTAAATGCAACTCCTAGATCAAATGATGAAGGGTGGGGGCCCAAACAATGTAGATCAGAGCCTGCTGGCACCTGTGATGCCCTAATGAGGGAGTGGGCTGAGTGAGCCAAGCATTGTCCTTGGGGTTGACTGATAGTGCTGCATTGGGCTGGATTCAGCCAGATGTTTGGATCTTAATGTCACCAGCCAGTTGCTGTTGTTAATTTCCTAACTAGATGTTTCTTTGCAGAGCAGACGCAAAACTTGGCAGTACTGGCACCAGCAATTTTGCTCTCTAATCTTCCTGTGTTTCTCACAGAGAGGAAGCTGACAGCGATCTATTTTGTTCCTGGAGCTCAATGAGTATCTGGATTGGCACCCACCCTCTCCTTTTGAGCCAAGCTAAGGGAGAGATGCTTGCATGATCCCTCCCCTGTAACTTCTGAACCTGTCCACCAGCTTGACTCCCCTTGACACGTGAAGGCCTCAAAGATATTAAACACCCAGAAGCATAACCAAAGCAGATGGCTGGGTAGACAAGAGACAAAAAGAGATGTATTTCCTAGAGGGAATGCTGTGATATGAGCTGGGCTGTGTTAGGGACCAGAGAACCATCAGCTCTCATTGGTTCAGCTCCTTGTGAGAGCCTGTGTGTGTACCCTTTTTAGTTTACTGACATAGACCGAGACGGGGAGTGTGCTTGTGATGTTCCTCACCCAGCAAAGGCTCAAAACCCTCACTGTTATGTTTTACTCCCCTCTCTATGCTGAAGTGCTCACGCATGGACTTGGTTGTATTGATGCTCTCTCACTGCTGGGTGCAGGAAAAGCACAGAGCAGAGCAAGAGAGCGGAACGGAGCATGTAAGGACAAGGAGTTCCCCTTTAATGATCCTTTATGTACAGCCAGAAGAAATCACTGTCTAGACCATGAGAGATGGTGCTACTCCTGTTGCTCCCAGAGGGTCTGAAGGGCAGTGGTATTCTCATTCTGCTGCTTCATGCTTAGAGGTTGGAGTTGTATTGGTACAGACTTATCTGTTCCATTTCAAGCAGTGCTGATTGCAGGTAGGGAGAGGGAAGAGAAAAGGGGCCATGCTGAATCTGTCTACTTTGGTTATGTGAGAAGCTGATCCCTATTTGTTCTATCTTGGTATTTTATTTTTACAGGCAAAATCCAAAAGGGCACAAGACAAAGGAGAGCGGGGCCATTTTCTCAGTGAGATAAAGGCACTGAGAAAGGAACTGAAGGAACGAGAAGAAACTGCCATGACTGCAGCCCTTACCCATGCCAGTGTAGTCCTTGCTACAAATACAGGTGCACAGTCCTCTTTTGCAATATTTTACCACCCTAGTCAGGTCTTGTGTAAACTATGCAGTGCCGCATTGTGCCAGGAGGGAGCCTTAGAGTTCCTGCTCCTGGCAGTCAGTCGTGTTTGCTGCATGCTGTCAAACTCCTGTGCAGCAAGATCCTCCCTGCTTATGTCCTAGCACGTGTTTCACTTCTGTTCCACTCTGAAATGAAGAGAAGGTGAAGGAGACCTCATGAATTTAGAATATGGGTCTTCGAAGAGCCTTTAGTGGGAGCCAGGCTGGCCCATCTTTGTTAGTTCTGAGTTGGAGCTGAGCTTCCAGTGCATAAACAAGTGCTATTAGAAGTGTACAGCCTGCTACTTATTTCATAAGTCACAAGCTACTTGATTTCATAAGTCACAAGCTTTCCTGCTTGGATAATTTCCATGGCTGATTGAATACAACACGTGTTTCCAGAGCCTGATCTCAGCCTGAGTGTGTTTGGTTAGTTTTGTAAATCACCCAAGTGGAATAAAGCACATGGGATGTAGGGAACCGTTCCAGGTATTGGTCAGGGAGCACATGGAGGCACGACTACAAACAGGCAAGTAATAAATACCCTTGCCATTGAAGGGAGACATTAAGTGCTTAAATGTAACACATCCTGAAGTGCTTTTCTGGATCAGATGTATAATACTCCGGAGCCACTTAGAACCCTCAGATTTGGTTGCACAGAGATTATTCACTGAAGAAAAAACATCAGTAATTTGAGGTCATAAAGAAGAACCTCGTGGGGCACTCACAGCTTACTAACATGAAGGTTAAAGAACAATCACTGCAGTGAATTATTTGCTGGGAATTAGTCTCTCACTTCTTGTAGCTTTGCCTGAAAAGAACGTAGGGAGCTTCCTTTCTATTTTATGTTAATAGAACTGGTATTTTGTGCTTGCTATCGCACCGATCAGATGTGCTCTTCTCCTGGGGCTTGCTTGCAAGTCTGGAGGTCTGTGTAATTCCATTTCAACAAAAGGTGGTGGAAAAACAAAAGGAGTTGGACTCGGTGCTTTCCTCTGTTAAATAATCTTGGTATTTGTCAGAAACCATCTAGTTTGATGGGAATTATTGATGCACGCCACACTGCTCTGTTGCTAGGTTCAGCAATGGGAGAATTTAATCATGGCAATGCAGAGGGACAGCAGCGACCTTTCGTTAATGGCAGTTCGATCAGTCGAGCTGCAGTGCTGGAGGGGGAGAAAACTGTCTGCAGAGCTGTGTGCCTCAGTGGGACAGGCTTGCTTAGACAGAGAGAAGCTTTCTGGTTCTTTCTTTCTTCTCCTCCCACCTGCAGCATGGCAAAAAAATTAAATTCCAGTTCAAGCTGTATGCCTCACGTTGCCACGGTGGACTCGCATAGGCTGGAAATTATTTGTAAGGAAGACAGCATCTCCATTGACAAACTCTGGCATCTGAACTGGTGTAAAGCTGGAGAGGCAGCAGGGTTTGCACTGTCAAAGCAAAATCAGTCCTAATCAGTGCTGATTTCAGAACTACGTCGCAGGAGCATGAGAGCTTTTGAAATAGACATCTCTGTGAGTGCTGTGACTCTGTGTCTGGCACCTGGCTTCTGTATCCTTTCCTTTTGCAGCCCCTTTTTCTTTATTTTTTGTGAATGTCTTGTTGATGCCTGTGAAATTCACAGCTCTGATCAGTGCACGGATCAATACTGTTTCATGTCAGGATTACAGCAGGATCTGTGTAAGTGCTGTTTGGTCGGTGTTACAAATGGACTTTCGATGTTCAAAAAATAATAGCTTTTGTCTCAGCTGTCTGATTTCCCTTCTGCTCCTCTGAAGAAGGACAGTGGAGCACGGGAGCTCAGCAGGATTGAGAAGTGTGAGTCTCCACTGCTCATTTCCCCTGAGGGCGTCCCTCAGTAGATCAGCCAATCTCAAGCCTGTCATCCTTGCAGTTTTTGTCGCTGAGAAGTCTTGTTTGCATTCGAGGGCAGAAGGCAAGTGGGTGTTCATTAGTGCTTTTGCTCTGCTTCTGATCTGGTGAAGTATGTGAGCATATTGTTCTGTTTATCGTCTGTGTTTCACCGGTTTCAGAGATGCTCGGAAGTTTTTGGCCCCAGACATCAGGGCAAAAAAAAAAGGCAAACAGATCATAGAATCGTGGACTATCCTGAGTTGGAAGGATAAATTCCAACTCCTATCAGCAGAAAACAATTCTGACCTGTACATCTAAATGTGTCTCTATTTGTCGTGGACCACAGAGCCGAATTTTTACGTATCTGCAGAGAAACGTTCTTTTATCTGTCTCCCTCAATCACAATTCAGAGCATGATGACTTGCTTTAATAATGTGTTCCTGCTAAGCTGTGCACTTTCTCCTTTAATTAGGCGCTTCTTCCGACGGCCCGCTGAAGCTGCTGCCTGAGAATTACTTTGATCTGGTGGTGATAGATGAGTGTGCCCAGGCCCTGGAAGCCAGCTGCTGGATATCTCTGCTGAAAGCTCCCAAGTGCATCCTGGCTGGGGACCACAAGCAGCTTCCCCCCACCATCATCTCCCACAAGTAAGGAGCGTTCTGCGGTCACAGGTTCACGCCTCAGGTTTCAAACATTTCATTAACATGGTTATTTAGCATCGTCCTCCGTGGGCTGGGTTTGGCCAGGATTCCATCAGAGCTGTTTTACTGATAGCCACTGCTGAAAGTTTAATGTGCCTCCATCTTAGCAGGCTTTCTTATTGCACCAGGACGTGACGGTCGTGTTACCCATTGCTGACCTGCAAGGCACGTGTAGTCAGCGTGGTGCTGGGGTCTGACCACTGAGCAACTGCTCAAGGACTTGGAAGGGTTTTCAGTTTGCAGACAGAAGAGCAGTCTGACAACCTTCAGCCCTGCTTGGGAACTGCTGTGAGCTCCTCGTGCAGGAGGTTCTTATCTGTGTAGGAGTCTTTGAAACTCACCCATACCTGCTTTGGACAGGTACTCTAAGCTGCATTGGGGGCATGATCCAGCAGCTAGATTCCCTGCCTCCTCCAAGATTGCTCTTTGCCCACGTTCCACGTGTAATTAGGGCTTGTGTGTCCACAGTGGAGAGGATCCTCTGCGCAAAGAGCAGGGTAGACAGGGAGTATGAATGCAGAGTACAGCAAAGCAGAAAGTGCAGGCAGAATGGTAGAATGCCTTGGGTTGGAAGGGACCTCAAGGATCGTCGCATTCAAACCCCACTGCCACAGGCAGGGCTGCCAATCACTGCATCAAGCACTAGATCAGATTGCTTAGGGCCTCAGCATGAGCTGAGGGGATGCTGTCCTGGCTGGTAGCTGAGGGATTGATGGCTGCTTTCTGCATGCTTGTCTGCATCCTTCCATCAGTCATCTGAAGTTTAAGTGTGCTTGTGTTGTGCTCTAATACAGGATTACTCAAAATTGTGTGTATTTTAGCAGATGTTGTTCCCGAGATTGGCAGAGATACTCTTTTTCATTCTGCTTGTTTATCAGCACTTGGTTTTTCTCTCCGTTACCCGCTGAAATTTTCAGAGTGGTGGGAAAAGTTGTTCAAAAAAGCACTTCAAGCACAGAGGACAGGTAAAACAGAAAAGGAAATTGTGGTCTCACTGATCAGTATTTATTTTCAAGTACTTGTTTTTAAGAAAAATATTTGCTTTTTTTTCTCCATGAGGTTTTCTCCCAATTGGCAAGACCCGTGGCCTTGATTTACCTCCTCTTTGCTGACTGCAAGCTCCGTGGAGGGAAATCAGGCTCACACTCACATTAATCCAAGCCTCCTCTTTCCTTTATTAAATTCTGCCTCTGTGGTTCTGCATTCGTTCATTTAACATATTACTGTGGGAGCTGGCCCACTGAGATGCTGCACCACCACATTATCACATACAGTAATTAGAAAGCTTTGCAGTACGTATAACATCAGGAACAATTAGCTTGTGGGGGAGAGCTGTGGCTAGTGTAAATTGCCTGTGCTTTGAGGGGATGCTCCACACAGTGCTTGGGAGCTTTCCAGTAGTTTAAAATCTCAACGTGCACATGTTTATCTAGCTCTTGGTCTGGACTGGCTGAACTAGCATCGTGCACAAGCAGAGAAATAGGGCTGAGAATTAGGGCTGACTTCATAAACTTTCTCCTGCTTCCGAAAGATAATCAGCCAGATACATATCTATAACCTCCCTTGAATTTTGAGCCAGGGAAATGAAACATCTGAGGGAGGCAGCAGCTCCCAGCAGGTCCCTGAGAGATGCTACAAATAACAACAAGGTGCTGCATCATCGTGGAGACAAGGTCTGATTTTTGCTATTGTCTGATGGACCAAGGCTTTTGTTTTGCAGATGTTGGCAAGTGATAAGCACACTCCTTCGCTGTCTAGGTTGGTGAGGTGCACAAAGATGCATGTCTGGAACCCCTGCCCTTCTTGTCTTGCTGCTCATTTACTGCGAGTCTGCAGGCTGCATCTCTGTGCCTTTTCCCCATCTGTAAGTTGGAAATAAATTCTTACCTTCAGATGGTTGACCTGGGCCGGGGAGCTGGAGAGAGGCTACAGTCTGCACTGGGTGAGGTGTTACTGACCTTGGGTTGGAAAGAGGCAGTCAGGGGTTGGGTGGAGGCTAGAGCAAGCTTAGCTCCTGTAGATCCACACTTACTTGAAGTCTGGTTTAATTTGGAGTCAGGTGCCCGGTCAAAAAGAGCTCCTCGAGTAACACGCCAGGTACTTTTGGGGGGTAAGTTTCTGCACTGTAACAGAAAGAAATTCGCCATTTAGTCCTTCTAATTCAAGGGCTTTGTTTCACTTTGATTTTTTAAGTGCTGCGTTCACTTGTTCTGATTCTGGGCCCGGAGCTCTCACCACAGCCGTGCTTTATTGACGGGGTCAGGAGCTTGGAGTGGATGACAACACCACTCACCCACTGTAGTCCCAAGGCAGAGACTTACTTTCCAGAGACTGTCAGTAGAAACTCCCATCCTGTTACTATGGGTGAGTGGCTCCAACACTCAGCTGATGTCAGTTTTGGCTGCTCTTTGAAATGAAGCAGATTTGCTTTTTTCAGATGAGCACAGAAAACATTACCCCACCTGCCAGCTGCTTTCTTCTGCCCTCTCTCGTGCTGTTGTTGCCAGGAGCCTTTACTGGTGCTGCCTCACGGAGCTGACAGCTAAGAGCCACTGATGGTAGGACCCATCTGCTGCAGACCTGGTCTCTCCATCAGTGTTGAGCTGATTTGAGTTTGCAGTGGCAAGCTGCCACTCGTTTGCATCATTAAGGTCATGGGTGATCTTAATGTCACCTGTTCTCTGTAGAGCAGAGGGTTCTTGGGCAAACTGCTTGAACCTGCACTAGGTTGCAGTAGCCTGATGGGGAAGAAACCTGCACGCCACGCGTTGTGCTGATGGGAAGCAAAACTATGTAATGCTCAAAGATAAGGGCTCCTCTTTCAAGCTGTGTTGTTGTTATCTGCTGAAAGCCCCCAACAGATTTGTGACGGAGAGGATGTGCGGTGAGGTCCAGCTGGAGCAACTGACAGAATCCACCACCATAGCCCTCCTAATGAAATGCAAAAGCTAACAAATCTTGATTAATTAGAACAACTTATTTCGAGAAATCCAATTACTTTCCAGATAAATGCCTTTAGATATGATTAGCTCTTTCCTTCATGCATCTGGCCTCGTGTTTAATTGCTGCCGGAATAAGAGCATTTGCTTTATCGATCCGGGTGTGTGCCACAGCTCTCCTCTTTCCACACAGTCCCCTCCACAACACAGATAAAGCAGATGCAGCACAGCGTGGCTCTGTGCTTTTCCCAGCTGTGATCCCTGCAGTGCAAAGGCAGATCCATTCCACCTTCGTGTGAGGTATTGCTGGAGATTTATTAAGGAATGCTATCACCTGCCAGCTCCCTCTTTGGTTAATGGAAAAAGGGAAGCTATTTCCAGGGATGATTCAGCCCCAGGACTGAAATCCTTCCGCCTACCTTGCTCTTCTCCTCCATTGATGACAGCAGACCTGAAGTGGGTGGGCTTCTATTTTCGGGGCCTCGGTAAAGGGTCTAAAGTTAGCCGGGCTGAATCTGGGCTGACAGCAGGATCGTCTGGGACTGCGGCGTGCAAAGTCAGTCCTGTGCAAGTGGGAAGCCTCTGTTAAACAGAGATGCTTTGGTACTTGATCAGTGCCACACTGCGAGCACCAGCAGACAGAGAGGCTGCCACACAGCTGTGGGGGCTGGGCCCTGCCTGGAGTAGCTGCTGCTTTGTTCTCTGCTACAGACCCTTTCTGTGCAGCAAACACAAAGCAATTCGGCTCCTGAAAGGCTTATTTCATTAGGAGCTTTATTAATTTGTGCCACAGGACCTCTGCCATAGGTGACAGGGTTGGTTTTCTTAATGGGCAATAAAGCAATAAGCTCTGACGTGCATTAGTCTGGGGTGAGCAGCCAAGGATTAATGAGAACACTCACACGTCAAGTGTCTCAATAAAACATCAGCGAGGTCTGGCTGTGCTGACACCAAATGTTTGGAGCTGCTTGTAGGGTCAGGCTGTAGCAATAATGCATTAGGTGATTTTGATGCCAAGCTGGAAGCAGCGCAGCGTGACACGGATGCGGTGCCTAGAGCTGCTGTGAGAAGTGTGACTGAGGATGCTGGCAAGCTGAGCTGATGGGTTGAGAGCACCTCATCCTGGAGCTGTTTCCCCAGGTTGAGAACTTGGGCACCCTCCCTCCAGGCACACAGAGCTGCTGCTGTAGCAAGAAGACACGTACTGATCCTGTAGTCCAAAGAGGGTTAAATTCGTGCAGACATCTGGGCTCCACTTCCAGCTTGCTCTTTCCACACAGGGCTGCTGCCAAGGGCCTCTCACTCAGCCTGATGGAGCGTGTCATCGAGAGGTACGGGGAGAAGGTGGTGAGGATGCTGACAGTGCAGTACCGGATGCACGAGGCCATCATGCAGTGGGCTTCCTCAGAGATGTACGGCGGCCGGCTCACTGCTCACCCATCTGTAGCCCAGCATCTGCTCAGGTAAGCACCTTGCTCCTCGGTGGTACAGCCGAGCAGAGGGGTCTTCTTCATCCCAGTGCACGTGGGCTTTGTCCCTGTGATGGAGTTTTCCATTGCATTTCTGTTCATCCTTTGTCTCATCAGGGAAAAGTTACCTAGGTGGTGGTTGTCACAGAATCACAGAACGGCCTAGGTTGGAAGGGACCTCAAGGATCGTGAATCTCCACCCCCCTGCCACACGCAGGGCCACCAACCTCCTCATTTCATACTAGCCCAGGTTGCCCAGGGCCCCATCCGACCTGGCCTTGAACACCTCCAAGGATGGAGCATCCACAGCCTCTCTGGGCACCCTGTGCCAGCACCTCACCGCTCTCATAGTGAAGAACTTCCCCCTGACATCCGGCCTAAATCTTCCCTCCCTCAACTTAAAACCATTTCCCCTCACCCTGCTGTGATCTACCCTTTCAAAGAGCTGACTCCCCTCCTGATTTTAGGCTCCTTTAGGTCCTGGAAGCTGTAGTGAGCTCACCCCACAGCCTTCTTTTCTCCAGGCTGCACAAGCCCAGCTCCCTCAGCCTGACTTCATAGGAGAGATGCTCCAGCCCTCTGATCATCTTTGTGCCCCTCCTCTGGACCCTCTCCCACAGCTCCCTGTCTTTCTTGTACTGGAGGCTCCAGACCTGGACACAGTACTCCAGATGGGGCCTCAGAAGGGCAGAGTAGAGAAGGACAGTCACCTCCCTGTCCCTGCTGACCACCCCTCTCTTGATGGAGCCCAAGATACCATTTTCTTTTCTAACTGCAAGAGCACACTGCTGGCTCATGTGAAGTTCTTCATCCATCAGGACCCCCAGGTCCTTCTCTGCAGGACTTCTCCTTCCAGTCTAGATAAACACCTAGGATTTCTCTGGCAAAACCTTGCACTTTGCTGCATTGAACCTCATCAGGTTCACCCGGGCCCACCTTTCAGGTCTGTTGAGGTCCCTCTGAATGGCATCCCTTCCCTCCCCTGTTTCAACCAACACCACTCAGCTTGGGGCCATCAGCAAATGTGCTGGGGTTGCACTCGATTCCATTGTTGATGTCATTGATAAATGCTGTGAGACAGCAGCTCCGGCCAGCCAGAAAAGACAAAAGCAAGCTTTGTGCTTGAGACCAGCAGCCACATCTTCACCCTCTGCAGCCAGCCTGGGGATTTGTGCTTGTGTCAGCACGCTCTGCTCAGGGCTTCAGCTCAGCTTACATCAGTGAAGCTGATGAATCAGAGAATGCTGCCTCCTGCCTTCGTTGGCTGTTACTCCGATGAGCTGCTTTGCTTTTATGACTGATAGAAGAGTGGATGTCTTACTTTGCTCTCCATGGTGCAGTGTTGACCCCCGCTCTGTGCCTTTTCCTGCAGACACTGATGTCTGAACCTTGTAATGAAGTCTGCCAGCCTGTAATGCTGCTGCCACATCGCATGAATACGGCAGTCCTCACTTCAGGCACTGAGCCACGTAGAATTCCTGGGCCTCTGTAGCACACCAGGTAATGCAGGGTCTCGGTGATGAACCGTGATCTTTAGGCTGCTAGGACAAATTCCTCCATGACATTTTGTGCTCTTTTTTTGGCTTAGACCAAATGACTTGCTTAATTCTTTACGTGAGCAAGAAATAAAGTTTGTTTGGCTTTTTTTCATCTCTGACAGTTCTCAGAAAGCCTCTCTTATAAGAAGCAGCAGCATCTTAGAGAAGGCTCAGGGGTGCCCACCCCTGTGTGAGCTGCTCCTGCGTGTGGTAGCAGAACCTCAACAGTCCCAAAGCACAGGGATGAGGGGGGATTCCAGCTCTGCTGAACACATTTTGAGTGCAGTTACCCCAGCACTTAATAGAAGGAACCTTTGGTTTCCTGCAGTATCTTTTCAGGGCTGGGGGATTTTCAAGGCAGCCAGCACCCTCTCACTGATGGGGAAGATGAGGGAACCCCTCCCAGTGGTGTCACATTTGTAAGGTGCCCAAGCAGAACGCTCCTCAGTCATGACATGCAGCTCCCCTAGTTGGAATCAGCTCCTCCTGGATGAAGCACGGGGTCCCTAAGTATCCCTGGGCAGCACACTGAGCCTGCAACAATCACCATCTGCCTGCGTGGTCAGTCTGCTTTGTCATCAAGGGTCAGAATCTCTCTGGGAACAAAAATCCATCCGTGCTTCTTAGGCTGGGTTCTAGCAGGTGAGAAACAAAGTCTTTCCCCTTCATCCCTAAGGGACAGCGAGGCCCCATTGAGCTCCATAGGGCTCAAGAGCAGTCAGTGGCACAGGAATGCAGAACAACATGGAGAATGAGGGCTGCAGGGGGGCTTGACTTGAACTGGAGCCTCTGCTCTCACTTCTCTGCCTGTCTTCTGAAAGCAATCCTCTTTGGTGATGGCTTCCTTGGTTATTTGCATGCCTCCTGCAGCCCCAGCTCTCCTTGGTCAGCATGTAATATACAGCGACACATTGTTGGGCTTCTCTTGCTGCCCTCCATCACCCGTCCTCTTCCCAGGCTGTGAATTCAGCAAGCAGCTTCCATGGGTATTAAAAAAAAAAAAAAAAAAAAAAAAAGCTAATTAGTTTGGCTTTTTTGGAATACAGTCGCTTCAGATGTAGAAGGGATACAAAAACTCAATTCCTCCGTGGTTCCTTGTGCCACGCTTTCTTCTCTTGCCCTACAGCACTGCTGTCAAATCTCTGGTAATACTCTTTTTCCCTCACACTCAGCAGTGTGAAAAACAGAAAGCAGCTGCCACAGCTCCCTAGGCCTGCATTTTATTTCCTGTTTGAGATCACTCAAGCGAGCCACTGTTGGTCCATACCTTGTCCTCAGCAAGCAGTATCCAGCTGCTTGTCGAGCAACAACACATTCAGTCATCTCCTGACTTAATTTCAGTGCTGTTTAACAAAAGATGTTCCCAATATCTTTTGCAGGGACCTGCCAGGCGTCACCTGCACAGAAGAGACCACAATTCCCTTACTGCTCATAGACACTGCTGGCTGCGGCCTGCTGGAGCTGGAAGTGGAAGATGAACAGTCTAAGGGGAATCCAGGTACTAGCACTGGGGAAAACGTTCTTGGCAGGAATTGACTCAAGTCCTCAGCTTCCCGAGGGCTCAGCCACTGTGCTGCTGAGTCACTGTCCTGAGATGTTCCACGCAGGCTGTAGAGGTGGCTTTTCTCCACGAATCTTCTCTAGACACCAAGCTTTGTGCTGTGTTTTATTTCTGACTTTAAAGAATGGGTTTCATTTAGTGTAAAGTCACGCACCACAGCCAGCCCAGTAAGGCAGGAGAACTTAATAAGAACATGAAGACACTGCACTGAAGGTTTTTGTACGACCACGGGGGTGCTGGAAACATGTGCTTTGTGCCCTAGGAGAAGTGCAGCTGGCTGGTTTGCACATCCAGGCTTTGGTGGAAGCTGGTGTGAAGGCACGAGACATCGCCGTTGTAGCCCCCTACAACCTCCAGGTGAGCCAGGGCCTCCTGCCACCTCCTCTCTTCCTCCACGCATACAGGAGTGGGTCCAAACTTCAACACTTCCAGGGGCAGTACCAAAATACTCCCAGAGAGGGGAAGGTGGGAGGCAGCACATCCAAAATGTGCCATGGGTAGTTGTGGCCACTGAGGGAGGTGGTGTTTTCTGAGAGAGATTTTCCACTCCCAGCATCCGAAGGGGATGTTCCAGAACACTGCCACCTCAGTGCTTTTCCCTTTGCCTTTCTCTCTCTGAGTGACCTCTCTCGTGGGTGGTTTTTTTTCAGGTGGACATGTTAAGAGAGCACCTCTGCCACAGGTACCCTGAGCTAGAGATTAAATCGGTTGATGGTTTCCAAGGCAGAGAGAAGGAGGCAGTGATCCTGTCCTTTGTGAGATCCAACAGGAAAGGTGAGAGCTGGAGAAGGAATGGGTCACCCAATACAAGTGTAATCCTTCCCCCAGCACTTCACTCTGAATGAGTTTACTGGCCAGATCCTTCCTGTATTTCTCCTCCTGATTTTAAAATGAACACGTTGGCTGGCAGGATTGCAGAGGAAGGTTCCCATGCTCCTTTTGGAAGCAAAATCTAGAGCAGAAAATCGAGTTCTTCGCTATCAGTGGCTGCAGTGGGAGTTAATAGCTGGAAAAAAAGCTGCAGAAGGGTTTTGAGGCAGCAGCTCGAGCAGAGAGCACGTGTGGGATGGTGCTGAGAAGCACCTCTGCCCCTTTTCACATCCTCAACGAGACAGCCCTCCCTGAAGATGAGACACTACATATGTGCTGGGAGTGCTGATGTCTGGAAGGGAAAAGGGGGAAAGGATGCGTGGAAGAGGGAGGTGTTCTCTGCCGTTTTTTAAAGGAAGCCTGGAGCAGGAAAAGCAGCACTGGGGGGAGGGTGCAGGGCTAAGAATAGTCCTTCACAGTGACTCACCTCGCCTCGCTGCTGGCTCAGTGGGAGCCCGTGTCCTCAGCGATGACAAAGGCCCTCTTCCCGTGCAGGACGAGCAGACAGAGCTCACTGCCAGCAGCTCCACGTGCTGTCCAGGCAGAGCTCTGTTCTGAGCAGGGCATGAGAGATGCTGGTAGCAACCTGAGGCCCGGGACAGTTTGTTGTGAGCACACGGATCAGCTCAGGGGACGCTCATCCCTCTGCAGCCATTCCAGACCCAGCAGGAAACCCTTTTGCTGCATCAAAGGCCGGGCACAGACAGAGCCAGGCTGGTCACTGCAGCAGAGGAGATAGCAATTCCTTCCCCACTGGCCTCCTCTTTATTCTCGGGGGCTGGAAACTCGAAAGCCACCCCCGCTACCCTTCTCACTAGCTGAGACTCACTGAGTCACCTTGGCATTCACTTCCTCTATAGCCCGAGAGCAGCAGCAGACCTCCTGTTACTATCAGCCCTGCGTGCACAGCTCAGGGGGGCTTACAGGGGGCATAGCACAGGCTGGTTTATTCCTTTACCTGCGGATCCGTGTCCAGCTGAGCCTTTCCCAGCCTGACCTCATGCCCTCTGAACACTCCCCCTCCCCCCGTGCCTCCACCCTGGAGATAAACGAGGACACAGCGAGAGCAGGAGCCAGCCCTGCAGCACACCAGCCCCGGGAAGGCTCTCTGTCCTCTTTGCTCACCCCGTCCTGGTTTCCCTGCAGGCGAGGTGGGCTTCCTTGCCGAGGAGCGACGGATCAACGTCGCGGTGACGCGCGCCCGGCGCCACGTGGCCATCATCTGTGACAGCCGCACCGTGGGCAGCCAGGCCTTCCTCGGGCGGCTGCTGCAGCACTTCAGGCAGCACGGCCACGTGAGGACGGCCTTTGAGTACATCCACGACCTCGTCCCTGAAAACTACTCCCACGGAGGGGAGCGGCAGCAGAGCAGCAAGGCAGTACCCAGCCCCAAGCCACAGCCAGCTCCAGGGAGGAAGCCCAAAGCAGCAGCAGCAGCTAAAGCAGCTCCTGGAAAGCAAGAAGCACGCTGCTCCTCGAGGCCGATGGGGGAGAGCCCGGGGGTGAAAAGCGATGAGAACAAATTTCAAGCGGTGCTGGAGGCGTTCCTGGAGAGCGGAGAGCCGCAGTTGGACTTCCCCTCATCTCTCAGTTCGCACGACCGGATGCTGGTCCACCTCCTGGCCGAGGAGCACGGGCTGCAGCACGTCAGCACCGGGGAGGGCAGAGGCCGCTACATCAGCGTTCGTAAGAAGGAGCTGTGTCAGGCTGTGGTAGCCCCAGCTGCGGCCCCCAGCCAGCAGCAGCCCCCTACTCAGCCACAGGACCTCAGCAGGGAAGCTGCAGCCCCTGCTGAGCCAGGAGGAAGCAGTGAGAGCTCAGGGAAAGTGGACCTGAAAAGGCTGCACCTGGAGAGAGTTCAGAGGGAGAAGGCCAGGAGGGAGGAGGTGGCAAAGAAGGAGCAGGAGTCCAGCGCTGGCACTCGAGGCAGCAGCAGCAGGAGGAAAGAGAAGAGCGAAGGCAAAGGTAGGTCCCTCACTTCATAGGAGCAGGAGATTGATTGGAGGCTCCCAGACGTGGGGAGAGAGCTGGGGGCTGCCTTGTCCCAGCCAACTTCTACCACAGGGAGACCCTCAGCTCCCAGCTGTGCCTTGGAGCATGAGCCAGAGCTCAGTGTTGCACTGAGTGCTGTGAAGTTCCTGTCACTGCACGCACCAGCTCCAGGACCTTGCACTGCCGGGGTCTCAAGCTCATTTGGGTTTGTTAAACCCCCCCATCTCTTCTGCCCTCCACCCAGGAAAAGCAACAGCTAAAACCACAGCGGACTGTGCATCGGAGGAAGACATAGACGCTCTGATTTCTGCTGCCGTTAAAGCTGACAACACCTGCAGCTTCCCTCGCTGCAAAGCCAGCATCACAACGCTGGGCCAGCTCTGCCCACACTGCAGCAGGCGGTACTGCCTCAGCCATCACATCCCAGAGGTATGCACAGGGCCAGAAAGCTGCCCAGGGGCTGGAGAGGAGCACGATGAGCCCAGAAGGGCTTTAAGCAGGAGCTCCCCAGGCAGGGTTTCCTCGCAGGGAGCTGAAAGCCAAACCATCCTTGTCAGATTTCTTTTTCAAAGGTAGAAAGGGCTTCCAGGTGCTAACGTGGAGGCTTTGCACACCTCCTCCTGGGAGCTTTCTCACTTCCCACTCTCTGGCATTTCCGTTCCAGGGCTGAAGCAAGACAGGTAGGTTCAATCTGCAGGGCTGGAAGCTTCGTGGTGAGGCAGCCTTGGGCCTGAGCTCTGCGTGGCCGATGAGTTTCCATTCATCCACGGCCTCCTGCTCCCACGTCACCCAAGCACAGCTCTTGCCTCCTGGGGCTTAGCAACGTTGAGTGAGCTGACCTATAAATCCTCAGCATAGATTTTCCCCTTGTCAAGTACTATCCGTTTCCATGGCAAAGAATAGTTGTATTTATGGTCATTCACAAGCTGGTTGGGATATACATTTACTTCCTGCAGAATCACCTCTCCCTGCTGCACTGTAATGAGAAATAATTGGAGGGGCACAATCCACAGTGATGAGTTTTTCTTACTGCTCAAAGCTCAGCCCTTTTTCTGTGTGTTGTCAGACCTCAGTGTCAGTGACCCAGGGCCTCCTCCCCATGCCTGACCCTCGTGTGGGTCAGCACATCCCCAGAGCCACCTCAGAGCTGCCCCTTCCTTTCCTATTTCAGATCCAACAACACGAGAGAGGCTAAAAAGGCCTCTTATTTCTCAAGCCTTCACTCCTTTTCCCCAAGTCGTACTGTGCTAGTGGAGAACAGGAGCTGGAAGCTCCGTTGTATTTCCAGCTCTCACGTGACACCTGTAAAAGGTGCAGCTGCTCCCACGGTGAGTGGGAGTTTCCCCCAAATGTTCAAAGCTCTGTGAAGGAGGGATGCTCTGGCTGTCCTAAAGGCTTGTTTTACCAGCTGTGCCGATTCTGCAAGGAAAGAAATTGCCTTTGTATTTTGCTTCCCTTTAGAGGAGCTGTAAATAAATGGGATTTAGTCCTCGTTGGGTCCACACGGTGCCCTGCCACCACTGTCCCCTCTCTCTCCCCAGGTTCATGGCTGTGGGGACAAGGCCAAGGCGCACGCTCGGCAGTGGATCAGCAGGGAAGGGGTTCTGTACCCCGGGAGCAACCCCAAGGACAAATCCCTGGACCCCAGCAAGAGAGCCCACCTGCAACGCCGCCTGGATAAGAAGCTCAGCGATCTGACCAATCAGCGCAAGGGCAAGAAGAAAGGCAAGGAGAAGTGAAGGAGCTGACCGTTCTCCTCTGGGTACTTGAAGTCAAAGCAAAGATGCTGCTCAAGGTACGGGAAGGTGGAAAATGGGAGCTCTTCTTTTGGGTGCTGGACAGCGTGGGGCCAGTGTTGTAGCTGCTGAACAAGTCGGCACCGGGGCCGTGCTAAACCTCGGACAGAGGAGAGCACTTGAATTTTCCCAGCTATCCTTACCAACCAAGTAAAGGATGTACAGAGAAAGGCTGCATCATGCCAATAAAGACAGGTATTAAAACACTGAAAGCAATCCGCTGTCCCTGTGACACTGCTCTCTGCTACAGCAAAAAGAGAAAAACTGCTGCCAGCTCAGGGTGCCACCACAGCATTACCTTTGGCTCACTCACGTTTTTTTTTCCAGCTCAAACCACTCCAGGAACCAAATCCCTGCTGGGGCTCACCCCAAAGTGCCACCCCTCTGGCCAACAGCCCCCAAAGAGCCCCAGGTTTCCCTCTTGGCATCCTGCAGGCTGGGAAAAGCCGAGGGATGCATCCCTCCATCTGTCCACCTCCAGAAAACAGAGGGGGAATCAGTTCCCTGGGACAGCAGACCTTACCTACAAGACCTCGTTTGGGCTGGGAGCCCACGAGCAGACGGATTTCTGGAGGGCTTTGTGTGCCTCTCCTTTCCCCGTGCAGCTCAAAAATAGAATATTTGGAGGTGTTCCCTATTTGTGTAGAAGCATCCCTGCTGCAGGGGCGGCCACAGGGTTAGTTCAGCTGGGAAAAGGGGTTGGGCTGAGCACGTTTTGCCTTCAGGGGATGGCTGTCAGCCTGGACCCGGCCTCAAACCCACGAGATCTGGGGACAGACATCCCTTTGCAGCCAGTAGGAAAGCAGAGATCAACGCAGCTAGAAAAACGACGGAAGAAAATAAAGATAGATAACAGCAATGTTTTTCTTTCCCGCTATTATTTCTCCCATTTTCCGTGAAATGTGAAGGGTTTCAGCCCTGGTGCAGCACACTGAAACCCCTCTGAAAGCCAACAGAAAGACCACACATGCTGAGAGAAACTGCACCATGCCAGCACTTTATCACTCC
>VXAB01004006.1:5539-29518 GCA_013399175.1 Odontophorus gujanensis
CTGGGTCAAACTGTCCCGCAAACCGTTGACAGCTGGCAACACTATTTCTGATAGAAGCCAGGATGCCATTGGCCTTCCTGGTCACCTGGGCACACTACTATCTCATGTTTAGCTGAGTATCAACCAACTACCCCAGGTATGTTTCCTCCACGCATTCTTCCAGTCTATCCCAAGCCTGTAGCACTCCTTGAGGTTGTTGTTACCCAAATGCAGGATCTGGTATGTGGTCTCCTTGAACCTCATCCCGTTGACCTCAGCTCAGCTATCCAGCCTGTCCAGATCCATCTGAAGGGCCATCCTACCCCCAGGCAGATCAGTACTTCCTGTCAACTGCTGTCATCTGAACACTTACTCTATCCCTTAGATCAGATCATCAATAAAGCTAGTGAAGAGGACAGGCCCCAGTACTGACTCTTGTGGCCATTTGCATGGATTTAACTCCATTCACTACCACACTCTGGGCCTGGTCCGATAGACAGTTCTTTACTCAGCAATGAGTATTTTTGTTGTGAGGAGCCCAAAACTGAACACAGAACATTTTTTAAATCATACACTTGTGAAATTATAAAAATATGGTGACTGAGCTGAAGCTTATTTAGTATCTTCCTGCAGACAGTGTATATTCTACTGTCACCCACTCTGATATGCCAATATCATGGGGCAACCATGTCTCATGATGAGGCCCATATTTGTTATGTTCCTTTTCTAAATAGTCTTCTTTTCCATACCAGTATATGTAAGAAAAGAAAAATAAACAATATTATTCTTGATGTAATTTTAAGAAAGAACTCGTGTTTAAAATGCTGGGATTGGTATCTGTTAAGCTCTTCAGTGAAGTACTAGAGTTCTGGGATTCATGAAATCTATGCTTTAAGATTTTCATCTTCTTGGGAATATGCTTTGTATAAAATAAAGAATGAGTGTGAAGTGCATAAGTTTTCTTACTGTTATTCTACTAGTATGGCTCATTCAACAGCAGTAAATTCTGTGATATATAAATTAATAAATGATAAAATAGCAATTCCTGGAGGCTCCTTGATAAAGCAAGTGAGTGGTTTTTTAACATTATTTAGATACAATTTTTATTTAGCAGCAGTCAATAGGTACTTACAGATGATTTCATAAATCATGCATATAGCCCTCTTTCTATTCCAGATTAGTTTCATAATTCGAAAATGTTTATCATTGGAATGCTATTAGAGATAAGTCTTTGATGTGAAGCAAAATGCTAGTGCACACAGGTTGAAGCCCCTGTACCTGCTGCTGCTGCATTTATCTATATGCCATCAGCTGGTAATATTGGTGTTACAAGAGAAAACCATAAAGAAGATGGTAACAGGCTCCTGTCTATGCTATGACAGTAACTATGTCAAGCTAAGTATTTAAATGTGTTTTCTAGTGATATCACTTAAGCAAAACAGTTTTTTTGCAGTTGGAGCTGATACCAACCACGTTTTTATTAGCCCAGAAGAAACTATGGCGCCACAGCCACTGGGCCGCTTCAACATTCCTAATTTTGTGGGCTGTATAATGATTGCAATATAAACATAGTCAGTGATTGAACTGAATAGTACAGATATCAGAACAGAATATTATTTAATGAAAGGGGAGTCTCAGTATCAGTAAAAAGTGCTTAAATTCACAGCATGTTAATTGAGACCATGAGAACATGGAACACTATAGAAGCCTAGGAGACGAATATTCTACTAAACTATGAAAATATGCATCTTAGTTGGATGGTGACAAAATGTTAGTAAAACAAATACAGGAACATGATGATTAAAATCATATTGAGTTTAAATCAGTTGCTCTTCATTGTTTGATAGCTTGCATATAGAAACATCTCAGATATTACAACATTTGTTATGTTTGACTGTGCATACAAACAGGATTCTGTGTTATATACAAGTAAATAACTTCAGATTTAAGGAATATCAATAACTCGACTATGTAAAGATGTGTAATTTTTCCAAATGTTTCTAATAATTTAAAGGAACAGCAAACAAATATATTGAATGCTTTGTCTTAGAAAACATACAGACATTCCTAATAGTACTTCTCAATTATAGTATCCATAAATAAAACACAGATAACAAATTGTTGAACAAAAAAAAAAAACAACTTTATTTATAAGATTTTTTTAAGTCAGTCAAATCATCTTACGTATTGCATGCAAGCTCTTAACAATGGACACGTGGAAATTGTTAGAAAAATGTCATGTGACTTAATAGATGAAAATTCTTTGGAAGATTTAAAGAAGGAAAGAAATTCTCTTCATTGTAGTATTTTTGTCCTGGTTTATTTTATGAAAGAAATGTTAACTTAGGAAAACATCAGAAGTGCTTGTTTACAAAAACAATAAATTACATAAAAACTATTTAGGTAAGAAAAAAATGAATTGTAAACTAAACTTCTCAGAAACTACAGGATGAAAGGCAAAGCTCACAGGTATTAACAGGAAAGAGTGCAGTTTCCTCTCCTACCCAAGGAACCCATTACTGATGACATTCTAGTGATGCATTTGTACATATGGTACATACAAGTGATCACAGGAGTATTTTTTCATAAGGAAAGCTAGCTTACAGTTGCAGAAAACTTGATGAAAAACCATCTTCCTAGCAAAATCACACCATAGATGATATGTTTTTGTGCATATTAACATAATGACTTCACAGACATTGTAGAAATTTATCAGATCAGAACTCCAACATATTATTTGGAATGTGTGAAACAAAAACATTTAGGCAAATGTATTTTTTTTATTTGTGTGAACATTCTCTTATTTTTTCCTCATATTATTCTCAAAGGCAAAAACAAAACAACCAAGATGAAGAAATCTGAATTATTTACTGAAATGTTTTGCAAAGACTCTTGTAGAGAACTCTTGTTAGGTTATGGCTTGAACTGGTGATAAGTGTAGGGGCGTATCTGGCTTAGCAAGCATGGGCAAATTATTTCGACCTGTGCTCTCCACTTGACCAGCAGAGGTGGAAGCAAGGTGGAGGCACCCTGGGCTTATTTAAGGCCTTGCCAATGAAGGGAGAGCATCTCGTGGACCTGGGCTGTTTCTCATGAAGGAGTGCTACTTGGCTAGTAGAGCCCATCCACCAACTGGGTGTGTTCAACTCCTATTTCTGCATACGACTGTTGACCTAATTGTAAATGGTTTGCCTGGCATCTTCAAGAACCTGTTAGAAGCAATTTTGTTCCTCATGAACAGAACAACTCTTTTGGAAAGATTTCTTGTGTTTATTACTGTACATGCTCTAGGAAGTGAATCTGTGCATCATCAGTGTATGTAATCCTTCTTACCACTTTCAGATCTGGGTTATTTTGGGTGGGTGGGGGGCAAAGTTAAGTAAATGTTTCTACTATGTTCTAACTTTGCACAATGAATTCCTGCAGGCTGTTTGCATAGAATTAGTTAGTGTGCAATGCCCTGCTAAAGTAAGAGTCAGAATAAAGCAAAATGCATGTTGAACTGAAACAGCAACACTTCAAATTATTTCAAAATTCTCCTATTTATTTTTTCTCTCTCACTCTTGTAAATCATATATTAAGGGAGACAGAAGTTATGATGTGTACATTTATCAGTTACTACCTGTCTGCATCTTAACCATGAGAAAGCACTTCAAAGGTCTAAAAAAAAAACCAATAAAAAGTAGAAATATCTAATGGAAAATACAAAAATTATCACAGTATGTTAGATAATCTATTGCAGTTTCTGTAACATGCATCATAGTACAGTGCTTAAACAGCCAAACTTATTTGTATAATGATGAACGAAAAATTACTGTTAAAATGAAAACAAAATATTTTCCAATATTCACAATTTAATCTTAATGTATTTAAAATATGTTTTCATCTGCAGCATATCTAACCATTACTATGTCATCTATCAATAATATTTTAATATGTTTCATACAGATAAACAATGTTTAATTTTGACTTCCTTAAATTTTAGTATCAGAAAAAAAAATAAAATGAAAGTAATGGTAATAGCAAGAAAAATTTAGGAAGTTAAATAGTTTTAACTTTCTGTGGAAATCTCTGTTTCTGTAAAATCCAAGGAAAAATATTTTTATTCTAGTGTGATTTGTCCCCTTTGTTAGCAACAGTTTTAAGGATTATCCACTAGTCTGAGATTTAGAAGCATTAAAACTCATTGTCAATTTACACAATTTACTTGAATGCTACTTTGTGATCTCTTCTTGAATACAGCCCCTGCAATTATAATTTAAGAGGCAATTTGTTTATTTTACTGTTATATACTTGACCCTTTCTTCTGCAGTTAAAACGAATATTGTCTTTTCATCACCCTTATAAAAAATAGTTACACTTAACCATAGAAGGCTTTTGTCAAAATTATAAACTTTGTTAAAAGGTAAAATCCCCGAATTCTTCTCTGCATAAGAAACTAAATATGACTGTGAAGTTCAAGTATAGCCTGAAATTGTCTTCTAGAGTCAGAACTGCAGTGCTGAAAAGAGAGCACAGTGAGACTATGCTCATCATAAGAGTATGTGCGAGTGACCCTCTTAGCTCAGTCATGCATATTTGGGCTGCATTTCAAACATTTTCATTCAATATGTCCAAGCAGAGGAATAAAGAGCTAACTTTTACTTATTCATTAGCCATTAACTCTGTTTGTTATTTGTGGAGAAACACAGAAAAGAAAGAAAAGCAATTTACAGTATTTACCGACTTATTAATTGACTTCTCTCTGTTAAGATCAAACTGATAGTTACTCTGACATTGTTTTCATAACTGTATTCATACATCTTGTTATTTTGGTGGAGAGAAATGAGGCCACAAATAAAATAAATTGTTATCACTGCATTAGTCACATTAAACATCTTAATGCATAAATCACGGTCAAATTCCTTTTTGTTTTCTTCCAAGTTCTTCTGCATCTTAGTATCTTGTGATCTCTTTCCCTTTAATCTACAAGAATACAAATTATTTGAATTAGTGACTGAACTGTATTCATTTACCAGTATTAATTTTATTCTTGTGTGGCATTGTACATCTGAAGGAGAAGTATGATTTTAAAGAGATGCCCTCTAGCAGAAGTAGAGTGAATTTTAAGGCAATATTATCACAGAGCAATCTCATACAAGCAAGAAAAACTAAGCTTGGTACTCCTCTAATGTAAGCTCCTTAAATACAGCCAGTAGTCTTATTAAACTTTAATGAGATTCTATATTCTACTGAAAAAAAAATCAGTTCCTTGTCTAAAAACATGTGTATCAAAATGATAACAATTTTAGAAGAGTTTAGTGTACTATTATGGAAAGGAGGGGAAAGGATGAAAATGAAGACTGGTAGTATATGTTATCAATAAAAGATAGTAATGACTGAAATTAGTAACAGGATGCAAAAAAAAAAAAAAAAAAAAAAAAACAATGCATAATATTCTCAGTTACTGACAAATTTTTCTGAATAATTTATTCACTACTTCTTGATGTTCTATCTAACTGCTCTCCTGAAGCTACTGCCTAAATAATCTTGGGTAGACCTGAAACACCATACTGTGGGAAAATAGAACTCTGGCAAATCAGAAAACATTTGAATATAAATTTCAGTGCTTGGTTGTAAGTTTCTTGGTCATATATACTTCAGGCTGAGTCATTCTGAAATAACATCATTTTGATGGGATTATTCTGTGCATGTTCAACGTACTGAAAGTGAATATACCTCATTTTTAAAATTTCTCTGAGGTAGATGTTGGAGCTTCAGTTCAAATTGCTATTAACCCCTAAGGATAATAAGCTGAAATTACAAAATAGGTTTAAGTCAGCTGACAGTGAGAGACCTGTTCAGACTGTCTTGGTTGAAATGATTACCCCATATAGTTCAAATCTGAATATGGCTCTCTATTGAAAGAGGATGACCAATCTGACCCAGCTTTGAAAGCACATGAATAAGCAGAGGAATTTAATTATACTGTTTTCAATTTTATTTCCATGGTGCTTTGAGTGCTTGCTTCCATGGTGTTAAGTCTATCCTGTATAGTAAAGAGGTTGGAAAGTGAGAAATTGAATTCACAGCCTGCACTTTCTTGACCTTCTGAGTTATTTGCGATACTTCTTTCAACATGTTACAGCATATTACTGTTTGAACATATCATGATGAGCTATGTTAGTTTGGGCTATGTACAAGAAGTACCATCTGAATTTAAACTTCATCCAACCATTTAACAATGCTATCTGATAGTAATGTTTAAGGAATGCTGTTTAAAAAACAAACGAAAAAAAAAAACACAAAACAAAAATCACAGAAATGATACTATTTGACTACTTGACATTTTATAATAGGTTGAAGACAAATTGTTCAGTAATCAATGGGGGCATGCTTGAGAAGAAGTTATGGAGAGCTCTGCAGAAGAAGACCTGGTTGACCAGGCAAACAAGAGATTGACTATGAGCCAGTAGTGTGCCCTTGTGGCCATGAAGGCCTGTTGTATCCTGGGGTGTATTAAGTCCGGTGACTACACATCTGGAGTACTGTATTTCATTCTGAGCTCCTGAGTTTAGGAAAGGTAGAAAAGTACTGGAGAGAGCCAACAGAGATGATTAGGGGCTGGGAAATCCCTTGCATGAATAAAGACTGAGAGATCTGGTTCGGGTTAACCTGGAGAAGACTGAGAAAGGGTCTTAATAATGCTTGTAAATGTATAAAACGTGAGTGTCAAGTAGATGGAGCCAGAATTCTTTTTTTTTGCTATGATGCCCAGTGACAGAACATGCAGTAACAGTCACTGAAACACAGGAATTTCCGTCTAAGTATAAGGAAAGACTTATTCATGTTTAAGGTGACAGAGCACTGTAAGAAGTTGCCCAGAGTGGTTGTGAAGTCTTCTTTTTGGAGATATTCCAAACCCTTGTTGATGTTTTCCTATGCAATTTACTGTAGGGAACCAAATTTAGAAGGGAATTTGAAGTAAATGCTCTCCAGGTTTCCTTTCAGACATCTATGATTCTATGACTCTTATCAATTTGGAAGTTCACACAAGTAAATGAGGATCTTTTAAGGAAGGCCTTAGATTTTGTCCTGGATTCAGAAATAAATGTATTAATATTAAATCTGATTAAATTAAATGTATATTAAATGTAATAGATATTACACTGAAATATGAACTTACGAATTGGATTATATTATTTTTTCCTGAAATATAGTAAGATTAACTATAATGATTATTAAACTTCATATACTCAAGTGCTGTTATATCTACTGACACTATTGTTATTTGTGACACACATTAATGATACAGAAGCAGTGCATTAAAGCTTTTCAACAAAAAATATCCTTATGAAAAAAAGTACTATTCTTATCTGATGGGCAAGTTTTATTGGCACAGTTACATATTACTCAAAGTTGCTAATATAACTTTTCTGATACAATCATATGAACTGGTTTTGTTTGTTTTTTTTTCCACAGGATAAACAACGTGTAAATACTAAGAATTTTCATCTGAATTCAAAATTTACTAAAACAACTCTTTTTGCCGTATTCTGGAAGAGGTCTATAGTTTCTTAGTGAAGAGTGAATTATTTATCTATTTATAAAATTTTGTACTTTAGACTTGTTACTGAAAAACTAAAGCAATACCTTTGTTAACTCTCAAAATTACTAGTTAAAGAGAGATTCTGTAAGATCTCTATTTCATTCAAATGGCTATATATATATATCATATGGTATCAAACTATTTCCAATTTTAAATGTCAGGAATTAGAAAATTCTGAACGATACGGAATTAAATTTTTAAAAAAACACATTTAACTACTGGTATATACTACTTTGTATACCACCAATACTGTATTTTAACAGAAATTCTTCTGGTGTGCTTCAGTTATTTACTTCACTCAGTTCAACTTGGATTTGAATCTTCCTGCTTGTGTGGATTAACCACACACTTTAATTGGTTTAGGGTTATCTTTGTTTTCCAAATGATTAGAAAGATAGAAATTGTTCTGTCAGTTATCAATTCATTATTGTTGAGCAACTCTACATTTTCTTCATAGACCAAGCTGCTTACTTGCACTTTGATCAGTAGATACTTGACCAAGTACCTTGGCAAGTAAATGTTACAGCGCTTTCAATCCAGAAGATATGGGAGATTTCAAAGTTGTAGTTTGTAGGAAGAAGTGTTAACAAAGGTTTCAAGTATTGATATGCATTTAACCTGCATAACAGTCAAAATGTGGTATTCTCTCAGCTCAGAGTTGGGCATAATTGGATCTACATAGTCTATAAAGCTATTGCTTAATTAATAGGGAATGAAGAGCATAATTAATCTTTCAGTAGAAATAAATAAAACAAGTTTTAGGATAAAGTAAAACTTAGGGAAATTTTCAACCATAATCTTAGTATGAGTTTCTTGAATAAACAATATATAATCACTTTTCTGAAAGTTTTTTCTGCCTTCAAGTAACAACAGCTCTTAGATTGTCAAGAAATCTAAATAGATACAACAGATACTTTGCAAGAAGCTTGTGTATGTAGCCAAATAAGCAAATTTGAGCCCTTTCATTAATTTCTAGTTTAGACTGCTACTCTTTCCATCATTAAATGGTCTTTGAAGAGACAGAACTATGATCCATCTCTTCCCATAGGAAGTCAACCAGATTATCTACTTAAATCATGTTTCAATCAGAGCAGTTTGGGGATAATTCTACAGTACTAGCTGGTGTCATTATTTCAGATTATAGTTGAATGTCAGTATGTCAATCTATATCTACTGTCTCAGAATGATATTTATGAAATTGTTCATTTTTGCCCATGCTATATGTTCCAATAAACCTTTCTGAGTGGTCTTCAGTTACCTTCACATAACACACATAGACATCCTAAAATATCAGTCACCTTCATGGATGTCATTTTACCTTTTTTTTTAGATATGCTGACATTCAAGCAGGACACCAGCAGGGATCTCAAATGATGTTGTTTCATTTTAAGCAACTGAATGGCAGTAATTACACATAATGGAAAGGTAACTATAACTGAAATTAATCCACCCATCAAGGAAAATACTGACGTCAGTGCAGATAGGATCTCATTTTGCTTCCAAATATACCTTTTCTTTTTCCATTAAAATGATTCCACTCCAGAAAATGAGATCATGTCAGTTTTAAATTGTATCTATTGTCTAACAAAAGCTCTATAAGCAAATGTCTTCTGTACATGGATATTACAAGCCCTGCAATGGAGATAACATAGGCATAATGGTATATACCAGAATAACTTCTTTACCACCTTCCATCAATAATAAAGGAGTAACATCTATCACTTTTTCTTAAAAAGTGATAGTACTTTCTGAAAAATCCTAGTGCAATTTAGTGGATTTTGAATTATTTACTGTACTGACACTTTTTTGTACTGTTGTACTATTTTGTACTATTAGAGTTACTTGTAGGGATCAGTCTTCCTTGCATAATAAATAACACGTTGATTACCTCTTACGCATACCTTGCTTTAACAAATGACAAAATTTTGTTATGAAGCTCGAGTGAACTTACTGGAATGCCTTAATATGATTTTCTTTCTTTTTTTTTTAAACATAGTCTCACATGATGATTTTACAGCTCTGACTCTAGCCAGTGATTGTTAGAAACAATTTGGATGTCAACTATTAACAATACCTCATGAGCAGTTTATTGAAATTGGCTAGCCAGTCTAGTCTGTAAATCATTTGGTATTTAATTTAATGCTTCTTAGATAACTGCAGAGTTGAAAATTTTGGAGAAGATTATTGTAAAGACAACATTGTCAGTGTACTCACGGTGCACAGATAGATGTAACATGGCCACAGCAGCTGTGTTGTTCCCTTGTCATAGAAGTAATGAATCTTTAACTAATCAAATTGTTCTGGTAAGTTTATTAAGAAAAAAAAAAATGCTCATTGCTTTAAAAATCCATTAACCACAACTATGTATTTTACCAGTTGTGTACATACCCATGCATTTACTTTTTTTCATCAGCTGCTCTTAGTGTGAACATTTAAGGAAGAGCAACACTTATGTAATCACAGGATTATGTATTCACCTCTGATTATCATCATACTCTAATAACTGGATAAGAAAACTTAGTTCAGAGAGTCTTGACTCAAATCTGTGTTGGCAGGTAATGTTGTTAGCTTCAATAAAATGAATACAATATTACTTAAGGAATCTGAAATTCCCAAGTATATCTTAAACTTATTAATGTCTATTTGCCTGAATGTTACTAATTTCACATTTTGTACAGCTTTGGGTGGATGGATACAGCAGTATCCATACCAGTAATTAGAATGTTGGATGTAGCTTCAGAGCCCGAATTTACCAAGTATTTAAAATTCACAGATTTGTGCTTTAATCTTTGTTTTCTGTTAAGAAAACAAAGACAGGTAAGTAGTTCTTGTGTTCCTAGCTATATAGTATTCCTGTAAGAAATCATGGATAATGTAATAGAACACTGAACATTTATGAAATTAGAGATGCCTTTTCTTTCTCATTATGTCTTTCTGAGATAAAATCCATGATGAAAAATTCCAGTAACAGTGATTCCTGAGACCTGTGACAGAGTAATTATACATCACTCCCTAGAGCAAAATTATGACAAACTGAAACAGAAAACCAAAAAATTCTGCAACAGTAAAAATCTGAATACCATGCTCAGTTATGTCACTATAAGATTAGAAGGAAAAAGAAATCTGTGTGGACTGTAGTCCTTTTTATTCTTATTTGCATGATGAAGAAATACACGTGGCTGCAGCTGTTTAAATTTCTTCCTGCACGGAATGACTAGAATGTACTCTCTTATTATCTTCCTATTCACACAGGAGGTCTGAAGACTGAGAAATAACCATCTTCTAACCATGATAGCAATTTTTTATCATTATTTTCAAAACTTCATGTTTTGAGGGTATCAGATGCACAGTTTTCAGTGTACTGGGCTCATGTGCAGTAGTGCAATGTAGTATCTGGGGGTGGGCAGGATGTGTGGGTTTTGTGAACAGAGCCCAGTGCTGCCCGATTTCAGAGCAGAGCTGCTCCATAAGGGATTCACTGCTGCCAGACTTGAGCTGTGGGCACTGCTAGGTGTGCTCTGAGAGCTGCCGCCCCTGGGGGGCAGAGCAGGAGCAGTCTTCTTGCAGAAGTTTGACCTATGCTGTCTGCAGCTCCCGAAGCACAGGTCCTGTGTAAAGTCCATGCACGATCAGTTGGAGGAGGATGGCATCCGGGGGAGGGACCTCACACTGGAGCAGTCACAGTGACCGCGAAGGTGTGTCAGACAAAGCGTTATGGACTGATTGCAGCCCCCGTTCCCTATTCACCCGTGCTTTTCAGAGGGGAGAAGGTAAAAGAGGCTGGATGAGGAGAAGATGTTTTTTAGCTTTTATTTCTCAGTGCTCTAATCTGTTATAAATAGGTAGTAAATTACATTAATCTCTCTGTACTGTTTTTCTTGTGATGGCAAATGCTGAGTGATCTTTCTGCCCTCATGATGCAAAAAGGCTCGTAAGTTGAGATGTTTTCTCCCTCTTGTCCTTTCTTAAGCAGAACTGGTAGAGCTTAGCCACCCATCAGAATGAAACCACCACACACAGTTGGGATGACTGTATTTTCCTTTTCTGCATTTTACTACTTAATCACTGAATGAGAGAATTGCTGCAGGATACAGCTGTCAATGCAGGCAGATCCTGGGAAACAAGGAGCAGAACAGCTTCATCCCTGCACGTCAGGTACCTCCTTGAGCATGAGGACAGAGAAAGCTTAAGCAGGAACTATAGTTCAGCCGTACAGTGCCCATGGACAGAAAAGAGAATCACTGCAGACAGTTAATGCCTCTCCAAACTTCAGCACTTCATGAAGGAAGTGGTTCGAGGCATGGTTTAGATAAGCTTAAGCTGACTGATGTACCTCATGCACCCTGGTGTTCTACTCCTCCAGCTGTTTCTGCTAGAGCTTTTGCAGATTGGCTTCCTTTCTTCTGACTGCCTGTCAACAAGTTCCAGAATGAGAAGACCCTGGAACCAGGCAGTTGTAGAGAACTGATTCTCAGGTTGTCCTGCTGCCTGTGGTTTCAATTCTGTGTCTTGCACCTGTGTCCGGCTTGTCATGGGGATGATGGTTTTCCTTGGTTACATAACATACGTTGTTTATACTTCTGCCTAGCCACATCTGTGCAAGAGTTCCTGTGTGTCACCACTATGCTTTTACAAAGGAAGTCAAACTCATTTTTGTGTCTCTATTTGTCTGCACATTCCTAATCTCTGCTACTTTAAAACCTTGATACATTTCCAATTGAATGAAGGAGTTCTCATTGATTCAAACATAGTTGAGATTTTTACATCACATTGTATCACAAATGAACACAAACTAATGTCTCCAGTCAATTACATCTGTGTAAATTAGGGGATTAAAGCCAAGGTAACACGCACCTTAGACCCCAGAAAGAGAAGAAAAGGGCTTTTAGGTAGGTTTATTGTAAGAAAAATATGGAATGCGTGATTTTGCTGTTAAGTTTAATTTACTAGGAGTCTTCTATATGCAGGTATCTTATTGGATCTACAGTTGAAAAGGAAAAGCTGTTTAATGTTACATTTTTTTGTTGCACTTGTGCAGAGAGAAGCTTAACTAAATCTCACTTCATATTATGCAAAGCATATAAACACCACTTAACATTTTTATTCTACAGAAGTGCTAGTGATGAGTACAGAAGAGACTTATCTGTGCTGCGGTCAATACCCACTACAATCAAGACCCCAACACTTTGTGCAGCAAAACTTTTAACCTGAATTCTTTATTTCAAGGCCTGTAGTCTGTAGCACTTCACTGTAAATGAATGAAATTTCTGCTGCAGCCATAAAAAACAAAGTTTGATACTGGAGGCTGTGCCCTTGCAATATTTAATTCACTTAAATCGTGTAATGCCCCTTTCTTCATATTTGTTGAACTACATATTATCTAGAACAGCTGAATAGGTTCCTGAGAGGAATCTGAAGGTTAAGTAGATAGGATGCAGACATAAGAAAGTTGCTGTTAACAGGATAGGCATCAGGGATTTTATGAGTTTTTTTCTGGTGAAAGTGAAAAGCAATTGAATAAATCCAGGGCCTGTTTTTCCTAAGCTAGCAACCTGCTGATGGGGGGAAAAAGAGCTAATTTCTGGATCAGGGCATGCACAGATTGAGGAACGATGGTTTATCTGTTATTCAGTGTAGCTTTGCATTGTGCTGTACTTGTAATGTTAGTGTTGATACCTAAAAGAAAGATAAATCTGATACTACACTGATGTCATTCTGCAGCAGTGCTATTTTATGAAGTGAATACATGGTGGTTTACAGAAATCTAAACATAAATTACCTGCACTTAACCTATTTTCATCTTGAAGAAGTTATCACGATTGATCTCCTTATGATTTCTTCATACCTTTTTGTTCTTCTAGGTTTCTGCTATCATTTCTTTCATTAATTTTGGAAGTGTTTCCTTTTATTTTATTTTATTTTTTCTGAAATAATATTTTCCCACTCAGCTTATGAACTAAGTGAAAAAGGTTTACTGTAAACTTCTCTAAAGGAAAAGTTCAGACTCCTTCAGTGACTAAGTTTTGTGTATTTAGGTCTCTCTTAATTCATAACTCTATGAGATAAGACACAGACTTTTGTTTTGCACATTTTGTGGCTTTATTTTCCAAATAGAGATTTATGTTAAGTTAATGATTAAGGCTGATGTTGAATAGATTTTATAGGAATTTTCCACTCTTTTAATAACAACAAATATTCTAAATGACTCAAAAGTGACTGTTTTGCTAGTCTGTATTTTTTTGTTATTTGTTGGTTTTTTTTGTTTGTTGTTTTTTGTTTGTTTGTTGGGTGTTTATCTGTTTTTATTTATTTATTTTCCTGGAAGGAACTAAGTTAATTGCTTTTATGTCCTCATCTCTAAGTAGGAGAAAAAATTAATCTGGGCACACAAATCAAATTAACATCTTCATTCAAAACCCAACTGGGGGAAATTGCTATTTAAAATAGTTTTGTTGTTTTCATCAATGGAATTATTAATACAGAAGTATACCTTAAAAGGATTCTGTAATAAAAATGTTATTTGATTATTCTGGATACAGAATGGACTTGGATGGATGAAGCAATCCATCTGTATGCAGGCTTTAAGTGGCAGTAGGGAGCTAACTGCATGTTGTAATTTTCTGTCTTGTTCCTGGCTCCTTTGCAAAACCCTACTGAGATGCCACTGAGAGGGCCATCTGTAGCAGATGCTTCAAAAGGGCATTCTAAGGTGTGGTCCATATGTTTCTGCAAGCTTAACTATAGGCAGCTGGTCTTTTGTCTGCATAGAAATGTTTCTCTCTCTAGGACTGAATCTCCTTCCTTGACTTTTTCATGGAGTCATTATTTTGCTTGTTTCTGCCTTCTCTTTTCTTCTTTTCCTTCAGCACAGTTTCTTTCTTTGTTCTCTGATTTTTAGATTGTTGTGGCCTGTTCAACCTTCCTACTAATTGACTGTATCAATTGCTTAGTTCATGCAGTTCTAAAATTTCAGAGTTCAACTTCAGTAAAAATAAATTGGTTCCCTACCCTGGATGGGAAAGGCACAATACTAAATAATGAACCTGTGCTGGCTACTCAGGTTTGACATTCCAATTTTTTTTTTTTTTTCCCTGACAGAGAGAGGTCTGTTGCTACAAAGACTTCATTGGTGATAGGTACAGTTAGAATGCACAGATTGATTAGTGTTCACTCCAAAGCCCATTATCTACTTTGAAAACGGGTTCATTAAAAAGTATTTTGTTTTCTTCAATATAGAAGATTGTGCAGGCTACAGAGGCTGTAAGGAGTAATTAAAACAAACAAACAACATTCCTATAGGACTACAGAAAAGAAGAAAGTTTATCAACACAAAATGAAGTTTCTTGAAGTGTTTTGATAATCATGATTTCATTGTTTTCACTTTCATATGTTGATGGAAAGGAGATCTAATCTT
Organism: Odontophorus gujanensis; assembly: GCA_013399175.1. NCBI lineage: Eukaryota > Metazoa > Chordata > Aves > Galliformes > Odontophoridae > Odontophorus > Odontophorus gujanensis. Next base: position 20,521 of record VXAB01004006.1, read on the forward strand.
CTGAGGAAAAAAAAAAAAAAAGGAAGTAAAGAATTTACTTAATGAAAATTACCTGCATATACAAATATGAACACTAATTTGTGTGCACATATGTAGAAATGTGTTTTCTGAATGAGTTTTCCTGTTTTTGACCAGGAACTTGTAAATTCTTATGTCCCTAGTTTCATATTTCTATAGGATGTAAGGGGATCTGGTTATTTTAATTTTAAATGGAGTGTTTCAGTCCTCTTTACAGTGGTAATTTAAAAATATTATTTTAATCTTCCACAAAAATCCTTCTAGTGAAATAAGGTAGCTGCAAATTGATCTAGCAATTATGAATCCTACACGCGGAACTCAATAGCTCAAATTAAGATACAGTAATTACACAGTAACTGCTAAATAAATTGCCCATGATTTATCATTGTTTAAGGAAATGAGCTCAAATTTTGATGTCTCTAATCATGGAGGGACCAGTTCATCAGAGGGCAGAATGACAACTTTGGTAAAACTAAGACAGGGCATAGAGCACTCATCTATATATAGAATGAAGTGAATTTAAATATTTCTTTTATTCAGTGTTTCTACCTGAATGTAATTGTGATAACTGTCATGAAATCACTTGAGCAAGGTCTTTCTTCCTAGTTTCTATTTCAATGTTTTTTTGTTTTCACATTTTTACAGATGGTATTATTTATACAGACAAAAGTAATGCAGTCAAATGTGATGGCTTTGGAGAAATGTGATGCAAGTCAACTGAGGACTGTCATTCATATCTTCATTAAAACAACAAGGTATGAGATATGAGCAATTAAAAATGCACTTTAAACAGTAATTTTAAAAAGAATCTGGCTTTAGACCTGTTTGGGATCATTCAATTAATAAAATCAAATGCCATTATCAAAAAACACAGATACCCGTAACAGCAGAAAACAAATAGTTCATTTGAAAATTAAGACAACTGAAATGAAAATATGAACTATTGAAGACACTATGACCAATCAGAATCAAAAAGAAATGGAAAAAAAAGGACTCAACTTCAATAAAAATGAAGTATAGTAAAATTACTAATCAAACTGTAATAAAAGATAGGATAGTGAAAAATACATTTTTTTTCTTTATTTGCGAGAACTAGGATTAAGTATTCAGATATTGTGATAAGCAAATATTTGCTACTACATTTAGAACTTGGAGTGACTCTCAAAAAGCAACAATAAATGTGGAGTAATTAAAAGTCAACAGAACTCAATTTTCACAGAATGCTTAAAGAGTTGAAAAAGGAGTATTAGAAGGAATAATAATGTATTTGATTGATTTCAGAAGCAATTATTGTGAATGTGGTTTCAATTAAGGGATATTTTACTTGTGGAATCTTAAAAGAATCTTCATTGTTTTCTATATAAACTCTGAAATAGTCTCTCCGTGCTTTTCTACATTTCTTTATTGCTGTTTCTTATATATAAGACATGCAAGGCTTGTACATAAATGTGAGGAAGATGTTTAGTACTATGTCCGAATGACTTTATATAACAGCAACAACAACAACAAAAAGAAAATTAAAAAGGATCTTTTGATACAGACACATGAAAAATAATTTAGGTGCACAGGCTGACTTTCACGCAGCAGAAACAGCAAGATCAGATTTATTCTCCCAGTATGCTTCTTTGCTGCTCTGATGGGCAAGGCTGAGTAGTTGTCTCAAAGGTACCACAGCATCCATGACTACTGCTGCAGACCTTCAGAGAGCAGTAGGGAAACCTTAACACAAGCAGTTTTGTCCAAACCTCAGTATCTGATGGCTGATCAAGCTTGAAGTCACACCTGCAGCCATGCCAGACAGGCAATAGGTTCACTAAACGGGAAAAAAAGTGTCATTTGATAAGAAGATAGACTACAGTAATGTACGTTACCAAATAATGTTCTTTCTCAACCCTTTTTAGCCCCATTTCTTCCCATCTTTCTTCCTAATCCACCTCGGTTCTTCCTTTTTCTCAGCCTTCACCCTTCCCCTAAACACCCTGTGAAAATCAGTCTTGCTTATTTCTTCAGACCCCTTAAAAATCAGACACACTGTAACAAATTTCACACAACTTAATACCCACGGCATCCCTCAAATGTCTCACTGCGTGCTGCTTCCCATGGGATCAGTGATAGCCATATTACTACTGTGTTTCCATCTGTAAATCTATGTCTGAACTTCCTCTTTATGGCAGTGTGTCACATTGAGTGGCCAACAAATCATTGCCATGAGAGCTCTCATCTTTGCTCCTGGTCCTTTATTTTCTGCTCTTTAGTGTGTCTATAACTCTGTTTAATCCATTACATTTCCTGATATTTTTTTTAATCAAAGCTGAATATCTATTAAACTGTTGTCTTTTAAATAGACAATATTTTTACATTCTGCTTACATCTACATTAGTGATTAAGGAAGTGTTATGGAGGAAAAGAAATCCCAACACATCGCAAAATACTGCAAATAGTCTGAAGTATGTTTTTTTAAAAACAAAACAAAGCAAACAAACAAACAAAAAAAAAAAACAATACCAAGAAAACTTTAGATCACAATGGGTTGTTTAAAATTAGATGCTGAGGAATACAAGTAAGGATGCAAGACAGCACAGAACAATATAAATCACAGCTATTAAGAAGCCCTGGAAACGATTATTTTGACTTCTACCATTCTCATCGCTTTATTGGGGTCAGCTGTTTCCAAAACTTTCCCAAATTTTTAGTACACTAAACAGATATTCAAAAATCTGTTTAGAAGTTCCTGCGTTTAGGCCTCCAGTAGTATTGTTGTGAACTGAGAGTGTGTTGGGATTGTTTGGAAGGATTGTTTGGAAGATTCAGTGAGACACCATAGTAATTGCTTTGAAAAAAAGTGAAGATACTTCTAGATTTTTCAGCATCACATCTCCCTTCTTAGCACTGTAAAACTGCCTAGTGTGATCACTGGGATTTCTCTGTATTTACTCCTTCCTACTGGACTTCGACTTTTTCCCTTACTTGTACTGACATCTCAGTGCTGAAGTTGACAGTATAACAACTTCAAAACAACCTACTCACTGGACTGTAATTCCCTATAATTCCCTAGATCGGATTATATCTCTGTTCTGATTTTGTTCTGTTTTGTTTTTCGTCTTAGTCCCCCAAGTATACATACCTTCTCAAACTTCTGCATACCTTGTGATGATCATTCTCAGCTATGTGGTAAAAAAAAATCAAACCAAACCTAAAAAACAAAACAAGACAAACAAACAAACAAACAAAACACTAGCAAAAGTATACAATTCCTTAATTTCAGGTGATTTTGCAGTTAACTTTGTAGTTTCCATGAGCTATGAACATATCTTTGCATTTTCACAGAGTTCCATTTCACTGAACAGTATTTTGAAATAGTTTATTTTGAAATAGTTTATTTGACATTATCATTTCTAAGGGCATTTTGTGTTTAAATAGTTGAAGTTTTTTTGTTGAACTGCTGGTGTGTTTGTTGTTTTGTTTCTTATTTCTTTGTTTTTATTCATGTATATCCTAGTGTTGTTCTTTTATTTTAACCTGTTTCTTCTTTAAGAGAATCCTGGTAACTCTAGTTGAGACACAAAGATGAATTTACCAGCTCTTTTGACGGTAAGGTGTTTTTGATAACAGGAACAGCCACAATAAATTTATCCCCATTTCATCTGTTGCAGTTGTTCTTGTGAGATCTTTCAGATTGTTGAAAGTTTCAATCATCCTTCTTTTTATCTTTTTGTCTATTTCTTTCTCTATGACAAGTTTCATCTAGAGGTTTTATACATTCATTTCTTAGTTCCAAAGGAAAGAAAAGTTCTCAAGTGAATAACATTACCACCTTTTATCAGTAGTCCTCCTGATAGGTGGATCTGTCAACCCCATGGAAACATAATATATTGGAAGGGCCTAGTAACACAGAGTTTGTATTATTGAGTTCTCTCATATTAGATATTGTTTACTGAAAGCAGTGACATTTGAATAGTAATGTGGCCTCGATGAGCAAATCATATTATCTGCAGCACCAATATTGGTATGTAAAACAATGTAATAACTCATCTTGGACATTGCGTATAAAGGATGGTGGTTTGGGTTTTTTTTGTTTGTTTGTTTGTTTTGTTTTGTTTTTTAGATATAAATGGATGCCAGTTGTCCAAATAAAGAAAACAGAATTACTTCAAATTTTGGAAAAAATTGCTACCCATCTGTATGGCTTCAAATGTTCACATTAATGTCTTAAGAGACAAATTTAATTCAGTACTGTGAAGTACTACTACTGTATACAGTAGATATTAATAGAAGGAATCTTACACAAGAGTAACTTTCTAAAACTCAGTGTGCAGTATATAATGTTCTTCACTATTGTAGTTGGTAACACGATAATAATTTACATTCCTCTTTAGAAATAGAATCACAAGGAATCACAGAATTGTATGGGTTGGAAAGGACCTCCAAAGATCGTAGAGTCTCTTTTGATGGTAAATAATACTATTCTGTTTTACCACTCTAATGCTATAACGGGATAGAAAGTAACATGGTAATAGCAGGGTGGCAAAGTCTTTGTCTAATTCTGAGGAATTCCTGAGTGAGTAAGGGAATATATTTATTGAGAATCTACATTCTCAGCAGATATAAGAAACAATATCTGCAGATGAGTCCTTGGTTTAAAGTTACAAAATATAAATCAGATTAAATATTTAAAAGCATTTTTAATTCTAGCATTTTTTAGCATGCTTACTTAGCATATGATAATATCATACATTCAATGTTTTCTATGATTTGTCTAACGTTATTTGTGTAAAAATTTTTACTCTCATAACATTCTCAGTAACATTTGAGACTTGAGCAATAATATAAATAGCTGGGTAAACAGAGGATCCTAATATAGTAGTTTTTTTTAAGTTTACGTGATTTTATAGTATTGTTTTTTGCTTAAAAACACAACATAGTATTGAGTGGAGTGCCGGAGATGTATGAAGCTTTATTTAAAGTAAAAATTGCACTGTCATTCAGGTGTTGAATAATGTTGACTACAGCCACACTTTGTACTTTAAAAAATGCTTGGATTTTTTTTTTTTTCACAAGTACCAATAAACTAATATGCAAAAATATACATATATATACATATATATTTACTAAAGAATGAATTGAATATAGTAGTAATTAAAATTATAGGCCAATTGGAAAGCACTGGGGAACTTTGTAGTATATATGATTCTACAACTCTCTAGTTTTTCTTTTTTTTTTTTTTTTTTTTCGAATGAAACAAGATGTGATAACACAATTCAGTGTTTGCAGTATGATTTCAGATTGGAAAATCTGTAAAGCTTTACACATTCCATGTGGGTTCAGAACACTAACAATGAATAGCTGTTCATTCTTTTTAGTATTTTTACTCCTATTCTCAAGTTAAGAGCTCATGCATTACACAGAAAACAGCAGCAAGATATCTTTTTTTAGTCCCTCTCTGTTAGTGATTAGTCACTGAAAGCAAACATTTAAGTTAATTATATTTGCTACTGTATTTGTTTTCAGTCCTTCCAGATTTCTGTACTTAGCAATTTTATTCCAAGCAAGACAGATCATTTATAAAAAGTAAAATTTATTTTCCTTCCTTTGCTCATAAAAGCTGTAGTTCACACACATTTCTGTTTAATGAAGAGGTTTGTTTTACTCTGTGTTTTAAATCTCATCATATCAAGAAACATCTTCACTGTCTCTTAAAATGGGATTCAAATGCCCATCACCAAAGACTAAGAAAATCAAAAACTTCTTTTCATAGAGCAGAGAGAGTTAGAAGAACAAAATTCTTTTGTTTTGACAGTAATCAGGAAGCATGTATTATGACCACATTACATCACTCCAACCATTTTTAACACAATTCACAAACTTCTATGTAGAAGGAAGAGATCCATGTCTTCTCAGATGTCAGCATCTACTACTCAGTCTCTCAGCAGAATACTAACATGATTATTGTAGCAATGGCCACAGAGTTTGTGTTGACAAGCAATTCCCTCCTCGTCTGTTCATACCCACGCAGAACTTTCACAAAATTACCTTCCTGATTCCTCTGGCATTTGACTCTGGCTCCCATAGTGTCCTGGAGAAGCTAGCAGCCCATGACTTGAAGAGATGTACTCCTCACTGGAGGAAAAAAGGCTGAGTGGATGGCCAGGCCCAGAAAGTGACTACTGTTAAATCCAGCTGGTGACTAGTAGTGGTATTTCTCAAGGGTCAGTACTGCGGCTGGCTCCATTTAATGTCTTAATTGATGATCTAAATGAGAGGATTGTGTACGCCCTCAGTAAGTTTAGAGATGACACCAAGTTGTGAGGAAGTTGATGACATGCCTGAGGATAGAAGGGCCCTTCAGAGGTATCAGGATAGGTGGGATTGATGAGCTAAGCCCAATTGTAGTAGCTATAATAAAACCAAGTGCCCAGTCTTGTACTTTGATCTCAACAGCCCCATGAAATGCTACAGGTTTGGGGCAGACTGGCTGGAAAGCTGCATGAAGGAGAAGATTCTGGAATATTAGGATATGTAATAACTGAAATTACTTGTGAGAAACTGGACACATCTCTGAACATAGCATGAATGTGCATGTTGGCTGTTACTGGGAAAGGAAACGTTAATGAGCTGGAAACTGAAATAAAAAACCTAGTTATAGCACTTATAAAATAATGAAATGTTAATGTCACTCTCTACCCTTCTAAAGTTTTTCTTACCTCAGGTATTTGATCATTTCTAAGAAAAATTCTAATTTGTGTTTGAAATAATTAACTTTGAATAAAAAGATTTTTTCTTTACTTGAAGAATTTAGTAAGATTCACAGTGCTGCAGAAAAGGGTGATATCTGAGCAGAAAAAATAGTTAGAGCTATTAATTTATGTTGAATATTCCACAGACTTAATGATAATCTCTTGACACGTCTTGCCTCCTGTATGGAGACTTCTCAGACATAGCCTGAAACTGACTGAGCACCTGAAGGAAAGACCTGGTCAGCCCTGGGAGCACAAGTGAAGGCAATTTGCCTGTGTTGCACTCTTAGACCTCCATAAAGGGCAAACTACCACCGAGAAAGGATCTGTTGTTGGAGATTCCTGTTCTTTCTCTGCTAGCCTAGATCCTCAGAGACAGGTTGAGAATTCATTTTTCCTTCCTCTTGTAACATCTGTTTGTTTGTGCTGGTCCCTTTGCCCTTACACCTCAATTTTCAAACGCATATACAGGTATTTTTCATGTACTACAACAAATGTGATTTAAAAAAAAAAAAAACAAAACAGCAACTTTGAAGTAAGAACAGTATCAAAAGAACATTAATTTAAAAGAATTATTGAGGAAAAGAAGAATTATATTTCCAACAATTCTATTAAATTGTTCACTAATAGAAGTATTCTACTCAATGACCAATAGATTTTGTTACAATGGATAATGTATAGGGAATGTTCTCTACATTGTAAATATCACCTGCATATTATGGATATTTTGTAGTATTTAATTTTAGTCAACTTCAGGCAAAAATTCTAGATCTGTAAGGGTAAGATATCAATGTTTTATAATTTTCTGTTCCTGTTAGTCATTGTGTCAAATTTGCAATCAGAAACAAAAGCGTTGTCACAAAATTGTGCCTTATATTCTCTACCTTATGATTCTAATACTAAATGCTTTCAGAAATAAACTACCAGGCTACAAGGACCTTCCTCTGGTAGATTCAGTAACTTCTGAACTGTAATATGAATGACAATAGATTCAATACAAAGACGTTATTTTTCTGAATATATTTACACATATACATTTGTAAATACATAGGGATACATATGAAATGATTTATCAGCCTTAAAAGGTTTCTTCTTAGTAATTCTAACATTTTAAAAGTAGGCTATATCATGACTTATCTAGAATGTACAACATAAGAGTGTGCAGTAGATGAATGCAATATTGTTGTAAAATAATTCTTTTTTAAATAAACTTTAAATTGGAAGAAAACACACATCCACCTACAATAAGTTAATCTTATTTGATCATTGTTTTGTTAGCAAGAGGTTGTGAAAAACTTTAATCATGTAGCCCGTTCATTATTAATACAAATATTTTAACTAATATCTTCTGTAGTCAGTTGACTTTGTGAGAGTTATTTTTAGTGTAGAAGATGAGCAGTGGTATAAATTTTCCAGGGATGAGCATTTTCTGTCTTTAAAGATGTTTGGAATTAAATTGGATGAGATTCTCAGTCTACTCAACCTTTTTCTGTAACTTTGGCTTATGCAGGGAATTGGACCAGATGATCTTCTTGTGATCTTCTAAATATTTCCAGCATTCTTTTTGGCAAAGACTAGACATTACTAACCTAACAGTTTCGCGGACATTCATATAGTAATGTAGTAATGCAGTGGAGTAGATGATTTAAATGAAAGAATACAGTTAGGTATGCGTATTCTTTAATAAAAATATTTTAGTTCAGTAGAATGCAGTAGGAATCAAAATTAACTTTTTCAGTTCTGGAATCTGTGCTCTTAAAAGATGAGTGGAAGATACAGAAAGAGAAAACACAAACATATTCAATTTTATTTCTCCTTCATCTTCTCCTTACAGAAAAAGCAAACAAACATAGAAAAAAAAACTACAGCTTTTTAAAAGCCAGGAAATATTTCCAGAATTTTTCTTTATTTAAGCTGAATTATGGTGAAGAGATTAAATTAAACGTCTCCATTAATCAAAAAATATTAAATTTTACTGCCAGATTGATTTTTCTTAAATTCTTGCGCTTGTAAGTTATACAGTCTTCTTTGATTCTGCGCTATTTGTTTCATTTACTGGTAATAAACACATTTTTCATTAAAATGTTAGACTTCACAGATAACAACTTTATTAAATGTCCTTTTCTTCCAGACTCTTCTGAACAGATTCTACCATCTGCATTCTTACATATCTGGATCCCATTCTCAAAATAACTTGCTGGAGGAATTAAAAAAAAAAAAAAAAAAAGCAGAACAGAACCTTAGAG
>VXAB01004008.1:0-10947 GCA_013399175.1 Odontophorus gujanensis
CTGGAACAGGCTGCTGAGCGTTGCAGTGGACGCCCTGTCCGTGCAGACCTCCAAGGCCAGGCTGGATCAGGCCCTGGGCAACAACGCGGCCTCACTGTGCTGCCCCTGTGCACCGCAGCAGAGATGGNGCATTTTGCACGGCCGCTGCCCACCCACGGTCCTAGCGAGGTGGTTGGCATTAACTCCCTCCTCTTCCCCGTTTGGATTGAGGCTGAGCAATCCGACCACGTAACTTGGTGCGCCCGTATGTCCAGCAGGGATTCCCTTTATTGCAGCGCTGGGTGCGTGGGGCATCGCCAAACTTACACACCAAAGAGAGACACGAATGTATATTTAAAGGTATAGCGCACGCACAGTCATCCCATTCCAAGTTCTGGTTATCGCGGGGATTAAATCAATTTTGCTGTAAATTTTTGAACCTTGAAGGGGGAGAGCTCCTCGCCATTCCTGTGGGGTTTTGTTTAGGAGAGGCATCAGTTTGGTTATCTTGTTGGGACACCAGGGTGTCTGTCCTTTCTTGTAAAACATGTGGATGTGATTCGTAAATCAAAGATGCTGACACAATGCCTTTAAACTGGCCTTAATTCCAGTCGGCAGATAAAATTGCTTCAAGGAGTAAAATTTCCTTGTCAGGATGGAAGGATAAACTAAGAACAGAACTCTGTCTGCATCTCAAACACCAACCCTGCAAAATGAACGCAGAAAGGCATTCCTCAAACCGAGGGGTGACAGAGGTAAGCCTCTCAAACACAGACCTTGTGAGACCGGCCTGGAATGCACCGAGCCAGAAACGGCCCTCATCCCAGAGACCACCTGAAGGAATGTGGGACCCCCTAGCGAAACTCATTGACCGAAAGAAGGAGGGGACTTCAGGGAGCTTTTAATAAGACGCTGAATCATGAGAACAGCTTCTCCACGGTAAAGACAACTGCAGATCATCTCGATGGTTGTCGCGGCGCCTCGACGTCTCTGTTTGTGGTTGTAAAGATAAGCAGAAATAGGGGCACGGAGTCTTTGTTTTGGGTGCGGCTTGGAGAAGCTGATCACCACAAAGGATGATAGTACTTGTGCATGGCAACAAAGGTGCTGATCTATCTGTTGGGCCAGAGCAATGGGGGTGGGCATAAATCAAACTGATAAGAGAGCGTGGAGGCAGCTAAGCTTGTCAGTAAGAAAGCAGAACAGACATCCTGTCTCTCTTAAACAAAACACCCACAGGAGTGGTGAAGGAGCTCTCCCCCTTCAAGGCTTGAAAATTTACAGCAAAATATTAATTAAACCCTTGGGTTTAATCCCCTCCATCACCAGAGTTCGGAATGTGATGAAGGTGCATGTGCTATACCTCTACATAGGTATTTGTTTCTCCCTTTGGTGTGCGCCGTTGGCGGAGCGCAGACTCCCCGGCACACCCAGCGCTGTTTGCTTATTGCTTTTCACCTTCTGATGGTAATAAAATATCCCAAAAACTCTGATTGAGCGTTGATGGCATTTCTTATCTCTCGATTCAAAGGCCTCCACTCCGTTTAGAAAGTACAGCTCTAAAACAGGGCATCTTTCACGCTGTGTGCTTCCTGCAGGATTGTTTTTACAGGTGCTCATGGCTCCCGTTCGTGATTTTATTTCTCTGTCTATCTAAACCAGGAGCACAACCTCCTTTTGTGCCTTTGGAGCAGCTGTTGTCCTCGTTCTCTCCTCCACAGCATCACCCTCAGCTGTGGTCAGTGCTGTACTTTCCTGGTCTAACATCACTAAAATTAATGAATTGTGCACAAAGTCATGCCTGTAGGCACAGCACAGTGATGTTTTTGTACTGCTGATGCTTTGGTCCAGATTCTGCTTTCTGTTCCATTCTAACAGACGTGGCCTGTTTAGTAGTGCCCAGATTACATGATGCACGATGCACATGATGCACACAGATCAATTCTGACAGTATTTTGAGGTGTGCAGGGTGGGGTTATCATGTGGTGTTGGTTCAGTGCGTTGTCAGGACTTGCTCTAAGCCAGGCAGCCGATTTTGGCCTTGAGTTAATTGTGTGTCTCTGAGGAAGCACGTTAACTCATGGGAGGCACTTCATGCCATTGCTGTGTAGCTTCTCCTTCCTTGTGGGTGTGGATCTTGAGGGTTTCAGGTGTGTCCGAGGAGCTCAAGTCTGCCTTCACCAGCGTATATGTAGGATTTTCCCTGACAGTTCTACCAACTCTTTCTGGGCTGTCACTGCTTTTAAAACTAAAGGTTCCTTTAATTTTTTGCGCTTTGTACCTTCTGATTTCTGCAGCCTATGTTTCTGAAGCCTCGACCATCGCGCAAAACTCATTTTCACACCAAAATTCAGACGCTTGAGGGCCGTGATGTTATAGATAAGGTGCAAGCAGCCAAGTAATCCTTCAGCTGTCACCTGCTCTTCAGGGGGGCCTGAACCCATCTCGCTAAGCATGGGACATTTAGCAGATGTCTGCACCCAGGGCTTTGCTCAGCAATGCAGGGAGACAGGCACTTGGGGCAGGCGTTTCGTCCTGTTTTCTGCCTGCGATGGGCTGCGACTGGATGACAGTGGAATATGCCTCATGGTATCATCTCTTCTCCTTCACTGCATGGTTTGCAAGAGTATCTGGCATTGATACTAACACGGGAAAGCAGCTTGAAACATTTTCAGAGCTGCTGTCTCGGCGCTGTCTTTACGCTCTTCACCTCAAGTGGGTGAGCTTGCTGCTGTGCTCGGTTTGAAATAGTTTGCCCCCAAATGGCTGTTTTTGAAAACCCAAGCTATAAAAAATGAAAAATCTGAAAATACTGATATTTGTGAGTTTGAAATGGGTTGGGATTGTTTGTGCTAGTACAACACGTTGTCTTGTCTACGCACAACCAGTGAAGTGAGTCAAAATGTTGAGAATTGAGGGTGGTCCTCGTAAAGAAGGCACCCAAAGTGGTTTGTGAAATGAACCAAGAGCTTTGTTAAATTACATAACCTCTGCCACCATGTCCATGCCTGTGAATGAAATTAATGACAATGCCCTGCTTTATCATGATTTGTTATCACTTGTTACGGTTATCCCATTACAGTTAATACTTCCTGCAGTTTAATGTGATATGAACGGTTATAATACTGGATCACAGAATGGCCTGAGTTGGAAGGGATCCTTAAAGGCTGTCCCACTCCGTGCTGTGCACAGGGACACACACAGCTCCATCAGATGTCACAGCCCTGTCCAGCCTCACCTTGGGGTCACCAGGGATGGGGCTTCCACCTCTCTGGACAGTATTAAACTGTATTATTAAATATAGTGACACAGATGTGGAAGCTTTATCACTAATGTGTTTTATCAGATAGTCAAGAAAATTCAGTTGTGATCGTCCTAGCCTGTGAATCAGTGAAAAGGGAAGGGTGAGTGCAGGGGATGAAATGTTTATCTGCTTCAGGAGGAATGCAGGCAGATGTTCTGCACTGTAACTTAGGGCATCCACTCAGTGCTGGGGTAACTTTTCTGTGCTGAAAACGTCTGCCACCTCGCCCTGAGTGGGTCACGTCTGTTTCTTTGGGAGCAGAGTTATATTCTGTAATAGATGGGAAAGGATGGCACAGACCAAGGGGCAATGTGCTAGGTTTGCCCTGAGCAGAGCCAGCGTGGAAATAAGCAGAATTTCAAGAAGCTTATCAGGAAAGGAGTTTTGGTGAACCTTTGCTTGAAGTCTCTGGAGCATCTCTGTGTCTCTATTATCAGGAGGAGGGCAGGATGAAGACTGAAGGCTCCTAACTGAGCCAGATGCTGCAGCCAGCTTCCTGCATTCAAACACGAGTGATCCAAGCAACTCGAGGAGGCAGAAAGCATCACGTCCAGAATAACAGGACTGTGAAGGATTTCTGTATACGTAAGTGACAAAAGGATGGTTATGAGAACTTTCTGTAGTCTCTCACTCTTCCAGGAACTCCCAGCATTTAACATTACTTTCTGACCTCACCAAGCAGCAACCGTAAGCAGCTTATAGTAATGACAAATGTGGAAAAATGGCATTAAAGGAAATCACTACAGTCACAGGAAAAGAAGTGCCTGTTGTGCAGCTGAATGTTACTTTGTGGTCAGTTCTGTGCAAGGCAGTGTTTTATTTATTTTACAAGCAGAATGATGTGTTTTATAACACCTCCCTTCCCCTGAGAGCTGAACAGGAAAATGTGAACTCTTCGTGGTGTCTCTGATGTAACTGTGAGACCCCAAATTTCTGCAGATGAGAGAATTCTGTCAGTGTTGCATGAGGTGAAAAAGTAGAACCCCAGCCTTTCTGTCAGGTTTTATTTGGCATAATTCTGATGGGCCCGTGGATTTGTTTTCATCGTTAGTGGGAACGGTTAGGCGCTTTGTGTTTATTTATTTTTATTACTTGCCCTGAGCATTTTTGCACCTAACAATCCTTTGAAGCTGGGAAATTGCATTAAGATCAGGGAAAAAAAAAAAAAAAAAGAAGGTAGGATTTCACTCGTTGGCAGTACCATGTGTCTTTCCAGGTGGAAGCACAACAGGGATCAGCAAGGCAGGGATGGTGAAGGGAGCCCTGTGGTGTGTGGCTCCTGGAAAGCATGTGGTGCATCACTGCTCCAGCTCTGACTGTGAATCTTTCTGTTCTCTGGTAAACAGAATAATTTCAAGGTATGCTCCAATTTTCTGTTCATGCTCAGGGACGGTGTGCTTCTTCATCACCAGAACTGCCTTCTGGATCAGGACCTGCCTCAGGGAGAACCTTGGGGAAAACACAGTGCAGGGAGGAAATGCTTCTAACATAACTGTCTGAGCCACCTTTGTCACGCAGAAGTTTCAGAGGCTTGGCTTACGGGACACTTCAGGACGCTGCACTGCCAGGGGAAGGAATTCCTCCTTCTCAACGTGGCAGCTGCTCTGAAGAAAAATCATGCTGGTTCTCAGCCAGTTCTCGTGCCCTCGCAGTAATGCTTTTGTCTTGGTATCAGGGCTTCCTTCTGATCCCCAAAGGGAGCTGCGGGGAAAATACATTATTTAGCTTTCTCGGGGTGTTCTTAAGGGCATCGCGTTGTAGAAGTGTTAGCAAAACCCAAGTTCCCAAGTTCTTCCTGCTCTATTGTGTTTGGTCATGCATGTCTGGGACTGCACAGAGAGCTCCACGTCTCCCAGGCCTTCATCTCACAGAGTTACAGAATTTGTGGCTTGTGAGGAAAAAGGCATAAATCTGTGGCACTTGGTAGTTTTGACACAAGAAGGTCACGCAGGGAAATTTGTCTGTAGTCGTAAGCTGCTTAATGAGTGCTTCTGCTCTGAAACTGGAGGGGCCTTACGTCTGCTGAAACGTATCATCGTTATCTCTAGAGCTATTATCTCCAACATAGCTGTGGGTATTTGTGTTGTCCAATCCTTTTTAAAAATCCCATTAGACTTTTGACCTCTGTGATTTCTATCTGCGTAAAATCCCTTAGGACAAAACCGTGAAGTGTGGCCTGCACACACACTGCTGAAGCAGTTTGTGTGCTGCATCCCTCCTGCTGTGTGGGGTCTGAAGGGTTAGCAGTCTGAAGCTGTGCTTTTCTGCCACCGTGGACAAATCTATGGGCACAGAGCTGAGATGTGAGAGTTGCCTACCACGTTCTAGGCTGCTCCTCCTTCTCCCTCCTTTCTCACTTATTTATTGCATGTTTTCCCTTTTTTTACCTTACTAACAGAACAAAGGAACCTATTGTGGTACTTCCTTTCCTTCTTATGTGAGCCAGCTCTCTGTGAGTAACTCTTCTTGAGATATTGAGTCTGAACTTTGTGTTTCCCTTGGATCCTCTACCTAATGAAAACAGTATCGTCCCTTTTCCTTTCTCACTGCTGTTTCTGGGAGGAGCTCTGGAAAAATCATAAATGTCGCCTTAAGGACTTTATGATCCTTTCTGCCATCTCCTGCTGCCCTGCCCCTCTGTTACCTGGTGATGGTGGGATAATGTCATATTTCTTACAGTGTAGGCACAGAAAAGGGGAAGGTGAAGGTAGTTAGCAACCTTTATGGTTCTGCCCCCAGAAAAACAGTTCTTCCTTGATAAATATTTTGAGAAACATTCCCATATGCTGTGGAATTCTCAGTGAGTTTAATGTGTGGCCCAGGACACGGGGAGCTCCTTGCACCCACTCACTGTCCTTCATCCAATGCACGCTGAGGCAGCAAAGAATTATTTTTATCCCTCCAATTTCCTTTTCTCTGCGTTATTCCTGCGAACGGTATCTGGCGTGTGAGGATTTCAGTCTATCCTGTGAAAGGTTGCAATATGGTAGAGGTCATTCATTTTTTTGAGAGCCCAAATTGGGTGGTGGTGTGTGTGGGGAATGCACTCGTGAAGTGGGAATGCTAGATAAAACCGGTTGGTAAGTTCTGACAGAAGTACAGGAAATTGTAATAGGGATGGAGAGGTCCTGCAATGGATCTTCTCACCCACTGTCTTATTTTCAAGGCTTGCACGTTTACCCAGCCTTACAACTTCAGAGATGATTTGAGCTGTGAGATGTGACGGAGCCCTGATGAGGCAGGGACAATGCTTCAGATGCCACCAGCAGTCTGTTGTTGTTTTTCAGCCTTACTGCAGATCTACCTGGAGGCTTTCAGCAGGAGCAGAGAGCTGGGCTGTGCTGACAAACGGGAGCAGGCGGTGCTGCCCTCAATTAACTGTTCATTCAGCATCCAGATTCTGCAAATTTTGATCTGTTTTGCTACGCCTGTACTCGTGTGAGTGGCTCCAAACAGGTCAGTGCTTGAGTCAGGTTATTAATGAGAAAGTTTGCGGAATCAATCATTAAATTAAGTGTTCAGCTCTTGATTTATTCCCTTATGTATTATTCCCACACAAAATTATGCGGGAAAGAGGTATTCCTCCCACCTTTTTCTTCTTTCTTTTTTTCCCTTCTTTTTTTCCCCTTTTTTTTTTCATATCTATAAAAATTGCATTTCTTGAGAATTATAGAGTTAGAATTTTGTTCACATTTCATGGGAAATAAACCTCTTCAAAGGCAGACTAAATGCTTCTCACATTTAGCTTAACATTAAAATTCCCCCTTAGAAATTGACTCCAAGCCTCTAGGGCAACCAAAAGAGGTGTTTCCAACAAAGGCAAGGGTTCAGTGTAAGGAAGAGGCTTCCCCCAAGACAAACAGCTGTTTTTTGTCATGTCAGACATGAAAGCTGCAAAAGAAATTGGATATAGAGCACAGAGTGAATAAAAAAAACCAGAAACCACACAGCAGAATGCTCAAGCTGAGACAGGGGGTGGGTTCCCTGGGCTGGGCTGAAACTTGACATCAGGAACCTGAAACCTGGCATTGGTGGAAGCTGCTGTGATGCAGAGGTGAGGGCTGGGTCTAGGATGGTGCTCAGAGGAGGTGGGAGAGGGGGACATCAGCAACTCAAAGCAGAGGAGAAGGAGTCCACGGTTAACAGGAGAGAAACAGAGGGAGAAGGTATGCTCTGGCATGATAGGGGGGCAGCCACAGTACGTGTAGCAGGTAAATCAATAGTCACAGTGAAATAAGGGGAAGTTGGATTGGGTAGCGTTCGGCTGCTGCTGGCCTGGATTTATTGCTGCTGATGTTTTTTTTTTTTCCCTTGGGTACAGCACGGTTCTGATGCATTTATGCAAAACTAGATCAAATCGATATTCGTGGTGAACTGTGCTAGGGGCTTTGTTAAAAAAGAAAAAAGAAAAAAAAAAACAAAATTGAGTCAACTTCAAACAAACAAAAAAAAAAAACTAGCTTTCCAGCGGTTATTTATTTATTTATTTTGTGAAGTAAAAATACATTTCTAGGCAAGAAAAGGGTTCAGAGGTCGGGTGATACCCCTGGGAGATGCGTGTGTGCTGTGGAAGAGCAAAGATGACTGGCAGTTGTACGCTGAGCTTCGTGTGCGTTCGCTTTCGTCCTTCAGATGTGCTGTAAGCTGTTAACACTCGCACTGAACACAGGAGCCAAAAGTTTTGGAGTATCTCACAAGCTCTAATAATAGTTTCACGTGCTGGGAGAGTGGTGTGAAATTGCAGAAGTAGGAAGTAAAGAGAGATCGTAATGGGAACTTGCTACGTGAAGAAGTGTGCACAAATAGAAGTCAAATGAAGTCCTATTAAATCTGACTCCGGTGTGATTTGTCTCAGCTCATCTCCTGGAGGGCTGCAGGGGTTTTTTTGGTTTATTTTTGTGCTGACTAGCACTGGAGCACTTTGCAGATGCCGCCAAGTTAATCCAGCCAGTTGTTTTCTGAGCATGAGTTTCAGGGCGATGCCGTGGCTGCAGGTCAAACTGGACCCCATTAGAATAGTGTGTGGGGGGGGGAATGGGAGAAGAGATGGAGCTATATTTTAGCGGTGTGACCTCATAAATGTGATCCCAACTCTGCCCTTTGAGAAGAAAATTTGAGGTCTTATATTCTGCTTCTGTGTAAACCTGTTATTTAGGATCTCGTATCAGCTAGCTGCAACTGAGAAATTACAGTGATGAATCTTCCTGCCACGTTCAGGAGGCTGCACTGCACCTCCTTGACACTGCACACTGTTATTGCATGCACAGTTTTTAATACTGCTGAAACACCAGAGGAAAGAGAAGAGAGTGGATGCCAGGATTTGAAGAAATACTGGGCCAGGACTCCCGAGCTAAACCCCAACAGAGAGAATGTTTGTCTTTCATGGGCAAAAAAAGAATAGTGAGGTACTCCTGTGGGAGTGCAGGAGCCACGTATGCAGCTCCAGGAGCTGCAGTTAATTGTTCTACAGAGGCATAACGCATCACTGGTGTCACACTGCAGCTTCATTTCAAGCTCCAAATGACTCTGCAGCTTTCGAAAGACCTCAGGTGTTTAAGGACTGCGTGTGCTTTTGACCGTCGTTGTTGCCTTCCTCTGTACTAAGTTGTGCAAAGAGAACCTCTGGTTTTGCCAAGGGGTTTTGTTCTTGGATCTTACTTTTGCCAGTTTGCTGTAATGTTAACTTATTTTTCAGAAGCCCATTTCATACCTCAGGCACAAGAAAGTGCTTCTAAGATTCTGAAAAAAAAAAACCAACAAACCAGTGTTTTCCTATCAGGGGAAGTGAGAAAACGTAGGAATCAGTGTTTGCCTTTGTTCTTTACCCCACAGGCATGATTTACTCTGGAAATACTGGGGAGCTGTGTGTGAGTGAAGGGACAACTATGAGTTGTTTTGGAGCTGCAGCCCAGCTACCCCAGGCTGTGGTGTACAGCACTGGTTCTACAGACAGTATTGCTGTAGGATTTACTTGGAACGGCCCCTTCCTATTGGATTCTGGGAATTTTACACAGAATCTTGCTGATTTTACCTCTAACACCTTTTCGTGCCAGCTTTAACTTGAAATGCATTTTGTAATTTGGGATGCAGGGTGCTCATTCAGTCACTGGATGTGAGAGTAGGGGGATGTAATCGGTGGTTCACTGCAGGGAAGCAGGGTGCCAGGAGCTGCCGGTCGGGTGAGTTGTCACTCATCATCATCATTTATCTCCCTTGCTGTTTGTCCGCTTTCCAAAGATCACCCAAGGAGTTTGAGTGCATTTGCCTTCCTGACCTCTCAGGAGGGCAGCTCTTCCTGCCTGGCTGTGGAGATGAGAAAGAGGTTGTTGTAAAATATTTACGTTTATTGTTTGTGACTGCCTAAGTGTATGCTAGGTGAATCACCTTTATTTAATACAAGAAAAACGACTCAGTAGGATCTCACCACGTCTCTGGGTCTTGCAGCAAGAACACGGACCCACTGAGGAGTTCTCGGTTCTCCTTTTCACCATCTGTAGTGCAGTCTGACCCCTGTCTTTATCCTTTAGTGCAGCATTCCTGCATTTTTAGCTGCTTGTGTCATTTTGGCAAAAGCCTCCTTTTGAACCACAGCACTGGGCAAATCAGCAGTCCTGGTCTGTGAACTCAGTGACATATATCTCGACTGAAGACCTGAGAAGGAAATAGCTGCTGGTCTGTTTTTGTTGGCAGCGTAGGTTCTGTGCTGTGTTACCAGTTCTCTTTGGCTGCTACTTCTGGCAGTACCGTGTGAGTAATTACACGTGGAAAAGTTGTGTGCAGTGATCCTTGCTGGATCGTTTTGTCTCCCGCGTGATCTTGCCATGCTCTCAGCATTACGTTGCTCCTGAACTGTTACCTGTTACCACGTCTTTCAGAACAATTTCTTATTTTTTAATGAAACTTCTTTGTAGTTAATTTTAGACTTTCCTGACTTTTAATACTTCAATTCAAATATACGTTTTGGCATTCTAGTGAGAAACTTCTATCTGTCAGCATTCAATCCCTGCTTGAGTCATGCGTTCTCTGACATTTCTAGAGTGCAGCAGTCTGTTCTGAGAAGAAAAGCAAGTGCTCTTCAGGTTTATGTCGTTGATTATATTTACTTAAAGACAACCACATGCACATGAAGAACCTTCATTTCAACGGATATGTAAGTTTTGGAAATCAGACTGGAGCCAATAGATATATGTTAGCATGAGGGACTTCCTAACCCTGCAACTGAAACAGATATACCTTCCAGATCCACAGCGAATAAAAATACCGAAGAGCAGATTCAAATTCCTGCAGATACCTGTTCCCTCTTTCTACGTCTGTTCCCTCTATCCTGTAGACACCTATTTCCTCCACACCCTCTTTTGCAGGAAGTGTTTATGATTAAACACGGGCTGACTTGCTCTATTGTCAGCAAACCCACAAACTTTAGTGCCCTGAGCTCTGCAGAGCTCCCACCTGCTCTTCTCCTAACGTGGTCATAGCCCTTGAAAGTTAGAACAGAGTGAGAAGTCATTAGGTAAATTAATCCCGTGTGCAATGCTTTTCGTTTTGCAAGTAGGAAAGTGGTTTGAGTTGGAGGTGAAAGCAAATTGCTTGTGTTTTAAACCTGAGGATTCATTACGTTTTCTGGGACACCTGAATTATTTCTTACATTGTCTTTTTTTTTTTTT